>JASTWF010002988.1:7500-13029 GCA_030390025.1 Squalus acanthias | reverse complement strand
GTTAACAGGGAATGAGGCCCAGACTGTGTTAACAGGGAATGAGGCCCAGTCTGTGTTAACAGGAGAGTGAGGCCCAGACTGTGTTAACAGGGAATGAGGCCCAGTCTGTGTTAACAGGAGAGTGAGGCCCAGACTGTGTTAACAGGGAATGAGGCCCAGACTGTGTTAACAGGAGAGTGAGGCCCAGACTGTGTTAACAGATGAATGAGGCCCAGACTGTGTTAACAGGGGAATGAGGCCCAGACTGTGTTAACAGGAGAATGAGGCCCAGACTGTGTTAACAGGAGAATGAGGCCCAGACTGTGTTAACAGGAGAATGAGGCCCAGACTGTGTTAACAGGGAGTGAGGCCCAGACTGTGTTAACAGGAGAGTGAGGCCCAGACTGTGTTAACAGGGAGTGAGGCCCAGACTGTGTTAACAGGGAATGAGGCCCAGACTGTGTTAACAGGAGAGTGAGGCCCAGTCTGTGTTAACAGGAGAGTGAGGCCCAGACTGTGTTAACAGGAGAATGAGGCCCAGACTGTGTTAAAAGGGAAGTGAGGCCCAGACTGTGTTAACAGGGAATGAGGCCCAGACTGTGTTAACAGGGAGTGAGGCCCAGACTGTGTTAACAGGAGAATGAGGCCCAGACTGTGTTAACAGGAGAATGAGGCCCAGACTGTGTTAACAGGAGAATGAGGCCCAGACTGTGTTAACAGGGAGTGAGGCCCAGACTGTGTTAACAGGAGAGTGAGGCCCAGACTGTGTTAACAGATGAATGAGGCCCAGACTGTGTTAACAGGAGAATGAGGCCCAGACTGTGTTAACAGGGAGTGAGGCCCAGACTGTGTTAACAGGAGAATGAGGCCCAGACTGTGTTAACAGGAGAATGAGGCCCAGACTGTGTTAACAGGAGAGTGAGGCCCAGTCTGTGTTAACAGGAGAGTGAGGCCCAGACTGTGTTAACAGGGGAATGAGGCCCAGACTGTGTTAACAGGAGAGTGAGGCCCAGACTGTGTTAACAGGAGAATGAGGCCCAGACTGTGTTAACAGGAGAATGAGGCCCAGACTGTGTTAACAGGAGAATGAGGCCCAGACTGTGTTAACAGGAGAGTGAGGCCCAGACTGTGTTAACAGGGAATGAGGCCCAGTCTGTGTTAACAGGAGAGTGAGGCCCAGACTGTGTTAACAGGAGAATGAGGCCCAGACTGTGTTAACAGGGAGTGAGGCCCAGTCTGTGTTAACAGGAGAATGAGGCCCAGACTGTGTTAACAGGAGAGTGAGGCCCAGACTGTGTTAACAGGGAGTGAGGCCCAGACTTTGTTAACAGGGAGTGAGGCCCAGACTGTGTTAACAGGGAGTGAGGCCCAGACTGTGTTAACAGGGAGTGAGGCCCAGACTGTGTTAACAGGGAGTGAGGCCCAGACTGTGTTAACAGGGAGTGAGGCCCAGACTGTGTTAACAGGGAGTGAGGCCCAGACTGTGTTAACAGGGAGTGAGGCCCAGACTGTGTTAACAGGAGAATGAGGCCCAGACTGTGTTAACAGGAGAGTGAGGCCCAGACTGTGTTAACAGGGAGTGAGGCCCAGACTGTGTTAACAGGGAGTGAGGCCCAGACTGTGTTAACAGGGAGTGAGGCCCAGACTGTGTTAACAGGGTAACGGGGCCCAGACTGTGTTAACAGGGTAACGGGGCCCAGACTGTGTTAACAGGGAGTGAGGCCCAGACTGTGTTAACAGGGAGTGAGGCCCAGACTGTGTTAACAGGGTAACGGGGCCCAGACTGTGTTAACAGGGCAGTGGGGCCCAGGCTGTATTATCAGGGCTGTGGGGCCCAGGCTGTGGGGCCCAGGCTGTGTTATCAGGGCAGCGAGGCCCAGGCTGCGTTGTTAACACACAGACCAGGCCCCACAAAAGGCCACGAGATTCCCTGCTGGTTGCTGGGTGTGAGTTTGAGTATCTAACCCGGTTGTGATGGTCGCTGGTGGGATTGCGAAGGGCTCGACAGCCACAGAGCGGAGCAGCGAATGGGGGCGAGCTGCTTCCTGGTGACGGGCTGCCCCACAATGAAGGCCTGGCTCTGAAACGTGGCGGCCTCGTGCGGCCTGGAGGCTCAGCTTTGATTCGCGTGGTGTTTTATTTTTAGTCTGTTCAACAGCTGCCATACCGGTGTCCAGCCTGACCTACCAGCAGCGCCGCCTCTTGTCCTCCCCACACTCATCAGATTCCCCCAATCCGCAGACACTGAAATACCCAGAGATCTCCTGGGAGAGACTACTGATACAACAACAACAACTTGCCTTTATACAGCGCCTTTAATGTAGTAAAACGTCCCAAGGCGCTTCACAGGAGCGATTATCAGACAAAATTTGACACCGAGCCACATAAGGAGATATTAGGGACAGGTGACCAAAAGCTTGGTCAGAGACGGAGGTTTTAAGGAGCGTCTTAAAGGAGGAGAGAGAGGCGGAGAGGTTCAGGGAGGGAATTCCAGAGCTTAGGGCCCCAGGCAGCTGAAGGCACGGCCGCCAATGGTGTAGGGGATGGGCAAGGGGCCGGAGTTGGAGGACTCAATGTAGAGTGTGGGCCGAGGCTGGGCTTCAAACTGCTTCTGTGACAGACAGACACTGATTAGCAGGCCTAATAGATCTGAACGTCCCCCAGTCTCCCTGACACTGGGGCGGGTATTGGAGGGGAGGTGAGAGGCGGCCATTAGTTTTATTATAATTTGGCTGTTAAGATTTTAATTGATCCCAGAAAGCTCTGTAATGAAGATCTCTTATTGCACGTCCTGTGATTCTAATGAGGCTGTATCCCACAGGGAGTCTGCTCAATTGGACCTCCCAGATGAGAGGTGAGATTAATAAGTTTAGCAAAAGAAGAGGGAGGAATGTTGTGAATCTTTCGATATCGAGCAGCCAGCAATATGCCGAGGATGCTGAATCCAGCTTCAGGGGACTGGCTGCTTTCCACTGGTCCTTCGCATTAACTCTGAGAAGGTGCGTCTTGCTGGAATATTGCAGGCAGCCCCTTCGACACGCACTGTGCAAATGATGAGATCGTTTACAGAGTGTCGACCTATTTACCAGCATGTTCAACGCTGGCAGAGCAAGGGAAAGGAGAGAGAGGGGGAGCACGAGGGAGAGAGCGAGACAGAGACAAGCAGAGAGGGGGAGAGCGAGGGAGAGAGAGAGAGAGAGACAAACAGAGAGGGGAGAGCGAGGGAGAGAGAGAGAGAGAGACAAACAGAGAGGGGGAGCGCGAGGGAGAGAGAGAGAGACAAACAGAGAGGGGGAGAGCGAGGGAGAGAGAGAGAGAGAGACAAACAGAGAGGGGAGAGCAGGAGAGAGAGACAAACAGAGAGGGGAGAGCGAGGGAGAGAGAGAGAGAGAGACAAACAGAGAGGGGGAGAGCGAGGGAGAGAGAGAGAGAGAGACAAACAGAGAGGGGGAGAGCAAGGGAGAGAGAGACAAACAGAGAGGGGGAGAGCGAGGGAAAGAGAGAGAGAGAGAGAAACAGAGAGGGGGAGAGCGAGGGAAGAGAGAGAGAGAGAGAAAACAGAGAGGGGGAGAGTGAGAGAGAGAGAGAGACAAACAGAGAAGGGGAGAGCAAGGAAGAGAGAGACAAACAGAGAGGGGGAGAGCGAGGGAAGAGAGAGAGAGAGAGAAACAGAGAGGGGGAGAGTGAGAGAGAGAGAGACAAACAAAGAGAGGGAGAGAGAACGAGACAGAGACAAACAGAGAGGGGGAGAGCAAGGGAGAGAGAGAGAGAGAGACAAACAGAGAGGGGGAGAGCGAGGGAGAGAGAGAGAGAGAGAGAGACAAACAGAGAGGGGGAGAGTGAGGGAGAGAGAGAGAGAGAGAGACAAACAGAGAGGGGGAGAGCGAGGGAGAGAGAGAGAGAGACAAACAGAGAGGGGGAGAGCAAGGGAGAGAGTGAGAGAGAGAGACAAACAGAGAGGGGAGAGCGAGGGAGAGAGAGAGAGAGAGAGAGGGAGAGAGGGGAGAGCGAGGGAGAGAGAGAGAGAGAGAGAGGGAGAGAGGGGAGAGCGAGGGAGAGAGAGAGGGAGAGACAAGCAGAGAGGGGAAAGCGAGGAAGAGAGAGAGAGAGAGAGACAAGCAGAGAGGGGGAGAGCGAGGGAGAGAGAGAGAGAGAGAGAGAGGGAGAGAGAGAGAGACAAGCAGAGAGGGGGAGAGTGAAGGAGAGAGAGAGGGAGAGACAAGCAGAGGGGGAGAGCGAGGGAGAGAGAGAGAGAGAGACAAGCAGAGAGGGGGAGAGCGAGGGAGAGAGAGAGGGAGACAGAGACAAACAGAGAGGGGGGGAGCGAGGGAGAGGGAGAAGGAGAGACAGAGACAAGCAGAGAGGGGGAGAGCAAGAGAAAGCAAGAGAGGGAAGGAGGACATGGGGAGAAAGAGAGAAAGAAAAAGGGGGAGAGCGAGGGGCAAAGAAATCCCAGGATACGGCGACACAGAGGGAGACAGAGAGAGAGACGGGGAATGAGCGCATGAAAAGCAGTTACAGAGAGAGAGAGGGAGAGATAGAACGAGGGAGAAAGAGAGAAGGAGCACACAGGAGACAGACAGAGTGACAGAGCTAGATGGAAGGAATGCACGGAAGAGGGAGGTAGTGAGAGGGAAACAGATTGTGAGAGACAGAGGGAAGAGGGAGGTGCAAGTTGGGAAAGATGCGGAGTTAGATAGTGAGGGAGAGAGGGAAGGATTGCTCGGGAGCGAGAGCATGAGAGGGAAACAGCACAGGAGAGACAGGCGGAGAGAGAGAGCAAAGGAGAGAGGAAAGGAGAGCTAGGGAGAGAGCAAGAGCGAGGGAGAGGGAAAGTGCATTGGAGAGAGTGATAGAGAGGGAGAGGTAATAAAGCATGAGTGAGCAATAGAGAGAGCAAGGGTGACAGAAGGAGAGCGAGAGTGAGGGAGCGAAAGACGACATGAAAGAAAGATTGAGGGAGAAAGAAAGACAATATAAAAGACGAAGAGGTAGTTAGAGAGCGAGGGAGAAAGTGAAGGAAAGAAAGAGAGACAGTTAGAGAAGGCTCATCAGGCAATGACGCACACGGTGTCAACCGGGGCTCAGTGGGTCTCTGTCTCTCTCATCCCTGAGTCAGCAGGTCGTGGTTTTGAGCCCCACTCCAGAGACTTGAGCCCCATAATCCAGGCTGACACACCAGGGCCAGTACTGAGGGAGCGCAGTACTGTCGGAGGCGCAGTACTGAGGGAGTGCTCCCTCAGTACTGCCCCTCCGACAGTGCGGCGCTCCCTCAGTACTGCCCCGCCGACAGTGCGGCGCTCCCTCAGTACTCCCCCTCCGACAGTGCGGCGCTCCCTCAGTACTGCCCCTCCGACAGTGCGGTGCTCCCTCAGTACCGCCCCTCCGACAGTGCAGTGCTCCCTCAGTACTGCCCCTCCGACAGTGCGGCGCTCCCTCAGTACTGCCCCGCCGACAGTGCGGCGCTCCCTCAGTACTCCCCCTCCGACAGTGCGGCGCTCCCTCAGTACTGCCCCTCCGACAGTGCAGCGCTCCCTCAGTACTGTCCCT
>JASTWF010002988.1:0-2500 GCA_030390025.1 Squalus acanthias | reverse complement strand
CCTGGAGACAGTAGCCACATCTCCCAATTCCAATCAACTCATCTCACAACCATTGTTTTGTGGCTCTTTTGTATTCTAAGTAGAGAAATATCTGAAGGATGAAAGAGTCGCTGGTACAATGCTTTGCAAACTCTGTTCATGCAGAAGTCCTGGTCCCTGAATTACCCAGAGGGATCCAAAGTAATTATTCACAGTCTGAGCTAGATGCCGTGTCCAATAGTGGACACGTCCTGGGCATGAAAAGTTTAGTGGGACTCTCATCCCACAACATACGCACAGTCATAATGAGCAAACTGGCTTCACCATAATGGCCAGAGACGGTTGGCCGAATGTCTTCAATTCTCAGCCGTGGTTCAGTGGGTAGCACTCTCGCCTCTGAGTCAGAAAGTCATGGGTTTGAAGCCCCACTCCAGAGACCTGAAGCCAATAATCCAGGCTGATGCTCCCAGTGCGGCCCTGTCGGAGGTGCCGTCTTTCGGATGAGACGTTAAACCGAGGCCTTGTCTGACCTCTCAGGTGGATGTAAAAGATTCCCACGGACACTATTTCTCAGAAGAGCAGGGGGAGTTCTCCCCAGGATCATTTTTATCCCTCAACCAACATCACTAAAACAGATGATCCGGTCATTATCGCACTGCTGTTTGTGGGATCTTGCTGTGCGCAGATTGGCTGCCGCTGTTTCCGACATTACAACAGTGACTACACTTCAAAAAGTCCTTCATTGGCTGTAAAGCGCTTTGGGATGTCCTGAGGTCGTGAAAGGCGCTGTAGAAATGCACATTATTTCTTTAATCCAGTCTGCTTTTCCACCCTCACCCTCATTTCCGTTTCTCTATTTTCCTCCCCCTTTTTTGGTGTTTCTCTTTCCCCCACTGCCTGCATGGCTACGGGATTCTCTGATCTCCTTCCCATCATCCATTCACTTCTTACATCGGATTACACAGGACATAAGGCACAGAAACAGGCCATTTGGCCCAACCAGTCCATGCCGGCGTTTATGCTCCACTCGAGCCTCCTCCCGTCTTTCCTCATCTAACTCTATCAGCATAACCCTCTATTCCCTTCTCCCTCATATGCTTCTCCAGCCTCTCCTTAAATGCATCTATACTATTCGCTTCAACCACTCCCTGTGGTAGCGAGTTCCACATTCTCACCACTCTCTGGGTAAAGAAGTTTCTCCTGAATTCCCTATTGGATTTCTTGGTGACGATCTTATATTGATGGCCTCTAGTTATGCTCTTCCCCACAAGTGGAAACACTCTCTCTGTATCCACTCTATCAAAACCTTTCATAATTTTAAAGACCTCTATTAGGTCACCCCTCAGCCTTCTCTTTTCAAGAGAAAAGAGACCCAGCCTGTTCATCCTTTCCTGATATGTATACCCTCGCATTTCTGGTATCATCCTTGTAAATCTTCTCTGCACCCTCTCCAGTGCCTCTATATCCTTTTTATAATATGGCGACCAGAACTGTACACAGTACTCTAAGTGTTGTCTAACCGAGGTTCGATACAGGTTTAGCATAACTTCCCTACTTTTCAATTCTGTACCTCTAGAAATAAACCCTAGTGCTTGGTTTGCTTTTTTTATGGCCTTGCTAACCTGTGTCGCAACTTTTAGTGATTTGTGTATTTGTACTCCCAGATCCCTTTGCTCCTCTACCCCATTTAGATTCTTATTTTCCAAGTAATTATGTGACCTCCTTATTTTTCTTACCAAAATGTAATACCTCACATTTATCTTCATTTTATGAAATTCATTTTCCAATTATTTGCCCATTCTTCAAGTTTATTAATGTCTTCTTGCAATTTGTTATAGTCCTCCTCAGTATTGACTATCCCCGCAGTTTGGTGTCTTCCACAAACATAGAAATTGTGCGATTAATTCCAAAGTCTAAATCGTTAATATAAAGTGCGAACTACAGTGGTCCCAGCACCAATGTTCTCCGTATTTGTTTGGGGGCCGCGTGACCCCTTTAACGGTCCATTCAATAGTCCGCACATGTGCGGCTCTTTCAATTTAAAAGCTGTCTCACTGGCTGCGTGGCCGCTCAGTTTAAAGGGAACGTTGCCCAGCACTGATCCTTGTGAGACCCTACTTCCCACCTTCTACCCTTTACCCCTACTCTCTGCTTTCTGTCTTGTAGCCACCAACTATCCATTCTGCTACTTGTCCCTCGATGCACATGCTTGAACCTTATTCATTAGTCTATTATGGGGTACCTTATCGACGGAACTTTTAGAAATCTAGATACATTACATCTACTACATTACCCTTGTCTACTCTCTCTCTTACCTCTTCAAAGAATTCAATAAGGTTGGTCAAGCAAGACTTTCCCTTTTCAATCCCCGCTTCTCAATCAGAGCGAGCAGGAGGCCGACTACAGAGGCTGCTCCAGGAATTAGGCCCTGGAATTTAATAGAAGGCTTTCGCTGACACTGCGCCCGCTGGGACTGCTCCACCTCAACACTGGGAGAAAGCTCCAATTAACCGGCACAGTG
>JASTWF010002987.1:5000-13151 GCA_030390025.1 Squalus acanthias | reverse complement strand
TCTCTGTCTCTGTCTCTCTCTCTCTCTCTGTCTCTCTCTCTCTCTCTCTTTCTCTCTCTCAGGATCCAGTGAAGGACGGCGAAGCTAAGATAAGGGCCGACTATGCTCAGCTGCACGAGGAAATGCAAAACGCCTTTCGCAACCTGGAGGACTGAGGGCAGCGGTTGGCTATTCGACTGCAGTGTGCATGCTTCGAGCCCAGATCGAAAGGACAGAACACAGCCAGGACTAGAGAAACACGCAAAAACCAGACATTCAAATAAACTGGATCATTCTTAATACAGAGCGGGCCCCTGACTTTTTATTTTAAATATTGTGTGGGCTGTACATGGGGAGAGGTGAGTGAGAGGGTTAATCCCCCTCCGATAGGGAACAGGCTGCCCGGTGTCTGTAAATGGGGAGAGGTGGGTGAGAGGGTTAATCCCCTCTGATAGGGAACAGACTGCCCGGTGTCTGTAAATGGGGAGAGTTGGGTGAGAGGGTTAATCCCCTCCGATAGGGAACAGGCTGCCCGGTGTCTGTAAATGGGGAGAGGTGGGTGAGAGGGTTAATCCCCTCCGATAGGGAACAGACTGCCCGGTGTCTGTAAACGGGGAGAGGTGGGTGAGAGGGTTAATCCCCTCTGATAGGGAACAGCCTACGGTATTTAATCAGCTGTACACACGCAAGCTTTGTGTTGAATGTTAAATCCTCTTGTTATTCAATCCGAAAGAATTTGACGGAATTAATTTGAGAGGAAACTCAATATCGGTCGTAACACAGACAGAGAAATCTTGGCACCTACGCATGTTTTCGAACTCATTCAGTACACGTTGCAAAACTGGAAGACAGTGTCTCACAGTTTGTGGGGTGGAGTCCCCACAGTTTGGGAGGTGAGGAGATCACAGTTTGGGAGGTGAGGAGATCACAGTTTAGGAGGTGAGGAGATCACAGTTTTGGGAGGTGAGGAGATCTCAGTTTAGGGGGTGAGGAGTCCCCACAGTTTGGGAGGTGAGGAGATCACAGTTGGGGGGGCGAGGAGATCACAGTTTGGGGGGTGAGGAGATCACAGTTTGGGAGATGAGGAGATCACAGTTTGGGAGGTGAGGAGATCACAGTTTGGGGCGGCGAGGAGATCACAGTTTGGGGGGTGTGGAGTCCCACAGTCTGGCGGATGAGGAGATCACAGTTTGGGAGGTGAGGAGATCACAGTTTGGGGGGTGAGGAGATCACAGTTTGGGAGGTAAGGAGATCACAGTTTGGGGGCTGAGGAGATCACAGTTTGGGGGCTGAGGAGATCACAGTTTGGGAGGTGAGGAGATCACAGTTTGGGGGGTGAGGAGTTCACAGTTTGGGAGGTGAGGAGATCACAGTTTGGGGATGAGGAGATCACAGTTTGGGGGGTGAGGAGATCACAGTTTAGGGGGTGAGGAGATCACAGTTTGGGGAGTGAGGAGATCACAGTTTGGGGAGGTGAGGCGATCACAGTTTGGGGGGTGAGGAGATCACAGTTTGGGAGGTGAGGGGATCACAGTTTGGGGGGTGAGGAGATCACAGTTTGGGGGGTGAGGAGATCACAGTTTGGGGGGAGAGGAGATCACAGTTTGGGGAGTGAGGAGATCACAGTTTGGGGAGACGAGGAGATCACAGTCTTGGGGGGTGAGGAGATCACAGTTTGGGGGGTGAGGAGATCACAGTTGGGGAGACGAGGAGATCACAGTTTGGGGGGGTGAGGAGCTCACAGTTTGGGGGGTGAGGAGATCACAGTTTGCGGGGGGCGAGGAGATCACAGTTTGGGGAAGTGAGGAGTCTGTAAGTTTCCGAAAAGTGTAATAGAACCGCTGCTTGTGTGTAGAGTTCGAAATTGCCAACCAATTGTAAGAAGATAATGGTCCGATTTAAAATGCAAGAAATCGCCATGTGTTGTATGTTTGCCAAGACAGAAAATGAAGGTCAGTATGTCTTCGTTTGGCTGCCAAGCCACCTGGACGAGACAGGGAGAAGATACATCTGAGAGGAACAGGAATGTGTCGTGTGGGCGGAACTCCAATCAGGGAAGGTTCGGAGTGCAACTGACCTATCCGAGCGAGGCAGGGAGTAATTTACAATCGAGCAGACCTTGCAATCCAGTGGCGGGAGATAAGCAGAAGAACACAGGAGACAGATCAGGATGGAAGATTGAAGAGAGAACGATGGCCAGTTTCTGTTTCGACTTACAGTTTCCTTTGACCGGACAGCCAGAAATGAAGGAGTATGAAGGCTTTCGATAAGGTCCCGCATAAGAGATTAGCGTGTAAAGTTAAGGCACATGGGATTGGGGGCAAGGTATTGACTTGGATAGAGAACTGGTTGGCGGACAGAAAGCAGAGAGTAGGAATTAATGGGTCTTTTTCCGAGTGGCAGGCAGTGACTAGTGGGGTACCGCAGGGATCGGTCCTTGGACCCCAGCTATTCACAATATACATTAATGATCTAGATAAGGGAACTAAATGTAATATCTCCAAGTTTGCAGACGACACAAAGCTGGGTGGGAGTGTGTGCTGCGAGGAGGACACCGAGAAACTCCAGGATGATTTGGACAGGTTGGGTGATTGGGCAGAAGCGTGGCAGATGCAATATAATGTGGATAAGTGCGAGGTTATCCACTTTGGTGTCAAAAACAGAAAGGCAGACTATTATCTGAATGGCAATAGATTGGGAGAAGGGGAAGTGCAACGAGACCTGGGTGTCCTTGTGCACCAGTCGCTGAAGGTAAGCATGCAGGTGCAGCAGGCGGTGAAGAAGGCTAATGGTATGTTGGCCTTCATAGCGAAAGGGTTTGAGTATAGGAACAGGGATGTCCTGCTGCAGTTGTACAGGGCCTTGGTGAGACCACACCTTGAGTACTGTGTGCCATTTTGGTCGCCTTATCTGAGGAAGGATGTTCTTGCCATGGAAGGAGTTCAGCGAAGATTCACAAGGCTGATACCTGGGATGGCAGGAATGACATATAAGGAGAGATTGGGTCGATTGGGCTTATACTCGCTGGAGTATTGAATAATGAGAGGGGATCTCATCGAAACATATAACATTCTGACAGGTCTGGACAAACTAGATGCAGGAAGAATGTTCCCGATGGTCGGAGAGTCCAGAACCAGGGATCATAATCTAAGGATAAGGGGTAAGCCATTTAGGACAGAAATGAGGAAGAATTTCTTCACCCAGAGAGTGGTGAACCTGTGGAATTCTCTACCACAGAAGGCAGTTGAGGCCAAGTCATTAAATATATTCAAGAATGAGTTAGATATAGTTCTTAAGGCTAAAGGTATCAAGGGATATGGGGAGAAAGCAGGGACAGGGTACTGAATTTGGATGATCAGCCATGATCTCATCGGATGGTGGAACAGGCTCGAGGGGCCGAATGGCCTAATCCTGCTCCAATCTTCTATGTTATATGTTTCTATGTCTATGAGAATTGGACATGGGCTCAGATATTGTTAAATGAGATACTTTGATGTACAATTAAATCATTAAAGGGGCATGTTTAGATACTTTGAATTGATAAGTTGCCAGCATATTGTTAATGCGTAGATGCCGGTGTTGGACTGGGGTGGACAAAAATGAGAAGTCACACAACACCAGGTTATAGTCCGACAGTTTTATTTGAAATCACGAGCTTTCGGAGCGCTGCTCCTTCATCAGGTGAAGTGAAGGAATATGAATCGGCAAAGCATATATAGAAACATAGAAACATCAAAGATAGGAGCAGGAGTAGGCCATTCGGCCCCTCGAGCCTGCTCCGCCATTCAATGAGATCATGGCTGATCATCCAAATTCAGTACCCTGTCCCTGCTTTCTCCCCATATCCCTTGATCCCTTTAGCTTTAAGAAATATATCTAACTCCTTCTTGAATATATTTAATGAATTGGCCTCTACTGCCTTCTGTGGTAGAGAATTCCACAGGTTCACCACTCTCTGGGTGAAGAAATTCCTCCTCATCCCAGTCCTAAATGGCTTACCCCTTATCCTTAGACTGTGACCCCTGGTTCTGGACTCCCCGACCATCGGGAACATCCTTCCTGCATCTAGTCTGTCTAGTCCTGTTCGAATTTTATAAGTTTCAATGAGATCCCCTCTCATTCTTCGAAACTCCAGTGAGTATAAGCCCAATCGACCCAATCTCTCCTCATACGCCATTCCTGCCATCCCGGGTATCAGCCTGGTGAATCTTCGCTGCACTCCCTCCATGGCAAGAACCTCCTTCCTCAGATAAGGCGACCAAAACTGCACACCATACTCAAGGTGTGGTCTCACCAAGACCCTGTACAACTGCAGCAAGACATCCTTGCTCCTGTACTCGAATCCTCTCGCTATGAAGGCCAACATACCATTTGCCTTCTTCACCGCCTGCTGCACCTGCATGCTTACTTTCAGCGACTGGTGCACAAGGACACCCAGGTCTCGTTGCACTTCCCCTTCTCCCAACCTATTGCCATTCAGATAATAATCTGCCTTCCTGTTTTTGACACCAAAGTGGATAACCTCGCATTTATCCACATTATACTGCATCTGCCATGTTTCTGTCCAATCACCAACTTTAAAATTTTTATTTTTTTAACTGGAAATCACATCTGTGAACAAGCCAACGACGACTCGAGTCTGGACGACTCTACGTCACGTAACGTGACATGAACCCAAGATCCCGGTCGAGGCCGTCCTCATGGGTGTTCAACTGGGCTATCAGTTTCTGCTTGAGGATTTTGCGTTGTCGTGTGTCTCGAATGCCACCTTGGAGAACGCTAACCCGCAGATCCGAGGCTGAATGTCCTTGACTGCTGAAGTGTTCCCCGACTGGGAGGTAACAATCCTGCCTGGCGATTGTTGCGCGGAGTCCGTTCATACGCATATTTATAGCCAGTGGTTCTTTGAATAGATTGCTGAATGTTGCTTCTGTGTGCGCTTGAATTTTGAACTATAGTCTGATTAAAAGACCAATTTTAACGATCGCATCCATGTCTATCATCGTTAAGCTAATTCATAATTCTCGAGGTCCCAACAGCAGTCAGAGACAGTGCAACAAGTCCCACAGTTTGGGGGCTGAGGAGTCCCCACAGTTTGGGTGGTGAGGGGATCACAGTTTGGGAGGTGAGGAGTCCCCACAGTTTGGGGGGTGAGGGGATCACAGTTTGGGAGGTGAGGAGTCCCCACAGTTTGGGGGGTGAGGGGATCACAGTTTGGGAGGTGAGGAGTCCCCACAGTTTGGGAGGTGAGGAGTCCCACAGTTTGGGGGGTGAGGGGATCACAGTTTGGGGGGTGAGGAGATCACAGTTTGCGGGGTGAGGAGATCACAGTTTGGGGGTGAGGAGATCACAGTTTGGGAGATGAGGAGATCACAGTTTGGGAGATGAGATCACAGTTTGGGTGGTGAGGAGATCACAGTTTGGGAGATGAGGAGATCACAGTTTGGGAGATGAGATCACAGTTTGGGGGGTGAGGAGATCACAGTTTGGGAGATGAGATCACAGTTTGGGTGGTGAGGAGATCACAGTTTGGGGGGTGAGGAGATCACAGTTTGGGAGATGAGGAGATCACAGTTTGGGGGGTGAGGAGATCACAGTTTGGGAGATGAGATCACAGTTTGGGGGGTGAGGAGATCACAGTTTGGGGGGTGAGGAGATCACAGTTTGGGGGGGCGAGGGGTTTCACAGTTTGGCGGGTGAGGAGATCACAGTTTGGGGGGTGAGGAGATCACTGTTTGGGGGGTGAGGAGATCACAGTTTCGGGGGTGAGGAGATCACAGTTTGGGGGGTGAGGTGATCACAGTTTGGGAGGTGAGGAGATCACAGTTTGTGGGGTGAGGAGATCACAGTCTGGGAGGTGAGGAGATCACAGTTTGGGGGGTGAGGAGATCACAGTTTGGGGGGTGAGGAGACCCCAGTTTGGGAGATGAGGAGATCACAGTTTGGGGGGTGAGGAGATCACAGTTTGGGAGGTGAGGAGATCACAGTTTGGGAGATGAGATCACAGTTTGGGTGGTGAGGAGATCACAGTTTGGGGGGTGAGGAGATCACAGTTTGGGAGATGAGGAGATCACAGTTTGGGGGGTGAGGAGATCACAGTTTGGGAGATGAGATCACAGTATGGGGGGTGAGGAGATCACAGTTTGGGGGTGAGGAGATCACAGTTTGGGGGATGAGGAGATCACAGTTTGGGGGTGAGGAGATCACAGTTTGGGGGGGTGAGGAGATCACAGTTTGGGGGTGAGGAGATCACAGTCTGGGAGGTGAGGAGATCACAGTTTGGGGGGTGAGGAGATCACAGTTTGGGGGGTGAGGAGATCACAGTTTGGGGGTGAGGAGATCACAGTTTGGGGGGTGAGGAGATCACAGTTTGGGGAGGTGCGGAGATCACAGTTTGGGGGTGAGGAGATCACAGTTTGGGGGTGAGGAGATCACAGTTTGGGGGGTGAGGAGATCACAGTTTGGGGGGTGAGGAGATCACAGTTTGGGGGGTGAGGAGATCACAGTTTGGGGGGTGAGGAGATCACAGTTTGGGGGGTGAGGAGATCACAGTTTGGGGGGTGAGGAGATCACAGTTTGGGGGGTGAGGAAATCACAGTCTGGGGGGTGAGGAGATCACAGTTTGGGGGTGAGGAGATCACAGTTTGGGGGGTGAGGAGATCACAGTTTGGGGAGTGAGGAGATCACAGTTTGGGGGGTGAGGAGATCACAGTTTGGGGGTGAGGAGATCACAGTTTGGGGGGTGAGGAGATCACAGTTTGGGGAGGTGAGGAGATCACAGTTTGGGGGGTGAGGAGATCACAGTTTGGGGGGTGAGGAGATCACAGTTTGGGGGTGAGGAGATCACAGTTTGGGGGGTGAGGAGATCACAGTTTGGGGGGTGAGGAGATCACAGTTTGGGAGGTGAGGAGATCACAGTTTGGGGGGTGAGGAGATCACAGTTTGGGGAGGTGAGGAGATCACAGTTTGGGAGGTGAGGAGATCACAGTTTGGGGGTGAGGAGATCACAGTTTGGGAGGTGAGGAGATCACAGTTTGGGAGGTGAGGAGATCACAGTTTGGGAGGTGAGGAGATCACAGTTTGGGAGGTGAGGAGATCACAGTTTGGGAGGTGAGGAGATCACAGTTTGGGGGTGAGGAGATCACAGTTTGGGGGTGAGGAGATCACAGTTTGGGGGGTGAGGAGATCACAGTTTGGGGGTGAGGAGATCACAGTTTGGGAGGTGAGGAGATCACAGTTTGGGAGGTGAGGAGATCACAGTTTGGGGGTGAGGAGATCACAGTTTGGGAGGTGAGGAGATCACAGTTTGGGGGTGAGGAGATCACAGTTTGGGGAGTGAGGAGATCACAGTTTGGGGGTGAGGAGATCACAGTTTGGGGGTGAGGAGATCACAGTTTGGGAGGTGAGGAGATCACAGTTTGGGAGGTGAGGAGATCACAGTTTGGGGGTGAGGAGATCACAGTTTGGGGAGGTGAGGAGATCACAGTTTGGGGGTGAGGAGATCACAGTTTGGGAGGTGAGGAGATCACAGTTTGGGGGGTGAGGAGATCACAGTTTGGGAGGTGAGGAGATCACAGTTTGGGGGGTGAGGAGATCACAGTTTGGGGAGAGGAGATCACAGTTTGGGGGGTGAGGAGATCACAGTTTGGGGGGTGAGGAGATCACAGTTTGGGGGTGAGGAGATCACAGTTTGGGGGGTGAGGAGATCACAGTTTGGGGGGTGAGGAGATCACAGTTTGGGGGGTGAGGAGATCACAGTTTGGGGGGTGAGGAGATCACAGTTTGGGGGTGAGGAGATCACAGTTTGGGGGGGAGGAGATCACAGTTTGGGGGTGAGGAGACACAGTTTGGGGGGTGAGGAGATCACAGTTTGGGGGTGAGGAGATCACAGTTTGGGGGGTGAGGAGATCACAGTTTGGGAGGTGAGGAGATCACAGTTTGGGGGGTGAGGAGATCACAGTTTGGGAGGTGAGGAGATCACAGTTTGGGGGGTGAGGAGATCACAGTTTGGGGGGTGAGGAGATCACAGTTTGGGGGTGAGGAGATCACAGTTTGGGGGTGAGGAGATCACAGTTTGGGGAGATGAGGAGATCACACAGTTTGGGGGTGAGGAGTCCCACAGTTTGGGGGTGAGGAGATCACAGTTTGGGAGGTGAGGAGATCACAGTTTGG
>JASTWF010002986.1:0-13158 GCA_030390025.1 Squalus acanthias | reverse complement strand
GGGCGTCGCTGGCAAGACCAGAATTTATTGTCCATCCCGAGTTGCCCCTTGAGAAGTTGGTGGTGAGCCGCCTTCTTGAACCGCTGCAGTCCATGTTGTGAAGGTACTCCCACAGTGCTGTTCGGGAGGGAGCGCCAGGATTTTGACCCAGCGACGATGAAGGAACGGCCGATATATTTCCAAGTCAGGATGGTGTGTGACTTGGAGGGGAACTTGGAGGTGGTGGTGTTCCCATGCGCCTGCTGCCCTCGTCCTTCTAGGCGGCGGAGGTCGCGGGTTTGGGAGGTGCTGCCGAAGAAGCCTTGACGAGTTGCTGCAGTGCATCTTGTAGATGGTACACACTGCAGCCACGGTGCGCCGGTGGTGGAGGGAATGAATGTTTAGGCTAGTATGTGACTGCACTTTACAAACAATTTATTGGTTATAAAGCACTTTAAGATAGCCTGAGAACATGAACGGCAAAGTCTTGTTTTCACACTCAGTCCCATCATAGATGCAATCAGGCTATTGGCCTACATTAGCAGACGTCCAGTGGCATTGCTCCAGATCCTCGTTGGGCTGGAGAATGGCTGCGATGTTTAGTTAATACTATAATATGGCCTGTCCCTTTAAGGGCATTGGTTTGGCTACCAAAGAGGTGGAAATAGGCACATCCAGGTCATTGTAAACTCCCGAGGACACCTAAAGGTTTAAAGGTCTCTGGTGTCAGAAAGAAAAATTATGAATCACTGGCTTTCTTTTCTTTAAGACTGTTTTTGCAGATGTTAACAAAGTGTGACACTTCGAAGCATGACGCCCCAAGCAGAGGACTTTTGTATGTAAACCTCCAGTGGCCTTTCACAAACTCAGGACTTCCCAAAGCGCTTTACAGCCAATGAAGTACTTTTTTGAAGTGGAGTCACTGTTGCAATGAAGGAAACACGGCAGCTAATTTGCGCACAGCAAGCTCCCACAAACAGCAATGTCCAGAAAATCTGTTTTAGTAATGTTGATTGAGGGATAAATATTGGCCTCAGGACACAGGGGAGCACTCCCCTGCTCTTCTTCGAAATAGTGGCATGGGATCTTTTACGTCCACCTGAGAGGGCAGACGGGGCCTTGGTTTAACGTCTCATCCGAAAGATGGCACCTCCGACAGTGCGGCACTCCCTCAGTACTGCCCCTCCGACAGTGCGGCGCTCCCTCAGCACTGCCCCTCCGACAGTGCAGCACTCCCTCAGTACTGCCCCTCCGACAGTGCGGCGCTCCCTCAGTACTGCCCCTCCGACAGTGCAGCGCTCCCTCAGTACTGCCGCTCTGACAGTGCAGCACTCCCTCAGTACTGCCCCTCCGACAGTGCAGTGCTCCCTCAGTACTGCCCCTCCGACAGTGCGGCGCTCTCTCAGTACTGCCCCTCCGACAGTGCGGCGCTCCCTCAGTACTGCTCCTCCGACAGTGCGGCGCTCCCTCAGTACTGCCCCTCTGACAGTGCGGCGCTCCCTCAGTACTGCACTGGAGTGTCAGCCTGGATTTTGTGCTCGAGTCTCTGGAGTGGGACTTGAACCCACAACCTTCTGACTCAGAGGCAAGGAGTGCTACTCACTGAGCCACGGCTGACACTGACACATATATACATATCCCTATTCACTGCCAGTGGATACATAAATCTGTCTAGATGAACAAATTATTGCTTGAGGTCTTGGTATGAATAAATTATATAGAAATTACAACATAGAAACTGGCCCAACCAATTTGTGTTTGTCCTCCACATGAGTAGTGATCCTAATCCCAGGTGCCCTCCCCTGTTCTCAAATCACTTTATAAAATAAGGCATCTGTTGTAAGCATTTAGAGTACATTAAATAAAAATATATAAAGACTCCATTTTTGAATCTGCCATTATTTAAAGCGTCACCTGTCACAAGTAATATCCTGTACGGAGCTCCGAGCTGATTCCAGAAAAATGACTTCAGAAGCTGTTGGATGAGCTTATACTTCATCCTCTCTCCCACCTCGCACCCTCTGTAAACTTGAGCTCATCCAAAACACTGCTGCCCGTATCCTAACTCGCGCCGAGTCCCGTTCACCCATCACCCCTCTGCTTGCTGACCTACATTGGCTCCCGGTCCTGCAACAGCTCAATTTTTAAAATTCTCATCCGTGTTATCAAATTCCCTCCATGGTCCTCGCCCCTCCCTATCTCTGTAACCTCCTCCAGCCCCTACAACCCTCCGAGAACTCGGCGCTCCACCAATTCTGGCCTCTTGCACATCCCCCGATTTTAATCGCTCCACCATTGGCGGCCGCGCCTTCAGTTGCCTGGGCCCCCGAGCTCTGGAATTCCCTCCCTAAACCTCTCCGCCTCTCCCTCCTCCTTTAAGCTGCTCCTTAAAACCTACGTCTTTGACCAAGCTTTTGGCCATCTGCCCTGACATCTCATGATGTAGCTCGGTGTCAACTTTTGTTTTGATAATCGGTCCTGTGAAGCGCCTTGGGACATTTTACTACGTTAAAGGCGCTGTGTAAATGCAAGTTGTTGTTGTTTGACAGGAAAAATCAGTCTTTAATTACCTTCACTGCCCGAAAAATTATTTCCCTCGATGTTTTCACTCAGTAAATTTCCGTTGGAAGTGCGGAGAGCTCAGAAGCAGCAAGTCTCGGCATTCTTTGCGAATGGCCAGTTTTGCTTCAATCAGGAACATTTCTAGAAGTTGTAAGCAAAGCTCCATGCTGGGAGCTGTAGGCTATCACTTGTGTCTTCTCTCCCGAGAGCGAGGGGGCTAGGCGTCTACATTAAACCGAAGGGTTCCAGCTTCTCACAGACGCACCGTTCCCCAATGGAAATCATTGCTACAGATAGTTCAAAGCACAGAACTCATCATGTAGGCACATTTAATCATTTTCTTGTAAATTTTGTCATTCCTTTTAGGTCTTTATGTTATGTTACGACCCTTACTTACAGTCAGCTGTGCTCAGTATGGTAGAAGATAGCAGCCAAGAAGGATATACTTGCCATAGAGGGAGTGCAGCGAAGGTTCACCAGACTGATTCCTGGGATGGCAGGACTTTCTTTTGAGGAGAGATTGGGTCGACTAGGCCTGTATTCACTCGAGTTTAGAAGAATGAGAGGGGATCTCATTGAAACATATAAAATTCTGACAGGGCTAGACAGACTGGATGCAGGGAGGATGTTTCCCCTGGCTGGGGGGTCTAGAACGAGGGCTCACAGTCTCAGGATACAGGGTAGGACATTTAGGACTGAGATGAGGAGAAATATCTTCACTCAGAGGGTGGTGAACCTGTGGAATTCTCTACCACAGAAAGCTGTGGCGGCCAAGTCACTGAATATATTGAAGAAGGAGATAGATAGATTTCTAGACACAAAAGGCGTCAAGGGGTATGGGGAGAGAGCGGGACTATGGTATTGAGATAGAGGATCAGCCATGATCATATTGAATGGCGGAGCAGGCTCGAAGGGCCGAATGGCCGACTCCTGCTCCTATTTTTCTATGTGTCCAAGGAGAAATTTCAAAAGATATTCGCTGGGATTTGGTCGGTTGAGCTTCTCCTGTCCTACATTGCCAAGTTTTGCAGACTGTCTATGCTTGACGGGCTGGTTTTCCAAGTCTGAAGCAGTTCCTCATGGGATATTTATCTACCCACGCTGCTCGTACTTTTAAGGACACAATTTGAACCAATCAGGATAAAGTATGGCAAAAAAATTTGCATATAAAAAGGTGCGATATCTGAGGCGTGACCGACACAGGTGTTGACATTACTTATTACACAAGAGCAGTCCCCCCCGAACCCGACGCCACCCATAATGGTGTTGGTGGCGAGTCAGAGATTACGGGCCAAAAATTCATCCCGCGACGCGAGAGTACGCACTGCGTACTCTCGCGTATTCGCTCTCCAATTGCCGGTTTTCTGCATGCCCTGCGCATGCGCTGAAAACCGGCACTTGGTCTTTTGAAAAGGGGGCGGTTCCTCGGTGCATCGCGTGCGCGCTACAGGCTGCGCGCACGCTGTACACTTCATGCTTTGGACGCGCAGGTAAGTACGGAAGATTTTAGAAATGGAAAAAGGAGGAGTAAGACCCACTTTTAACAAGGTAAGTAGTGAATTAAGTATTTTTTTAAAAATTTTTTAACAGGTATATCTTTTTTAGAGACTTTAAAGACAGGTAAGTTTATTTTTATAACTTTTTAAAAGATTTTAAATTTTTTCAAAAATTTAATTTTTTATTTAAAATGGTTAATTTATTTAACTATACTTATTTTATTAATGTGATGGGTTTTTTTTAAATTTAATTGAGGTTTAGCTGTTATTTTGGGGGGGTGTAAGATTCATAGATTTCACAGCACGTATGTGAAACTTATGAATGGAAGATGGTGTGCTGCCATTGGCTCTAACTGAGTCACGTGATCCCACAGCTCGCACGAATTCACTACGCCGGTGGGATACGCAAGCACTGCCCAGCTGATGTCTGGAACATCAAGTTCGTGCGAGCTGGATCTGAAAAAGCACAAGCGGAGTGAGAGATCGCGGGGAAGCCTTACCCCCGCGGGAACAGAGCGAGATCAATTTCTGGGCCTACGTGATTGCTATTGTGGGGAGAGGAGGCGAGTTGGAAATTAAAATTTCCTGCTTCTTCTTCTTGGGCAGTCCCTCGGATGACTTGCTTCCACATTAAAAATGAGTTCTCAGGTGACTGATGAGTCCAATGCGGGACCTACAGTCTCTGTCACAGGTGAGCAGTACAGCGTTGCGGTCTGTCACTGTTGGGGTTGTCCATGAGGGTTCCGACGTTCCAGGTCCCGAATTTTATTTTAAAGGGTGGAAGATGCCTGCGCGTGAATTCTTTCAACATGGGGTGGCCATCGCACACCAGCTACCACACGGGCTTGACAGAGCAAGGTCTTGGTCCAATGGCAAGGGGATCCAAGACGATTGGAGACCAGGTTCTGCTACAACGGCCGAGCACATTTCCCACTTCAGTTGACGAGCTACCGCAGCTGCATAAATGAATCTTGCTGCAACCATTTATTTTTGATTCCGCAGCAGACACAAAATAAGACTCGGGTGCTCCTAACCACCCCCTCTGAACCTGCCTCTCGCCCCGAATTATAAAAATATTTTTCCTGCGAGACCGTACCTCAATGTTCCAAAATTCAGGGCCCAACTTGTTTTGAAATAATTTGGAAAAACAAACCTATAACATGCTGTATGTGTATATATATGTATATTTATGTAAGAAAGTCTTGCATTTCTGTAGCGCCTTTCACGACCACCGGACGTCCCAAAGCGCTTTACAACCAATGAAGTACTTTTTGAAGTGTAGTCACTGCTGTAATGTAGGAAACGCGGCAGCCAATTTACACACAGCAAGCTCCCACAAACAGCAATGTGATATTGACCAGATAGTCTGTTTTTTAATGTAGATTGAGGGATAAATATTGGCCCCCAGGACACCGGGGATAACTCCCCTGCTCTTCTTCAAAATAGTGCCATGGGATCTTTCACATCCACCCGAGAGCAGACGGGGCCTCGGTTTAGCGTCTCATCCGAAAGACGGCACCTCTGACAGCGCAGCACTCCCCTGGGAGTGTCAGCCTAGATTTTTGTGCTCAAGTCTCTGGAGTGGGGACTGCGAACCCACAACCTTCTGACTCAGAGGCGAGGGTGCTACCCACTGAGCCACAGCTGACACACATGTATGTGGGCGCATAAGTATATACGTGTGCGTGTATATGTTTGCATATGTATATATATCTGTGGATATATATATGTGTGCGATGTATGTGTAAATGTGCAACTATGCACATATGTACACATGCACATGTGCGTGCGTCTACGCGCTGTGACAACAGGGACTGGGTTTGGCTCCAATGACCCATGTGGTTAAATAGTCCAACAACATTCAGGTTCTATACTCGCACACAAAGAATATCCAGTTGGACAAGGGCCGTTGATATCTGTGGGGACAAACCGATGCAAGGGCCAGCACGGACAGGAAAGGAGGGCAGGAGGGAAACTGCAGTGAATGCAACAATAAATTAATTATCGGTGCAGTCACCCACCAGCACCAGCAGAGGGCAGTCAAAGGCTGCGCTGAAAAGTCTTGCTCACCGGGAATGCAGCAAGACTTTGCAGCAACGGGCAGAAGCTGCCCTTATATTCTGGCAACCCAGAACCTCTGGTGTACGGCATCAGACAGGAGATAGAAATGACTGCTTCATTTGCTTATATTAAAATGCAAGAGGGGAATGTATCAGTAACGCGCTGCATCCAACATCACAAAGCGAATATTTCTTGACGTTCTTGACTGATGATACTTTCACCACTGAAAATATGATGGACTATTTATGTTATTGTGTCCCCTTCCCTTACCTGGTTGAGTCGGGGGTGCGGGGGCATGGGTGAGTGGTCCAGAACCATTTGCCGATCTCTCTCTGCGACTGGTCGGTAGGTGAAGGCACGAGAGATTTGAAGTCACCGCATCCTCAAATCACAGGATCTCCCAGCTCTGGCCACACTGGGCTTGTGTGCTGCTCCCCGGCAGCCTCAGATGGAGAATCAATGTGCAAGAGCGCGCCGAGGGCTGTGTGAGCGTGTAAGATGGAGGCCGTGACAGACCGAGTGAGTCCTGTGCACATCAGTGGAAGTGGGAGCAACTGTGTACACAAGTGTGTGCGAGAGACAGTGGAGTGCGTGTGTGCGTGCAGCAAGACTGAGCCTGTGACAGACCGAGTGTGTGTATACCAGCGAGAGCAGGAGAGACTTGAGTGTGCGCGTGTGTGTGTGTGTGTGTGTGTGTGTGTGTGTGTGTGTGTGTGTGAGAGAGAGAGAGAGAGACATTAGTGTGAAAGCGAGAGTACACACCAGAGAGTCTAAGACAGTGGCAAGTGTGTGAATTCCACCTGAAAACAAAACTATTAAAAAAAAATCAGAGACAACTTGAGAGAGGGAGGACAGCACCCGCCTGTGTTTATGATTAGGTCAGTATTTTTAATGTAGCAAATATCTCTTTTTACAGTCGTACAAGAAGAGGTTTCAAGGCAGAAGTTGACGCTGCAGCACAGTATCAGCCAGTACAGGGGTACGGTCACTGAACCCTTCACTTCGCAGGATCCGATGCTGATCGGATACCGCTTACTGGCGAGGTCCCGTCCTTCACACCCATGGCAATGATGCACTACCTAGCTCACCAGTTTGGGGTGGGGGGGGGGCGGGTGTGGTAGGGATGGGGAGCTGTCTGCAAAGAAGTGTCTCCTGCAGTGTGCGGTTTAAAGTGTACAGGACTAGCTCTGGTCCAACTTGCAGCTCCTGGGGCTCCCTGGGGGCTATGCTGAATCTCACTGCGCAGAACATTGTTTGACCCGGCCACCAAAATAAATTGAATACAGGTCAAAATATTTACCGCACTCACGGCAGACAATGCACAAGGGTTGTTGTGATGGGCAGTCTCTCTCCCTCTTCCCCTAACTAATGGTATACACCGCTGTGTCTGGGGGGTGTGGAGGAGGGGGGTAATTCCGGTTGTTCAGGAGCACACGCCCTCCAGCTTGGGTTGTACTGACTCGGCTGCGACTCCAGCGCCCGAGCGTTCCTGGATCTGCCCCGCCGGTGGAGCAGGTATCAGATGGCAGAGCGGGGGAGCTGGTGTTTGCTCCACTTTCCCCCGACGGATACTGCAGCTGCACAAAGGGGATTGCGTTCCAACGAGAAAGATTTGACACTGGTTGAACTAAACAGCCTGGGATGACATTTACCTTGAACAACACCAAACGCCTCACAATCAGTATCGACGCAAGATTCATTACAGACACAAGATGTTCTGCGCGCATTACTGCCAACGGGAGAACAGCAGGCACTTCCCGAATAGCGAATCCCGCTTCATTAAAAAGCAGAATCGGGTCCTTTCCAGGAGCAAGGATCCCACTTGGAGCAACTCAAGCTCCGCACGGGAGGGCTGTGTTACCAAGTCTCTCGGGCAGGGCACCGCGCTAGAATGACAATTCTCATCACGCTCATTAATATTAACAACCGTGCTCATTAATATTAGCAATCACACTTATTAATATTAACAAACTTATTAATAAACATTATGCAAATCAGAAGTGCTTTTGATCAGCCGTAGAGTATTTATATCACAGCGCTTGGAGGTGCTTTGCTTCTGGTTAGTTCCACAATCCGGACCGGATACAACTGATGTCACACCACCCACTGGACCCATCTGACTGGAAAATGATGAACCGGTTTCATTCATTTCTATTTGCAGGGCTATGGGGAAAGGAGCTGGGGGAGTGGGACTGATTGGACAGCTCTGCCAAAGCACAGGCAGGATGGGCCGAACGGCCTCCTTCCGTGCTTTAGGATTCTTTGATTTCCACCGCACAATCCGAACTGCCCGCTGGTTGTGCCAAAGGCTTTCAAACTGGAGACCCTCCAGTGGGAGGTGGGTACCAATGGGTTCATAAAGTGCTCAGGTTTATGTCCACCTTGGGCTGGGCCCCACTACAAGCATGGCGCCCCGAGAACTCGGCACCCTACCACTGATTTTCCCCGTCTCGGTGGGTCGCCTGCGGAACTGCTCCCAGCAAGCCAGGCCTTGGGCTGTTCCGAGAGGACGGGTGCGTTAATACCGTGCGACGGGCGATGCATTATTCTGCTGCTGAGACGCGGCAGCGCAGAACCTGGTGTCTCTCCTTTAAGCTCAGTGCTCGGTTACTCGCCCCTTAGGGGAAGCGGTGCAGAAGGCAGAACAACAGTGACCACAACTCAAAAAAAGTAACTCATTGGCTGTTGTCACAAAGCTGATGAGGCTGGGGGCCAATTGAAAAGGGTTACGGAACCAAGGTGGGTAGGTGGAGTTAAGATACAGATCCGCCGTGATCCAATTGAATGGCGGAACAGGCTCGAGGGGCTGAATGGCCTCCTCCTGTTCTTATGTTCGAGAGTGACCCAAGGCCTCAGGATGTGCCTACTTACAGAACGTAGACTTCGTGGCCCTAATGCACGGGCCGCTTTACACATGGCTTCCTCTTAGCAGCAGAATAATACACGCTTAGCAGCAGAATAATACACGCTTAGCAGCAGAATAATACATCGGGCATTACAGGAAATAATAGGTACATTAAAAAAAAAACACACACATCTGGCTTACTGCTAACCCTACCGGCGTGGTCTGCTAGTAATCGCATAACATAGAAGAAAAAAAAAAATCACTGATCAGCATAAAGATATACCTATATTTTTACAATTATTGCGTTATTTGCCATTAATCAGCTCGATAACCCGGTTTTGATCACATCACAACCTTCAGCACGAGGTCACGCTGTTAGCAGCTCGAGTCTGGTGACACAAGAGGCAGAGGGTACACAAAATAACGGAATTAACCCTTCGCTGACATCCAGCTGTGCACCGGGGTTAAAGGGCACAGTGTGGGGCATGTTACAGGGCAGCAATATGGCTCGGGGTGAAGCTAATCTGAACCCTCAAGGATGTCTGCTGAAGCCGATATTAGCGGGCAGGATCCGATCCCTCCCCCGGGTGATACCCCCCCACCCCCATAAAGAAGTAATAATAATGTGAGGGTCATATTTGGATGATTTCTGCGGGTGTGATATTTACGTCAACGCAAAGGATTACCTCACCAGGGAGTAACCTTTCAGCTTTCTCACGTGTTAGTTCAAAGAACAGTTTACAGGTTTGAGCCGCACCCTGTCCATTATCGTGCATTTGGTGCGTCCGCAAACAATGCTGGTTACAGTAGGTTACTCGCCTAAACTGTGTTTTTGTGTTAAATCAGGGTGAGGCACGTCAGTGCTAGGGAATGGAAATTCCAATTTTAGGCACCCACTGCCAGTATCAGACACTCCCAGGGCAGGTACAGCATGGGGTTAGATACAGAGTAAAGCTCCCTCTACACTGTCCCATCAAACACTCTCAGGGCAGGTACAGCACGGGTTAGATACAGAGTAAAGCTCCCTCTACACTGTCCCATCAAACACTCCCAGGGCAGCTACAGCATGGGGTTAGATACAGAGTAAAGCTCCCTCTACACTGTCCCATCAAACACTCCCAGGGCAGCTACAGCATGGGGTTAGATACAGAGTAAAGCTCCCTCTACACTGTCCCATCAAACACTCCCAGGGCAGGTACAGCACGGGTTAGATACAGAGTAAAGCTCCCTCTACACTGTCCCATCAAACACTCCCAGGGCAGGGACAGCACGGGTTGGATACAGAGTAAAGCTCCCTCTACACTGTCCCACCAAACACTTCCAGGGCAGGGACAGCACGGGTTAGATACAGAGTAAAGCTCCCTCTACACTGTCCCACCAAACACTTCCAGGGCAGGTACAGCACAGGTTAGATACAGAGTAAAGCTCCCTCTACACTGTCCCACCAAACACTTCCAGGGCAGGTACAGCACAGGTTAGATACAGAGTAAAGCTCCCTCTACACTGTCCCTTTAAACACTTCCAGGGCAGGTACAGCACAGGTTAGATACAGAGTAAAGCTCCCTCTACACTGTCCCATCAAACACTCCCAGGGCAGGTACAGCACGGGTTAGATACAGAGTAAAGCTCCCTCTACACTGTCCCATCAAACACTCCCAGGGCAGGTACAGCACAGGTTAGATACAGAGTAATGCTCCCTCTGCAATGTGCAAACAATATGCTGTTGGTCCAATTGAGGAGCGCCCCCTACTGCATGCGTGACACTTGCCATTTCCCACACCACCCATCCTGTGGCCTTGAGATGCGATTGCCAATTTGCTGCCTTATTTGTGACAACTTTCTGTTGTGGCCCCGTTGAAGTGGATCGAATGGTCTGGAATGTAATTTTTAAAAAGAGCCTCTTCAGGAAACCCCGGAGAGCTGGGTAAAAAAAAAAATAAGCAAACCTGCACAGGGGCAGGGAAAGGCTGCATTGCACTGACCATTCCCACCCAATTTAAACACAATTTGAGAGCCAAAAAAAAAGACTTGCATTTATATAGCGCCTTTCACGACCGTCTCAAAGCGCTTTACAGTCAATAAAGTACTTTTGGAGTAGAGTCACTGTTGTAATGTGGGAAACATGGCAGCCAAAAATTGTGCACAGCAAGCTCCCACAAACAGCAATGTGATAATGACCAGATAATCTGTTTTTAGTGATGTTGATTGAGGGATAAATATTGGTCCCAGGACACCGGGGAGAACTCCCCGGCTCTTCTTTGAAATAGTGGCCGTGGGATCTTTTACATCCACCTGAGAGGGCAGACGGGGCCTCGGTTTAACGTCTCATCCGAAAGACGGCACCTCCAACAGTGCAGCGCTCCCTCAGCACTGCCCCTCCGACAGTGCGGCGCTCCCTCAGCACTGCCCCTCCGACAGTGCGGCGCTCCCTCAGCACTGCCCCTCCGACAGTGCGGCGCTCCCTCAGCACTGCCCCTCCGACAGTGCGGCGCTCCCTCAGTACTGCCCCTCCGACAGTGCGGCGCTCCCTCAGCACTGCCCCTCCGACAGTGCGGCGCTCCCTCAGCACTGCCCCTCCGACAGTGCGGCGCTCCCTCAGTACCGCCCCTCCGACAGTGCTGCACTCCCTCAGTACTGCCCCTCTGACAGTGCGGCGCTCCCTCAGTACTGCCCCTTCGACAGTGCGGCGCTCCCTCAGCACTGCCCCTTCGATAGTGCGGCGCTCCCTCAGCACTGCCCCTCCGACAGTGCGGCGCTCCCTCAGTACTGCACTACAGAGCGTCAGCCTAGATTTGTGTGCTCAAGTCTCTGGAGTGGGACTTGAACCCACGACCTTGTGACTCAGAGGAGAGTGTGCTACCCACTGAGCCACTGGCTGACACTGCTACATCAATAACATTTCACCATTCCTTCTGAATGGCAGAGTGGAAGATATATTTTAATTTGTAATGCACACGTTCGAATAAATGTTCCTACTATGTTGATATGTGTATATTTTTAACATAAATCTAGTGTCTATTAAAGAGGGTCTTTCAACCGATTTTTAAATAGACTAAAGTCACAGATCATTAATGTACAGGCGCAAAAAGACTCGAGTGTGTCTAGTTTACAACTTCCCCATTACCGAGAGTGATTCAGAGGGCGTCTCAAGGACTCAACCCCAAATTCACCAGCTTCAAATGAGCATACTTCACTAGGAAAGAAAGCTAGTGTATATATAGCGCCTTAACACATCTCGGAAATGTCTCAAAGCGCTTAATTACTTCGAAGTAGAGTCTATCGTGTAGCTTAATATGCAGACATTTTGTGAAACAGCAAGATCCCGCAAAGAGCATTGAGGTGAAGGACTGGTTAATCTGTATTTGGTGATGTTGAGCTGGCCGAGACATTGGGAGAACTCCCTGCTCTCCTTCCATTAGTGCCGTGGGATCCATCACCCAATGCATCAGAGCAGGCAGACGGGGCCTTGGTTTAACGTCTCGCTCAATGAAAAGACGGCACCTCCGACAGGGCAGCGCTCCCTCAGTACTGCACCGCAGTGTCGGCCTGGGTGATGCGCGGAGTGGGTCTGGAATGCCCGCTCGTCAAGAGTCAAGAAAGTCTCGCCAACTGAGGCAAGCCGCCAACTTTGGTTACCGAGGACTGGCAACGGGTTGGCATTCGTGAGCAGGTGGCATGGATCCTTTATAACTCCGAGTGGAATGAAGGGGATTAAAAGGCGCTCGTTGCCACCCGAGAGGGAGGGGGGGACAACGTAGGGTAGGGGTGGCACTAAATGAGGCACTTGTTTCACGAGTGGTAAAGCCGGTGTAACTCATGAGTGACAAGCCCTGGGGGTTAACCAGCTCGCCTTCAGAGGCAGGTTTTTGTTTACCCCACAGCTGCAAAACGAAGTGTGTTTCTGTCCTAAACAGTATCCTTTCTCGCTCACCCGTCCCTCCTGACATGTAAAGCTGACAGGCAGCGCTGCCACGATCGCTGCCGACACTAACTGAACGGCTATTTGAGTTTCCTCTTTCCACCTCCTGCACCGCTGAAGAACGCAGTTGCGGTCACACGGAATACACTCAGTGCCCCGTACAGTGCGAGAGCAGCCATTCACCACACTATGTTACTGGCCACAGACCTACAACTCACTGGGTCCTGGGCTCTCGGTAATGGAGGGTGTGGTTATGCCTCGCAAGGACAGAGCAACGGGGTGGAAAATAAATTTAA
>JASTWF010002985.1:0-13160 GCA_030390025.1 Squalus acanthias | reverse complement strand
TATTCAACAGTGAGCTACAACATTCTTGTTATATAATGGAGAACTGTAATAGCGCTACCCCCGTTATACCAGCCGTCGCGTACAACGGGCAAATCGCGCCCTCACCAATGTGCTCGCTATAAGCGATGGGGAGTGTACCTGCAGCCAGCGTGCTCGGGATAACTCTCGGAACTCCTGGCGAGCGGCTCAAACCCACTCTCAGGTTATGAGGGGACGGTGTATTCAAAACGGAATTAAAGTCAGAAGGAAATCAATTGAAATCAGATCAAAGAACGAGGACTATAATGAGCTTGCTTCGAAGGGCAGCTCATTCCAAACTGAGCTGAGCACTCCATCACTCCACACATACAGTCCTTTGTGGCTGCATAATAAGGCTCTGATGCTTTTCTAAGTGACAGCGCTGCTTTTGAACGCTCAGCATTAAATTCTCGAGTCTAGTTGAGTTTCGGTCTCTGAATTACTGGAGGCAGCCAGTCTGATTATTATTCCCCGTGTGTGTGTGTGTTGGCGGGTTAATATTTCAGGCAGCCACAGACTGGCGCATTAGTGCAAAGTAACTCACGACCCACGGAACAATTAAAAACCGTAAATAATCTCTCCGGCAGCTTGGGGAACACAAAAGCTTTCTGTGCGCGATTTCCATCCTGTAATCATCTGCTTGCTTACACAGAAATAGGCCATTCGGTCCAACTGCTCCGTGCCGGTGTTTCTGCTCCACACGAGCCTCCTCCCACCCCTCTTCATCTCACCCCATCAACATATCCTCTATTCCTTTCTCCCTCGTGTGTTTATCCAGCTTCCCCTTAAATGCATCGACGCTATTGGCCTCAATCACTCCCTGTGGCAGCGAGTTCCACATTCTCACCACTCTCTGGGTAAAGAAGTTTCTCCTGAATTCCCCATTGGATTTATCAGTGACTGTCTTATATTGATGGCCCCTAGTTCTGGTCTCGCCCACAAATGGAAACATCTCCTCTACGTCTACCCTATCGAACCCCTTCATAATCTTAACGACCTCTATCAGGTCACCCCTCAGTCTTCTCTTTTCTAGAGAAAAGAGCCTCAGCCTGCTCAGTCTTTCCTGATGGTTTTAACCCCTCAGTTCTGGTATCATCCATGTTAATTTTTTTTGCACCTTATCCAGTGCCTCCGAATGGACTTCCTACAAATACATAATGCTTTACACTATTCAGTAAAAACTGAACTGTCTCATTTTTGGTATAGATAATAAAATGGCCTTTTTACGCCAAATCGATGTTCTCCAACACCACCCACACCCCCCACAAGGCCTGGCAGAACAAGAGAAGGGGAAAACGGAGGCAGATTCCATTAAAAAAAAATGTATTCACTCATGGGATGTGGGCGTCGCTGGCAAGGCCAGCATTTATTGCCCATCCCTAATTGCCCTTGAGAAGGTGGTGGTGAGCCGCCTTCTTGAACCGCTGCAGTCCGTGTGGTGAAGGTGCTCCCACAGCGCTGTCAGGGAGGGAGTTCCAGGATTTTGACCCAGCGACAATGAAGGAAATAGCCAATATATTTTCAAGTCCGGATGGTGTGTGACTTGGTGGCGTTCCCATGCGCCTGCTGCCCTTGTCCTTCTAGGTGGTGGAGGTCGTGGGTTTGGGAGGTGCTGCTGAAGAAGCCTTGGCGAGTTGCTGCAGTGCATCTTGTAGATGGTGCAGACTGCAGACACGGTGTGCCGGTGGTGGAGGGAGTGAATGTTTACGGTGGTGGCTTCAAACTAGTTGGTTTTGTCTGGCTTTAAACTGGTTGGTTAATGTCTAAACCATCACGTGGTTCTAAGTTTCACACAGAGTGTATTTAGTATAGAGCATTGGCGCGCCCCACGGGGTATATTTTTCCCCACTCTCTGCCATGTAAGGGTCCGGGTCCCAGTGAGGCGTCCACTGCTGGCGAGTCTCACTGCAGCTGTTACAATGCCATATTGGTGGGCTTTCTGGGCTTCTCCGTTGAACGAGTGTGCAAGACCCAGCCAGCGAGGACCAGCAGGCTATTCAACCACGGAGAGGCATCACAGCTGAGGCGGCTCACACTCTCACTCGGTTGGACACGAGAGGGCAACAAGTGCCCAGCAAGAGAGTCCGCACCTTCAGGAGGAGAGAAAACTGGAGCAGACTAAAAAATAAGCACCCACGTCAGGGGCAATATATCCCGACAGAGCCAGCCTGGGATCAGCCCACAACAGCGGAGGGGTGAATTTCTGAGGAGTGCATTTAGAGGCACGAGCTGGTTCACGGTACTTGGCTCTGAAGGGCGGCAGACTTGTGGTCACAAAATAGTTCATCTCTCACCTTCGCTTTTATAGTTCCAACTGGTAGCTTGTCCAGAGCCACTGTGAGCGGGAAAATAACCTCGTCGTTGGAAATGATCGGCTCCTCCACCGTCGTCTGGAGAAAAGAAAAACAGAAACACTGAGATACGTTCTGGGCATGGGTCCCGTTGGGAACACGCACACACTATGCTCACGCCCACAACGTACATTCGGCACATGGCAAAGCCTCATTAAAACACACGGATATGGAAACATTTACAGAGCAACAGGGAAAGAGCGGGGACGGGGGAGTGGGACTAATTGGAGAGCTCTAGCAAAGAGCCGGCACAGGCACGATGGGACGAACGGCCTCCTCCTGTGCTGTATCATTCTCTGATTCTATGTACAGTCCCCAGGATGAAAACCTGCGCTCCCCCATGTTATACAGGGTATGGCAGTGCAGCGCTTCTGGTACCGGACTGGCAACCCAGGGGTTGAGAGTTCAAGTCCCACGCTGGCTAGCTGTGAAACTGAATTCAATAAATCGGAGTAATGACTATGAAACTCGCGACCATGAAAGCGGTTGTAAAACTCAACTGGTTCACTGATGGACTTCAGTGAAGGGAAAAAAAGAGAAAAAAAAGACTTGCATTTATACAGCGCCTTTCACAACCTCAGGACGTCCCAAAGCGCTTTACAGCTAATAAGTACCTGGTTAGGTAGGTAGTGGGTTCGAGTCCTAGAGCAGGGCTTCAGCGAGTAGTCAAGGACAGCACTCCAGTGCAGTACTGCATTATTGAGGTGCCGGCCCCGTGTGTCAGACTTTAAACTTAGGCCCTGCCAGCCGAAAATCCCATGGCACTATTCAAAGAGTCGGGATTTCTCCTGGTGTATGGGAACGTTCCCCCCCCGCCCCCCTCAACTAACTCAACAGGACATCATTGGTGCAAGATGACTTGAGCACAAAAATCTAGGCTGACACTCCCAGTGCAGCACTGAGGGAGCGCCGCACTGTCGGAGGGGCAGCACTGAGGGAGCGCCGCACTGTCGGAGGGGCAGCACTGAGGGAGCGCCGCACTGTCGGAGGGGCAGCACTGAGGGAGCGCCGCACTGTCGGAGGGGCAGCACTGAGGGAGCGCCGCACTGTCTGAGGGGCAGCACTGAGGGAGCGCCGCACTGTCGGAGGGGCACCACTGAGGGAGCGCCGCACTGTCGGAGGGGCAGCACTGAGGGAGCGCCGCACTGTCGGAGGGGCAGCACTGAGGGAGCGCCGCACTGTCGGAGGTGCCGTCTTTCGGATGAGACGTTAAACCGAGGCCCCGTCTGCCCTCTCAGGTGGACGTAAAAGATCCTGTGGCACTATTTCGAAGAAGAGCAGGGGAGTTCTCTCCGGTGTCATGGGGCCAATATTTATCCCACAACCAACATCACTAAAACAGATGATCTGGTCATTTTCACATTGCTGTTTGTGGGAGCTTGCTGTGTTTCCTACATTACAACAGTGACTACACTTCAAAAAGAACTCCATTGGCTGTAAAGCGCTTTGGGACAACCTGAGGTGGTGAAAGACGCTGGAGAAATGAGAGTCTGTCTTTCTTTTTTACAATGGCTGATGTCTGCCTGCAGAACAATGGTTACCGTGCTTCAAAAAGTACTGAATTGTTAGAAGACGTTGCGATAAGCTGCTACATAAACGAAACTTTCCACTTTCCTTTACATTACGAAGGGAGGTGCATTTAGTTTGTTCAATATGACCATTTGATTTATAGGTGACCTCAGAAATCATCTGAAATTTGGGCCATTCACCCACCCAGTGTAAAAACTGGATGAACCCCCAATTGGCCACGTCTATGGGGAGAAGGGAAATTCACCATTTATCCAAGGGTTCTGGACCTAAATTGGGCTTCTCTCACGAGCCTGCTCCCCAGCTCCCATTCCCCCCCCCCCCCACACATCTCAGGGGAGGGTTTAAAAAGGAAGAAGCCCATTACGCGCTGGATTCACGAGATAAATGCTGCGTCTATCTGCGGGAGGCAGTAGCGTGCAAAAGGGACCTGAAATATGCGGATAAAAATGCGCCTGCTCTTCGGGACGATGTCGAGAGAGAGCCAGGAATCCATCCCATAAATCCACCTCCCCCCCCCCCCCAACACTTTTTTCATCCAGTCTATAAGCTAGGATCGACGATAAATGAGCCTGTGAGGTCAGTCAATGCACCTATTGCTTCCCGTGCGCTAGAATGATGCTCCCTCAAGCTGCCTGTATTCAAAATGGCATCGGAACATGAAAAATAGTTCCATTATATTTCTGTCGTGCTTATAGAATCATAGAATGATACAGCACAGAAGGAGCCCATCGTGCCTGTGCCGGCTCTTTGAACGAGCTCTCCGATTAGTCCCACTCCCCCCTGCCCTTTCCCCATAGCCCGGCAAATCTTTTCCCTTTCAAGCAGTTATCCAAATCCCTTTTGAAAGTTACTATTGAATCTGCTTCAGGCAATGCGTTCCAGATCACCAGAACTCGCTGCGTAAAAAAATAATTCTCATTCTTCCCCTCCGGTTTGCAAATAGAAGGCATTGAATACAAAAACAAGGAAGTCACGCCGAACCTCTACGAATCGATGGTTAGGCCCCACACCCCAGAAAGGATGTCAAGGCCCCGGAGAAGGTACAGAGGTGGTCCTCCAAGAACAGCTCTGAACGCGCTGCGCAATCCACACACCCTTCAAAGCTCACAAGTGGTGTCTGATCCCTCTGTGAATTATACCTGGTATATTCTTCCTCAATGAGCCATTTTATGCGCGTTAGACATAACTCGGCCCCCGGGGCAGCTCGTTCACATACAGCACCGAAACAGGCCCAACTGGTCCGTGCCGGCGTTTATGCTCCACACGAGCCTCCTCCCACCCTACTTCATCTCACCCTATCAGCGTATCCTTCTATTCCTTCACCCGCACTCAACAGCATGGCCATTCGTGAAGCTCAACAGATCAGCCCCCGCCACGTCATGTATACTGGAGCACCACAGTGACCTCTGTCCTCCTGTTTGAAGTTGATAGGGTCTAGGACTAGGGGACTTAACCTTAAAATCAGAGCCAGGCCATTCAGGAGAGAAGTTACTAAACATTTCTTCACGCGAAAGGGTGGTAGAAGTGTGGAACTCTCTCCCGCAAAAAGCAGTAGATGCTAGCTCAATTAATTAATTCAAATCGGAGCACGAACAGAGAGACCTGGGGGTATGTGTGCACAAATCGCTGAAGGTGGCAGGGCAGGTTGAGAAAGCGGTTAAAAAGGCTTACGGGATCCTGGGCTTCATAAATAGAGGTATAGAGTACAAGAGCGTGGAAATTATGATGAACTTTTATAAAACACTGGTTCGGCCTCAACTGGAGTATTGTGTCCAATTCTGGGCACCGCACTTTAGGAAGGATGTGAAGGCCTTAGAGAGGGTGCAGAAAAGATTTACGAGAATGATTCCAGGGATGAGGGACTTCAGTTACGTTGCTAGACTGGAGAAGCTGGGGTTGTTCTCCTTAGAGCAGAGAAGGTTGAGAGGAGATTTGATAGAGGTGTTCAAAATCATGAGGGGTCTGGACAGAGTAGATAGAGAGAAACTGTTCCCATTGGCGGAAGGGTCGAGAACCCGAGGACACAGATTTAAGGTGATTGGCAGAAGAACCAAAGGCGACGCAAGGAAAAACTTTACGCAGCGAGTGGTTAGGATCTGGAATACACTGCCTGAAAGGGTGGTGGAGGCAGACTCAATCACAGCTTTCAAAAGGGAGTTGGATAAGTATCTGAAGGAAAAACATTTGCAGGGCTACGGGGAAAGGGCGGGGGAGTGGAACTAGCTGAGAGCCGGCACGGGCTCGACGGGCCTTCTTCCGTGCTGTAACCATTCTATGATAGATTTTTGCTGGCCAAGGGTATGAAGGGATGTGGAGCCAAGGCAGGTGGATGGAGTTAGGGTACAGATCAGCCATGATATCATTGAATGGTGGAAGAATCTCGAGGGGCTGAATGGCCTCCTCCTGTTCCTATGTTATTGGTTCATTGTGAACTACAATGTACATGAAAAGCAAATGTTGGTTACAAAGCAAATAATGCTCTATTCCATTGTGTTCAGCTTCTTGCCTCTACTGAGCATTGCTTCCTCCCCCCCCCGCCCTTCCTCATTAATCCTCCCCACCCCCATTCACTGGGCGACCCTTCTCCCTCAGCCCATTGTTCCCCTGCCCAAACCCCCCCATTCACTTGGCGACCCTTCTCCCTCAGCCCATTGTTCCCCTGCCCAAACCCCCCCCATTCACTGGGTGACCCTTCTCCCTCAGCCCATTGTTCCCCTGCCCAAACCCCCCCCCATTCACTGGGTGACCCTTCTCCCTCAGCCCATTGTTCCCCTGCCCAAACCCCCCCCATTCACTTGGCGACCCTTCTCCCTCAGCCCATTGTTCCCCTGCCCAAACCACCCCCCATTCACTGGGTGACCCTTCTCCCTCAGCCCATTGTTCCCCTGCCCAAACCCCCCCCCATTCACTGGGTGACCCTTCTCCCTCAGCCCATTGTTCCCCTGCCCAAACCCCCCCATTCCCGGAGGCATTTCCTCCCCGCCTCGCACCCTCCCCCCCTCGTCCAATTACAGAAGCACACTTCCCTCCTCACTGCTCGGAGCCCCCATTCATGAAGACATTCTTCTCCCTCCTCAATGGGAACGGTAGCACAGTGGTTATGTTACTGGAATAGTAATCCAGAGGACTGGACTAATGAACCAGAGACTGGAGTTCAAATCCCACCACGGCAGCTGGGGAATTTAAAATCAGTTAATTAAATAAATCTGGAATAAAAAGCTGGCATCAGTAATGGTGACCATGAAACTATCGGATTGTCGTAAAAACCCATCTGGTTCACTAATGTCCTTTAGGGAAGGAAATCTGCCGTCTTTACCTGGTCTGGCCGATGTGTGACTCCAGACCCACAGCAGTGTGGTTGACACTTAACTGCCTTGAAATGGCCCAGCGAGACACTCAGTTGTAACAAACCACTACAGAAAACAAGAACAAAAAAAAATACCAGACGGACCACCCGGCACCGACCTCAGCACCCACTTCGGACACCGCACACCAGCCCAGTCAACCCTGCAAAGACCACCTCACCAACATCTGGGGACTTGTGCCAAAATTGGGAGCTGTCCCACAGACTAGTCAAGCAACAGCCTAACAGTCATACTTACAGAATCATGCCTTTCAGCCAATGCCCCAGACTCCTCCATCACCATCCCTGGGTATGTCCTGTCCCACCAGCAGGACAGACCCACCAGGGGTGGCGGCACAGTGGTAAACAGTTGGGAGGGAGTGGCCCTGGGAGTCCTCAACATGACTCCAGACCCCATGAAGTCTCATGGTTTCAGGTCAAGCATGGGCAAGGAAACCTCCTGCCGATTACCACTTACCGCCCTCCCTCAGCTGATGAATCAGTACACCTCCATGTTGAACACCACTTGGAAGAAGCATTGAGAGTAGCAAGGGCGCAGAATGTACTCTGGGTGGGGGACTTCAATGTCCATCACCAAGAGTGGCTCGGTAGTGTCACTGCTGGCCGAGTCCTGAAGGACATAGCTGCCAGACTGGGCCTGCGACAGGTGGTGAGAGAACCAACACGAGGGAAAAACCTACTTGACCTCATCCTCCTCAATCTACCTGTCGCGGATGCATCTGTCCATGACAGCATTGGTAGCAGTGACCACCGCACAGTCCTTGTGGAGACGAAGTCTCGTCTTCACACTGAGGACACCCTCCATCGTGTTGTGTGACACTACCACCGTGCTAAATGGGATAGATTGAGAACAGATCTAGCAGCTCAAAACTGGGCATCCATGAGGCGCTGTGGGCCATCAGCAGCAGCAGAATTGTATTCCACCACAATCTGTAACCTCATGGCCCGGCTTATCCCTTACTCTACCATTACCATCAAGCCAGGGGACTAACCCTGGTTCAATGAGTGGTGCAGAAGAGCATGCCGGGAGCAGCACCAGGCGTACCTGAAAATGAGGTGCCAAATTGGGGAAGCTGCAACACAGGACTACATGCATGCTAAACAGCGGAAGCAGCATGCTATAGACAGAGCTAAGCAATCCCACAATCAACAGATCAGATCAAAGCTCTGCAGTCCTGTCACATCCAGTTGTGAATGGTGGTGGACAATTAAACAACTAACGGGAGGAGGCTGCTGCATGAATATCCCCATTCTCAATGATGGCGGAGCAAAAGACAAGGCTGAAACGTTTGCAACCATCTTCAGCCAGAAGTGCCGAGTGGATGATCCATATCGGCCTCCTCCTGAGATCCCCACCATCACAGAAGCCAGTCTTCAGCCAATTCGATTCACTCCACGTGATATCAAGAAACGGCTGAGGGCACTGGATACAGCAAAGGCTGTGGGCCCCGACAACATCCCGGCTGTCGTGCTGAAGACTTGTGCTCCAGAACTAGCCGCGCCTCTAGCCAAGCTGTTCCAATACAGCTACAACACTGGCATCTATCGGACAAAGTGGCAAACTGCCCAGGTATGTCCTGTCCACAAAAAGCAGGACAAATCCAATCCAGCCAATTACTGCCCCATCAGTCTACTCTCAATCATCAGCAAAGTGATGGAAGGTGTCGTTGACAGTGCTATCAAGCGGCACTTACTCACCAATAACCTGCTCACCGATGCTCAGTTTGGGTTCCACTAGGACCACTCGGCTCCAGACCTCATTACAGCCTTGGTCCAAACATGGACAGAAGAGCTAAATTCCAGAGGTGAGGTGAGAGTGACTGCCCTTGACATCAAGGCAGCATTTAACCGAGTCAAATTGAAGTCAATGGGAATCGGGAAAAACTCTCCACTGGCTGGAGACATACCTAGCACAAAGGAAGATGGTTGTGGTTGTTGGAGGTCAATCATCTCAGCCCCAGGACATCGCTGCAGGAGTTCCTCAGGGCCGTGTCCTAGGCCCAACCATCTTCAGCTGCTTCATCAATGACCTTTCCTCCATCACAAGGTCAGAAGTGGGGATGTTCGCTGATGATTGCAGTGTTCTGTTCTATTCGCAACTCCTCAGATAATGAAGCAGTCCATGCCCGCATGCAGCAAGAGCTGGATGACATTCAGGCTTGGGCTGATAAGTGGCAAGTAACATTCGTGCCACACAAGTGTCAGGCAATGACTATCTCCAACAAGCGAGTCTAACGACCGCCCCTTTACATTCAATGGCATTACCATCGCCAAATCCCCACCATCAACATTCTGGGGGTCACCATTGACCAGAGACTTATCTGGACCAGCCTCATAAGTAGGTCAGAGGCTGGGTATTCTGCGGCGAGTGTCTCACCTCCTGACTCCCCAAAGCCTTTCCACCATCTACAAGGCACAAGTCAGGAGTGTGATGGAGTACTCTCCACTTGCCTGGATGAGTGCAGCTCCAACAACACTCAAGAAGCTCGACACCATCCAGGACAAAGCAGCTCGCTTGATTGGCACCCCATCCACCACCTTAAACATTCACTCCCTCCACCACCGGCGCACCGTGGCTGCAGTGTGTACCATCTACAAGATGCACTGCAGCAACTCGCCAAGGCTTCTTCGACAGCACCTCCCAAACCCGCGACCTCTTCCACCTAGAATGACGAAGGCAGCAGGCGCATGGGAACACCACCAGCTCCAAGTTCCCCTCCAAGTCACACAGCATCCTGACTTAGAAGTATATCGCCAATCCTTCATTGTTGTGGGGTCAAAATCCTGGAACTCCCTCCCTAACAGGACTGCAGCGGTTCAAGGCGGCAGCTCACCACCACCTTTCTCAAGGGGAATTAGGGATGGGCAATAAATGCTGGCCTTGCCAGCGACGCCCACATCCCATGAACGAATTTTTAAAAAAGCTCCCAACTCCTCCCTGCCACCATTGCTCAGGATCCACTTCTGCTGTGCGAGAGATTCCGTGTGCGTTGTGTGGATAGAATTAGATCCCCGAGCAAAGCAGCAGCAGTGAGCGATGATTCGTGAAGTGGATGACTTGATGGGGGAAGCGGAAGGCTGCCATATAACCCTGCTCTAGGACGACACATGGGGGACAGCCACTTGGGTGAAGAAACTGGAGAACTGTATGCCGGGGAGAATTAGTGTCTTGGAGAGAGAAAGAGAGAGGGGGGGGGGGGGGGGGGGGGAGATAAAAAAGTGTGTGTTTCTACCCAAGAGGCGATATTCAACATTCCACACTGGGAAGTGTGGCCTCCACACATTCGGGGTAGAAATAAATCTGGGGCGGTATCGAGGCAGAGGGAGGGAATTCCAGAGCTTGGGGCCCAGGCAGCTGAAGGCACGGCCGCCAACAGTGGAGTAATGAAAATCGGGGGATGCGCAAGAGTCCAGAATTGGAGGAGCGCAGAGATCTCGGAGGGTTGTAGGGGCTGGAGGAGGTTACAGAGATAGGGAGTGGGGGGGGAGGCCATGGAGGGATTTGAAAACAAGGCTGAAAATTTTAAGATCGAGGCGTTGCCGGACCGGGAGCCAATGTAGGTCAGCGAGCACAGGGGTGGGAGGAGATGGGTGGACAGGAGTCGGTGCGAGTTAGGACACGGGGCAGCAGCTGAGGATGAGCTCAAGTTTATAGAGGGTGGGAGGACCGGCCAGGAGAGCGTTAAATAATCTTCCAAGTCTTGAGTTAAGACATTAGCGGCAAGCATTGAAAGTACCAATCAATGCCATTAAAAATTCACTACGCTTTAAGCATTACATATACTGGACAGCTCGGAGTAAACTCAAGAGATGCAAATCATTTTGCCTGTCCACAATTTCGACTGCACTGCTATCTCACATGGCACTGCCAACCAATCATACACTTAAGTCTGGCTGGACTCTTCAATCCGTCCATCACACACTTCTATCTGCCCATGTTCAATTCCCCAGTACAATACACAGAGCCGCACCGCATTAAGTATTTATTCAGCGACCAGACTGTTTAATAATCTAAAATGAGAGCGCGCAAAACAGAGAGAGACAGTAAATATATTGACGTGGCTCAAAAGCATCCACGCAGCCGGGGGGGGGGGGGGGAATTTACATTTATATTATCGCATCGCTCAGCCATGTCCCAAAGGCGCTTCACTTCAAAGGAATTCTTTTCAAGTGTTGTTTTATCGGCAAACGCAGCTACACTTTGCGCAAGGTTGGGTCCAATATTCAGCAAATAAGATGAATGGTCAGTTAAGATCCCACGGCACCAGTTCGAAGAGCAGCAGGGGAGTTCTCCCCGGTGTCCTGGGGCAATAGATTTCCCTCACCCAGCACCATTAAAAAAAAATCAGATTTTCTGCTCATTGTCACATCGCTGTTTGTGGGAGCTTGCTGTGCGCAATTAGGCTGCTGCGTTTCCTACATTACAACAGTGACTACACTTCAAAAAGTACTTCATTGGCTGTTAAGCACTTTGGTCGTGAAAGGCGCTATAGAAATGCAAGTCTTTTTTTTTCTTTTTCGACCCCTCGACCTCGACCTGGAAATGGTCAGCCCTCTATCGATCCTGTCCCGGCTTTACATAACCTTAAACACTTCATCAGATCGCCCTGGAATTAGGGTCGCCAACTCTGGCTGGTCGCATTCCTGGAGGATCCATCGCAGTGCCTCCCGCCCGGCCCCAGTCAGATTCCCACCTCCAATATTTTTAATCATTAATACATTTTTTAAAACGTGTTTGAAGAACATGAAATAAAATGCGCACGCTATTTTCCTTTAACGCTCCGGTGATTTTTCTCCCGGGGTTCGCTCGCAGCAGGAGAATAATCATGAACTCCTGGAGACTCCAGGACGATCCTGGAGCGTTGGCAACCTACTTGTAACCCACTACATCCAAAGACCCAACTTGTTTCCAAGTCTTTTCTGCTTCAAGTCTACGGGTAAAAGTCAATCTTGCACCAAGTGCATCACTGACCTCCTTAGAGCAGAGAAGGCGAAGAGGAGATTTGATCGAGGTGTTCAAAATCGGGAAGGGTTGAGACAGAGTACATAAAGAGAAGCTGTTTCCACTGGCTGAAGGGTCGATAACCAGAGGACACAGATTTAAGGTGATTGGCAAAAGAACCAGAGGCGACAGGAGGAAAAAAATGTTACGCAACGAGTGGTTAGGATTTGGAATGCGCTGCCTGATGGGGTGCTGGAAACAGATTCAATAGTAGCCTTCAAAAGGGAATTGGATAAATACGAGAGAAAAATTTGCAGGGATATGGGGAAAGAGCGGGGGAGTGGGACTAACTGGATTGCTCTTTGAAAGAGCCGGCGCAGACACGATGGGCCGAACGGCCTCCTTCTGTGCTGCACTGTTCTAGGATTCTATGATCACTGGTTTCCGAAGCTCGGGATTGGCAGAAGTCCCAGGTAAAAGGATCAGTGGCTAAAAAATAAAGTTAGATTGCCGCTCGCTTAAACAGGCTCCCCAGGGCGGCTGCCAAGATTGAACTTCTCAGCCCCTTGACTGCACATTAGGAAAAAAAATGACTTTGCAGAGACTGCAGCATTAACCAGCAAGCTCACGTTCACTGCGCTGCGCAGTTAGTGTGTCTCAATTTACTGGAAATCAGTAACCATCAACCCCAACAAAGGAGCATTGCTGTTAAATGAACTGACGCTGCATTTATATTGAGTGATGAAGGGCTCCCACCCAACCAGTAACCGACTCCTCTTTCCAATGCTGCCTGACCTACAGCGCCTTGCTGAGATTCCGGGGTTTTATTCCAGCTTTCCACCTTTCACTGTTTACCAGAACCATTACTGCAGTCGGAGGGAGGCTGTATAGATGCCCCACATGTCAACAAGCACACACTAGGCCCAGATCCAAAGGATGTGCATATCATGGAGGG
>JASTWF010002984.1:0-13174 GCA_030390025.1 Squalus acanthias | reverse complement strand
GGATCTGGGTGTCGCTGGCAAGGCCGGCATTTATTGCCCATCCCTAATTGCCCTTGAGAAGGTGCTGGTGAGCCGCCTTCTTGACCCGCTGCAGTCCTTGTGGTGAAGGTACTCCCACAGTGCTGTTAGGGAGGGAGTTCCAGGATTTTGACCCAACGACGATGAAGGATCGGCCGATATATTTTCCAAGTCAGGATGGTGTGTGACTTGGAGGGGAACTTGCAGGTGGTGGTGTTCCCATGCGCCTGCTGCCCTTGTCCTTCTAGGTGGAAGAGGTCGCGGGTTTGGGAGGTGCTGCCGAAGAAGCTTTGGCAAGTTGCTGCAGTGCATCTTGTAGATGGTACACACTGCAGCCACGGTACGCCGGTGGTGGAGGGAGTGAATGTTTAAGGTGGTGGATGGGGTGCCAATCAAGCGGGCTGCTTTGTCCTGGATGGTGTCGAGCTTCTGGAGTGTTGTTGGAGCTCTCGCCAGCTTTCACTGTCCTGTTACGCACTGCGTGCGACTCGCGAGGTCGTGGGTCAAAATCCAATCCCGTCGGGGTCCGAACGACACTGAATATTTACGAGACCTTAGCCTCCCAAAACCTGGGAGTCAAATCAAAATCAGCAGCTTGTGGGAGCGTGGCGTGAACGGGGAGGGAAGTCCTCTGCCCCCATTTTAACCCCAACGCACGTCCCATTCTCATCAGACACGGGGGGTTTAAAATCATGGCTATAGTATTGGCCAAGAACATGAGAGGATTGTGCTCATTATTTAGCTGATTTCCTACCTGCTCTTTCTCCAACATATCCGCCTTTCGAAGGATCTTCATGGCGTAGATGTGCCCAGTGTCCTTCTTCTGTACAAGACGCACCTGAAGAAAAGGAGTTTCCCCAAAGTATTATGAAAAAACACAATTCTTTAAAGGCAGCGCACCTGTCCCTTCGCGGTTACAGTAGCGCGGTGGGTTCGGCACTGGGCTAGTAACCCAGAGGCCGCGAGCTCAAATCCCACTGCGGCAGGTTGTGAAATGGAGTTCGTTAGAACGTGGCAATTCAGAGGCCAGCACCGACGTTCCCCGGAATTTTTTCTTGGGTGTGCGGCCCCGTTCACAGTTTCGCGCATGCGAGAACTTTAACATCGCAGAGGCCGGTCGCAGGCCGCGCGGCTCATAGGGACCGTTGGCAGGCACCAAAAAGATGCCGGATTGCCATCAAAGCCCAAACTGGTTCACTTGATGCCCTTCAGGGAAGGAAACCTGCCGCACCACCCAGTATAGCCTACACCGGACTCCAGTGGTTGACTCAATGCCCTTTGAACTGTTGTAAACTGGGCATTGAATCCACCCACTTCCCAAAGGGGCACTTTCATTACCCTGGTTGATTTTACCCCCTCTATCTCAGCAATGCTGAGGCACCTCAACTTGCCACCTTGGTACCAACTGGGAGTTAAAAAACAGAAAATGCTGGAAATACTCAGCAGGCCAGGCAGCATCTGCGGAGAGAGAAACAGAGTTAACGTTTCAGGTCGATGACCTTTCGTCAGAACCAGTTCTGACGAAGGGTCATCGACCTGAAACAGTAACTGTTTCTCTCTCTCCACAGATGCTGCCTGACCTGCTGAGTATTTCCAGCATTTTCTGTTTTTATTTCAGATTTCCAGCATCCACAGTATTTTGCTTTTGTACCAACTGGTAGTTTCCTGGTCTGTTTAGCTATTTCCATAGAATCAGAGGTTTACGGCACAGAAGGAGGCCATTCGGCCCATCGTGTCTGTGCCGGCCGACAAAGAGCTCTCCAGCCTAATCCCACTTTCCAGCTCTTGGTCCGTAGCCCTGTAGGTTACCGCACTTCAAGCGCACATCCAAGTACTTTTTAAATGTGATGAGGGTTCCAGACCCCCACCACCCTCGGTGAAAAAAGTGGTCCTCAACTCCCCTCGAATCCTTCTACCAATGACTTTAAACCTATGCCAATGGAAGTCCCACGAGCACCTGAAGAGGTAGTTTAAAAAAAAATTCATTCTCAGGATGTGGGCGTCGCTGGCAAAGCCGGCATTTATTGCCCATCCCTCATTGCCCACGAGAAGGTGGTGCTGAGCCGCCTTCTTGAACCTCTGCAGTCCGTGTGGTGAAGGTGCTCCACAGTGCTGTTAGGGAGGGAGTTCCAGGATTTTGACCCAGCGACGATGAAGGAACGGCCGATATAATTTCCAAGTCAGGATGGTGTGCGACTCAGAGAGGAACTTGGAGGTGGTGGTGTTCCCAGGCGCCTGCTGCCCTTGTCCTTGTCCTTCTGGGCGGTGGAGGTGACGGGTTTGGGGGGTGCTGCCCAGCGGCAATGCAAGCATGGACTGTACACTAGTTTGTTATTCTGGTGGTATGGAATCCATCCCAAAATATAATGAAGCCAATTCCACCTCACCAGGAGCCTCAAGCAGTGTTGCTCCTTGTAGCAGGTCACAACAAAAGCAGGCGTTGTGTGTGTACACTTACAATTGCATCTCAAGATACTTGTTTTGCAACACCACCGCCAAGAAGCTTAGAAACCAAACACTGAAACTGGACTAACCTCTCCAAAGGCGCCTCTTCCTATAACCTTCAGAGACTCAAAGTCATCCAGACCCAACCTGGTTCTCTTGAGTCGAAGGAATTCCGTCTCTTTCTGGGCGTGTTGCGTTCGCCGCATTTGTTTCTGGTGCAAACAGAATGCAATTACCACAATAATAAACGTAAATCGCTATTAATACGGACGTTTCACATTGCCGCGCGCACACCCAAACACGGCCGAGAGCTTCAGCAACCAACACCTTTAATCGTGTTCCGTTTGACTCCCTCTCCCGGCCTCCCGTTTTTCTCTCCTCTCCAAGAGTTCTATTCTGGACACCACAACAATCATGTCGAATTTCACCCAATCAGCAGCGATTGTCACTCATTTCAGTTCAAAACTGTTGGCTAACATTTACGTCAAAATAAGTCCCAAGAATGCTGCACCTCCTATAAATACCCACAGCTGTCACTGGGAGTGCCCCAGTACAAATATTCTAGAGAAATTGCACTTAAGCCAGTGGGTTTTAATTCCGCCCAAGGTTTGTTGCGCGACGCTCTTTAATTAATCACTTCAAACAACTCCCACTCCCAGCGGCGACAGACCTGTAACCACCGACTCTTCACTCTCCTGTTATACACGCTCAAAATCCTCTCTGGACACAACCCGTTTCGGAAGAGGGAAAAAGTGGGATCGAAAATCCGCAGCCCTTCCAGAAAATTCCCACCATAACGCCAGCACTGATATTGCACCAACGGCCTTGCCTTGTAAAGGGAGAGAGAGATTTGCATTTCTATAGCGCCTTTCATAACCGCAGGACATCCCAAAGCGCTTTACAGCCAATGAAGTACTTTTTGAAGTGGAGTCACTGTTGTAATGTAGGAAACGGGGCAGCCAATTTGCGCACAGCAAGCTCCCACAAACAACAATGTGATAATGACCAGATAATCTGTTTTAGTGATGTTGGTTGAGGGATAAATATTGGCCCAGGACACCAGGGAGAACTCCCCTGCTCTTCTTCAAAGTAGTGGCCGTGGAATCTTTTACGTCCACCTGAGGGGGCAGACGGGGCCTCAGTTTAACGTCTCATCCGAACGACGGCCCCTCTGACAGCGCATCATCCACCAGCTTATCATCACTTTCTAGCTTCTAATAGTTGTTGCTGATCATTGAACTCAGTCGTCGCCTCAGACAGGAGTTGGCATTCTTGATTCTACACTTGCTCTTCTTCCCTTCCCCGCCCCTGTGGCCCCCCCCCCCACCCCCCTCATTTCTGTTCTGGCCTAGAAACTGTCCAGTTTATCTTCCAGTTCCAACAAAAGGGCTCGGTAGTTTAACAATAACCTGTTACTCGAGATGCAGATGGGAGTTGCTGTGTATTTGTGTTTTTAGTTCAGTACGTGCAGTTTCTTTTCTTTTTATTTACACGTGCGTCGCAGAGAAACATCCACACTGCACACACGGCAAGCTTTCCGCCCCATTTGGGTAGACTCATTCTCAAGTACCCTTATTTTGGCCGGCGTTAGCTATGGCCTAGTGGGTAGCACTCTCGTCTGAGTCAGAAGCCCCACTCCAGAGACTGGAGTACATAATCAAGGCCAACACTCCCAGTGCAGTACTGAGGGGAGTGCTGAACTGTCGGAGGTGCCATCTTTTGGATGAGACGTTAAACCGAGGCCCCATCTACTCTCTCAGGTGGACGTAAAAGATCCCATGGCATTATTTTGAAGAAGAGCAGGGGAGTTCTCCCTGGTGTCCTGGCCAATATTTTTCTTGCAATCAGCATCACTAAAAAACAGATCATCTGGTCATTATCACATTACGGTTTGTGGGAGCTTGCTGTGCGCAAATTGGTTGCCATGTTTCTCACATTACAACAGTGACTACACTTCAAAAAGTACTTCATTGGCTGTAAAGCACTTTGGGACATCCCGAGGTCGTGAAAGACGCCGTAGAAATAAAAGTCTTTCTTATTTTGTCACGTGAAGATTCAACAGCTTGTAAAATTGCAATTTCAAGCCATTTTTAAAGATTTCCTTATCATCTTAAAAAGGGGGTTGTTAATTGGCATGGAGCCCAATACAAAAAGTTGTCTATACTCGAGAAACGTAATAAATATATACATAGAAACATAGAAGAATAGGAGCAGGAGTCGGCCATTCGGCCCGTCGAGCCTGCTCCACCATTCAATATGATCATGGCTGATCCTCTATCTCAACACCATATTACCGCTCCCTCCCCATACCCCTTGAGGCCTTTTGCGTAAAATTCTGCCATATTATGAAAAAAGGATAGAGAGGCACTGGAGAGGGTGCAGAGAAGATTTACAAGGATGATACCAGAAATGCGAGGGTATACATATCAGGAAAGGATGAACAGGCTGGGTCTCTTTTCTCTTGAAAAGAGAAGGCTGAGGAGGCAACCTAAGAGGTCTTTAAAATTATGAAAGGTTTTGACAGAGTGGATACAGAGAGAATGTTTCCACTTGTGGGGGAAGAACAAAACTAGAGGCCATCAACATAAGATAGTCAGCAAAAAATCCAGTAGGGAATTCAGAAGAAACTTCACCCAGAGAGTGGTGAGAATGTGGAACTCGCTGCCACAGGGAGTGGTTGTGGCGAATAGTATCGATGCATTTAAGGGGAAGTTAGACAAGCACGAGGGAGAAGGGAATAGAGGGTTACGCTGATAGATTTAGATGAGGAAAGACAGGAGGAGGCTCGAGTGGAGCATAAACGCCGGCATGGACTGGTTGTGCTGTATATCTTGTGTAATCCTATGTAAACAGTACCGTTACGATACCTATTTGTTTTGCCAATAAGACTCAGCTCACTGAGAAAGGAGACTTACATCTTCATCAGCCAATCCTTCCTGGTCCATGGCTTTCTCTAGCTGCACTTGTCTGGAAAAGAAATTAAAACAAAATTGGTCTAATTAATCGTGGAATAAATGAATTGATTGTGGGCGGTGCAGTGTGGGGGTGGGAGGGTAGCAAGGCTGTGGAATGCACGACTAGAGTTAGTGACTTAAGCGGAGACCACCTCGACATTTGAGAACAGGTTTGTCAGGTGGTTAATGGAAGGGGAAGAAAGGGATGTGGGAACAGGGCAGACACACGGGATTAGGATAACTGCTCATGTAGAGGATAAACACCAACACGGAATGATTGGAACAGTTTAACGTTTCATCCGAAAGATGGCACCTCCGACAATGCGGCGCTCTCAGTACCGCCCCTCCGACAGTGCGGCGCTCCCTCAGTACCGCCCCTCCGACAGTGCGGCGCTCCCTCAGTACCGCCCCTCCGACAGTGCGGCGCTCCCTCAGTACCGCCCCTCCGACAGTGCGGCGCTCCCTTAGTACTGCACTGGAGTGTCAGTCCGGATTTGGTGCTGAAGTGTTGTAATTGCCAAGAGGTGATTAGCCCGGAATATTTTTCCTAATTTAGGGTGGCTTTCGGACTGCAGGATTGGCAATGAGGTAATTTCAGTTTAGTACCAAAGCTCAACATTCTGCGTAAATTCAGAGTCAGGGTCCAACTGGATTGTGGAGCGAGAGTCAGGGAGCGGGTGAGAGTCTCGCACTACGTTGCACGGCTTAGGATACCCCCTGTCCAGCTGGCTGAGCAACAAAGTAAAATAATGTTAACTAAAATGATCCAACGTTTTAACATAAACCTTACTTGGGTCTGTCCGATGGCGGCAAGATTGATCCTTGTCGATGTATAAACTTTTCATGCAATACTTGCCTTGACCTATAGAGGATGCCTGTGGGAAGCACAATCTTGTCTACTAAAAGCAAAATACTGCGGATGCTGGAAATCCGAGAACAGAAAATGCTGGAAGACTCAGGAAGTCTGCGGAGAGAGGGGAGGATGTGGTCCATGTTCTGATGAAGGGTCATAGACCTGAAATGTTAACTCTCCCCCTTCCTCTCTCCACAATCTGCTCTATGCCACCTTGAAACTAGCACTGCCCGTTATCCAGGTTTTTGAACAGATTGTATTCCTCGAGGATCTTTCTTGCAAAGTAAAAGCTTGTTTATTTTTGTGCAGTTCTGCCTGTGGATCGCACATTCTGCAGCCACGGTGTGCTGGCGATGGAGGGAGCGGATATTGCGAGAGAATCTGATCAGATTAATTGTTCGGTCACGGATAATGCTGAGCTTAGAGTGTTGTTGAGGCTGCAGCCATCCAGGTGATTATTCCACACTCGCGACTTGAGATGGTGGAGAGGCTTTGAGGGGTCAGGAGGTCAGGTTGTGGCGGTCTAGAACTAGGGGTCACAGTCCCAAAGTAAGGGGTCGGTTATTTAGGACTGAGATGAGGAGAAATTTCTTCACTCGAAGGGTTATGAATCTTTGAGCATCCACAGCTCTCTGGGTTAAAGAATTCCAGTCGTTGAGTATATTCAAGGACGAGATCGATAGATTTTTGGACTCCACGGGATATGGGGATAGTGCGGGAAGGTGGAGTTGATGTAGAAGATCAGCCATGATCTCATTGAATGGCGGAGCAGGCTCGAGGGGCCAAATGGCCGACTCCTGCTCCTAATTCTTGTTATGTAGGAGGTGAGCATTTTGTCGCAGTGTCCTCAGCCTCTGACCTGCTCTTGCAGCCATGGTGTTGATTCGGCTGGTCCAGTTTTGCTTCTGGTCAATGGTGACCCCCCTCCCCAAGATGTTGACAATAGGGGGATTCAGCGATGGTGGTGCCTTTGAAGGGCAAAGAGAGATGGCTGGCTTTCTTCTGCTCAAGATGGTCATTACCTGGCTCTTGTATGGCGTGAATGAAACCTGCCACTCGCCAGTCCAATTCTAGATGTGCTGCAGGTCCAGCCTTTGGGCTGCCTCGTTATCGCGAGAGTGGTGAATGGAGCTAAACATCGTCACCGCTCAGTCCTGGCCCAGCCCTGACCTCATGGTGCAGGGGTCGTTGCTGTAGCAGCCAAAGATAGTTGGGCCAAGGACACAGCCCTAAGGAACCCTGCAGTGGTGTCCTGGGGTTGAGATGATTGGCCTCGACAGCCACCTTCCTTTGTCAGGTATGACTCCAGACACCGGAGGGTTTTCTCTTTGACGCCCGTTGACTACAGCTGTGCTGGGTGTTCTTTATTTAGCGAAGGTTGCGTACAGACAGGTAGTCTTCTTTTGTTGCGACATTGTTCCAGAATTTTCAAGACAGTAGGAGCAAACGTGCATCTTGGTTCAGGCCCTACTCCTGGACATGGGCAGGTATTCTAGGCCAACACTCCAGCGCAGTACTGAGGGAGTGCTGCCTTTCCAGGGGCGCTGTCATTTGGAGGAGACGTTAAACTGTCTGCCGGTGGATGTTAATGATCCCGGAGGACTAGTGAAGGGAGAGCAAGGAGTCATCCTGATGGCCTGGCAACTTTTCCTCCCTCAGTCCTCACCACCGAGAGAGATAACTGGCCATTCATCTGGCTGGCATTTGTGGGATATTACTATGTGTAAAACGGTTGCTATATTTATCCGCGTGACACTGGCAACAGCATATTATAATTCATTGCATGCTTTGCGACATTTGAACGATGCAATAAGAAAGTTGCAAGATCTTTCTTTTTTTTTTTAAATATAGTCCTTTAGTATTTTAAGGCGGTTCCACAAGATCCCAGAGAACCGATAGTCACACAAGACAGCCCAGTAAGGTTTTACACCGACCCTGCCCTGCCTGGCCCTGCATCTCGGCTACCAATGTTGAATTGGGCTCTTCCAAATTGGTGGGAAACTTCAACGTGCTCCCTCACTTGACGCTATAACAACAAACTTGTTAGCAAAATTAAAGCCCATGGGATTAACGGGTCAGTGGCAGTGTGGATACAACATTGGCTAAGGGACAGAAAGCAGAGAGTAGTGGTGAACGGTTGTTTTTCCAGACAGGAGGGAAGTGTACAGTGGTGTTCCCCAGGGTCGGTGTTGGGACCACTGCTCTTTTTGATATATATTAATGACCTGGACTTGGGTATACAGGGCATAATTTCAAAGTTTGCAGATGACATGAAGCATGGAAATGTAGTAAACAATGAGGAGGATAGTAACAGACTTCAGGAGGACAGAGACAGACTGGCGAAATGGGCAGACACATGGCAGATGAAATTCACCTGAGGAAGGGGCGATCGATAGCTCCGAAAGCTTGTGATTTCAAATAAAACTGTTGGACTATAACCTGGTGTTGTGCGACCTCTCAATGATGAAATTTAACACAGAGAAATATGGAGTGATACTTAAGGGGGCGTAGGAACAGAGAGACCTCGGTGTGTGTGTACACAAATCTTTGAAGGTGGCAGGACAAGTTGAGAAGGCTGTTAAAAAAGCATATGGGATCCTGGGCTTTATTAAGAGGTATGGAGTACAGAAGTGATGCTAAACCTTTTATAAAACACTGGCTAGGCCTCAGCTGGAGTCTTGTGTCCAATTCCGGGCACCACACTTTAGGAAGGCTGTCAAGGCCTTGGAGAGGGTGCAGAAGAGATTTACAGAATGGTACCGGGAATGAGGGACTTCAGTGATGTGGAGAGACTGGAGAAGCTGGGGTTGTTCTCCTTACAGCAGAAAAGGTTAAGAGGAGATTTGATAGAGGTGTTCAAAATCATGAGGGGTTTTAATAGAGTAAATAAGGAGATACTGTTTCCAGTGCTGGAGGGTCAGTAACTAGAGGACACAGATTTAACGTAATTGGCAAAAGAACCAGAGGAGAGATGAGGAGAAATGATTTTATGCAGCGAGTTGTTGTGATCTGGAACGTGCTGCCTGAAAGGGCGGTGGAAACAGATTCAATAATAACTTTCAAAAGGGGAATTGGATAAATACTTGAAGGGGAAATATTTGCAGGAGCAGTTGGGGAAAGAGCAGGGGAGTGTGGGACTAATTGGAGAGCTCTTCAAAGAGCCGGCACAGGCACGATGGGCCGAATGGCCTCCTTCCGTGCTGTATCATTCTATGATGCCAACTTGTATTTATATAGCGTCTTTAACGTAGTAAAACGTCCCAAGGCGCTTCACAGGAGCGATTATCAGACAAAATTTGACACCGAGCCACATAAGGAGATATTAGGACGGGTGGAAGAGGTAGGTTTTAAAGAGCATCTTAAAAGGAGGAGAGAAAGGTAGAGAGGCGGAGAGGTTTAGGGAGGGAATTCCAGATACAAGGGCCCGGGCAGATAAAGGCACGGCCGCTAATGGTGGAGCAAAGGAAAATCGGGGATGGGCAAGAGGCCAGAGTTGGAGGAGCGCAGAGATCTGGGAGGTTTACAAAGATAGGGAGGGGCGAGGCCATGGAGGGATTTGAATACAAGGATGAGAATTTTTAAAAATCGAGGCGTTGCCGGTCAGGGAGCCAATGTACCTCAGCAAGCACAGGGGTGATGGGTGAACAGGACGACATCCCTCATTTCTGTGACTCAAAGATACGCTGGTGTCTCCTTTATTGTTGCAATAAACAAGGAACTTTTCCAAGCCCTGTGCAGTCTCGCTTAGCAATTATCATGATTGTGGTCTCGGGGGTCACGGGAGCTGTTGGTGAACCTTATCCCCGATGGCTATATCTAGAGATTGAAGAGTGGAAACAATTCCACAAATCCCATTCAAAACACCCAGCAGTCATTAATTGATCCCACAACGCTTCTCAAACCAGCCCAAACATGACATCATGTAGCCAAAGTAACATGATCACAGAACTCTGCGGCAAGACAGGAGCTATCTACAACTCAACCTGCATACATCGCAGAAGAATAAAGGCAGACCATGCCTGGATGAGTGCAGCTCCAACAACACTCAAGAAGCTCGACACCATCCAGGACAAAGCAACCCGCTTAATTTGGCCCCCCATCCACACCTTCAACATTCACTCCCTCCACCACCGGCGCACCGTGGCTGCAGTGTGTACCATCTACAAGATGCACTGCAGCAACTCGCCAAGGCTTCTTCGGCAGCACCTCCCAAACCCGTGACCTCTTCCAGCTAGAAGGACAAGGGCAGCAGGCGCATGGGAACACCACCACCTCCAAGTTCCCCTCCAAGTCACACACCATCCTGACTTAGAAGTATATCGGCCGTTCCTTCATCGTCGCTGGGTCAGAATCCTAGAACTCTCTCCCTAACACTGTGGGAGTACCTTCACCACACGGACTGCAGCGGTTCATCACCACCTTCTCAAGGGCAACTAGGGATGGGCAATAATTGCTGGCCTTGCCAGCGACGCCCACATCCCAGGAACAAATTTTAAAAACCATGTCAGAACCAATACCCCAGAAAGGATGAAGAGAAACAGAGCTGCAAGTTTCCATACGAGAGGCAGAATCAAGTACACATTTGCAGTGTTTTGCCTTTTGTCTTGTAGCCAAATGACCACTTGCAAAATCCTCCACAACCAGTCGTGAATGGTGGTGGAACATTAAACAACTAACGGGAGGAGGAGGCTCCATGAATATCCCCATCCTCAATGATGGTGGAGTACAGCACGTGAGTGCAAAAGACAAGGCTGAAGTGTTTGCAACCATCTTCAGTCAGAAGTGCCGAGTGGATGATCCATCTCAGCCTCCTCCCGAGGTCCCCACCATCACAGAAGCCATTCTTCAGCCAATTCGATTCACTCCACGTGATATCAAGAAACGGCTGAGCGCACTGGATACGGCAAAGGCTATGGGCCCCGTCAACATCCCGGCTATCGTGCTGAAGACTTGTGCTCCAGAACTAGCTGCGCCTCTAGCCAAGCTGTTCCAGTACAACTACAACACTGGCGTTTACCCGACAATGTGGAAAACTGCTCAGGTATGTCCTGTCCATAGAAATCAGGACAAATCCAATCCGGCCAATTACCACCCCGTCAGTCTACTCTCAATCATCAGCAAAGTGATGGAAGGTGTCATCAACAGTGCTATCAAGCGGCACTTGCTCACCAATAACCTGCTCACTGATGCCCAGTTTGGGTTCCGCCAGGACCACTTGGCTCCCGACCTCATTACAGCCTTGGTCCAAACATGGACAAAGGAGCTGAATTCCAGAGGAGAGGTGAGAGTGACTGCCCTTGACATCAAGGCAGCATTTAACCGAATGTGGCATGAAGGAGCCCTAGTAAAACTGAAGCCAATGAGAATCGGAGGGGAAACTCTTCACTGGCTGGAGTCATACCTAGCACAAAGGAAGATGGTTGTGGTAATTGAAGGTCAATCATCACAGCCCCAGGACATTGCTGCAGGAGTTCCTCAGGGCAGTGTCCTCGGCCCAACCATCTTCAGCTGCTTCATCAGTGACCTTCCCTCCAACATAAGGTCAGAAATGAGGATCTTTGCTGATGACTGCACGGTGTTCAGTTCCATTCACAACTCCTCAGATAATGAAGCAGTCCATGCCCGCATGCAACAAGACCTGGACGACGTTCAGGCTTGGGCTTATAAGTGGCAGGTAACATTCGCGCCACAGAAGTGCCAGACAATGACTATCTCCAACAAGCCAGAGTCTAACCACTGCCCCTTGACATTCAATGGCATCACCATCGCTGAATCCCCCACCATCAACATCCTAGGGGTCACCATTGACCAGAAACTTAGCTGGACCAGCCACATAAATACTGTGGCAACAAGAGCAGGTCAGAGGCTGGGTATTCTGTGGCCAGTGTCTCACCTCCTGACTCCCCAAAGCCTTTCTACCATCTACAAGGCACAAGTCAGGAGTGTGATGGAATACTCTCCACTTGCCTGGATGAGTGCAGCTCCAACAACACTCAAGAAGCTTGACACCATCCAGGACAAAGCAACCCGCTTGATTTGGCCCCCCATCCACCACCTTAAACATTCACTCCCTCCACCACCGGTGTAGCGTGGCTGCAGTGTGTACCATCTACAAGATGCACTACAGCAACTCGCCAAGGCTTCTTCGGCAGCACCTCCCAAACCCACAACCTCTACCGCCTAAAAGGACAAGGGCAGCAGGCGCATGGGAACACCAGCACCTCCAAGTTCCCCTCCAAGTCACACACCATCCTGACTTGGAAATATATCAGCCGATCCTTCATCGTCACTGGGTCAAAATCCTGGAACTCCCTCCCTAACAGCACTGTGGGAGCACCTTCACCACACGGACTGCAGCGGTTGAAGGAAGCGGCTCACCACCACCTTCTCAAGGGCAATAAATGCTGGCCTTGCCAGCGACGCCCACATCCCATAAAAATGAATTTTTAAAAAAGTTGCAATCTCTTCCGATTTTTGTTTTCCCTTTTAAGCTGCTTTTCAGGGTAACTGGGGCTCGATTCCTGCTTGGCAGTGTATGCAAGGACACTGCGCGTGCACAGAGGACCCTTTGGCTTGGTTAGGTATGAATGGTGTGGGCCTCAACGAACCTGGGACTAGATTTAAAGGAGTCCGCATCCCGCTTCACCCCACCCCGGGGGAAATCTGCGCTTTGCTCCCGGCCTCCCAAACACCCAATCCTGCCGCCTACACACTCCAAACTGTCGTTATCACCAGCCGAAGCCTCAGCCTGGACTCCTCCCCAACATCCGGTCCCAAGAGTACATCTCCACTTCCTGCTCATCATAACAAGCAACACCACAGGCAATAACGTTCACACATCCCTTGGCACAAATTAACTGTCTGAAATCCATCCAGCTACAAAGGGCATGAGCATTAATGTGAG
>JASTWF010002983.1:0-13189 GCA_030390025.1 Squalus acanthias | reverse complement strand
TTAGGTTGTTACATAGAAACATAGAAGATAGGAGCAGGAGTAGGCCATTCGGCCCCTCGAGCCTGCTCCGCCATTTAATGAGATCATGGCTGATCATCCAAATTCAGTACCCTGTCCCTGCCTTCTCCCCATATCACTTGATCCCCTTAGCTTTAAGAAATATATCTAACTCCTTCTTGAAAATAATTAATGAATTGGCCTGAACTGCCTTCTGTGGCAGAGAATTCCACAGGTTCACCACTCTCTGGGTGAAGAAATTCCTCCTCATCTCAGTCCTAAATGGCTTACCCCTTATCCTTAGACTGTGACCTCTGGTTCTGGACTCCCCGGCCATCGGGAACATCCTTCCTGCATCTAGTCTGCCTAGTCCTGTTAGAATTTTATAAGTTTCAATGAGATCCCCTCTCATTCTTCTAAACTCCAGCGAGTATAAGCCCAATATCTCCTCATACGTCATTCCTGCCATCCCAGGTATCAGCCTGGTGAATCTTCGCTGCACTCCCTCCATGGCAAGAACATCCTTCCTCAGATAAGGCGACCAAAACTGCACACAGTACTCAAGATGTGGTCTCACCAAGGCCCTGTACAACTGCAGCAAGACGTCTTTGTTCCTGTACTCGAACCCTTTCACTACGAAGGCCAACATACCATTTGCCTTCTTAACCGCCTGCTGCACCTGCATGCTTACCTTCAGCGACTGGTGCACAAGGACACCCAGGTCTCGTTGCACTTCCCCTTCTCCCAATCTATTGCCATTCAGATAATCTGCCTTCCTGTTTTTGCCACCAAAGTGGATAACCTCACATTTATCCACATTATATTGCATCTGCCATGCTTCTGCCCAATCACCCAACTTGTCCAAATCATACTGGAGTTTCTCGGCATCCTTCTCACGGCACACACTCCCACCCAGCTTTGTGTCGTCTGCAAACTTGGAGATATTACATCCAATTCCCTCGTCTAGATCATTAATATATATTGTGAATAGCTGGGGTCCTAGCACCGATCCCTGCGGTACCCCACTAGTCACTGCCTGCCACTCGGAAAAAGACCCGTTTATTCCAACTCTTTGCTTCTGTCTGCCAACCAGTTCTCTATCCAAGTCAGTACCTTGCCCCCAATCCCATGTGCCTTAACTTTACACGCGAATCTCTTATGCGGGACCTTATCGAAAGCCTTCTGAAAGTCCAAATACACCACATCCACTGGTTCTCCCTTATCTATTTTACCAGTTACATCCTCAAAAAATTCCAGTAGATTAGTCAAGCATGATTTACCTTTTGTAAATCCATGTTGACTTTATCCGATCCTGTCACTGTTTTCCAAGTGCTCTGCTATTACATCTTTTATAATGGACTCTAGCATTTTCCCCACTACCGATGTCAGGCTTACCGGTCTATAATTCCCCGTTTTCTCTCTACCACCTTTTTTAAATAGTGGGTTACATTGGCTACCCTCCAATCCATGGGTACTGTTCCAGAGTCTATAGAATTTTGGAAGATGACCAGCAATGCATCTACTATTTCTAGGGCCACTTCCTTAAGTACCCTAGGATGTAGATTATCAGGCCCTGGGGATTTATCGGCCTTCAATCCCGTCAATTTCCCTAACACTATTTCCCTACAAATACTGATTTCTTTCAGTTCCTCCCTCTCATTAGACCCTATGTTCCCTGACATCTCTGGGAGGTTATTTGTGTCCTCCTTTGTGAAGACAGAACCAAAGTATGTATTTAATTGATCTGCCATTTCTTTGTTCCCCATTATAAATTCCCCTGATTCTGACTGCAAGGGACCTACGCTTGACTTCACCAATCTTTTTCTCTTGACATATCTATAAAAGCTTTTGTTGGGTTAAAACAGTTACTCACTTACTGTGAGGCGTAAACTGCAACACAGGGTGACGGGGTGCAGCTTTGTAACCGAGCACTACATGCAGCTGCCAAGTGCAGACCAATTTCTTTGCTCCCCCCGGGCCCCAGTTCACCCCCATCCCCGCTTATTGTTAATTGTCAATTAATTTTAAACCTGAGATTGATTGCTTTTTGTTAACCAAAGGTATTAAGGGAGGTTAATGGAGTTAGATCACAGATCAACTATGATCTCATTGAATGGTGGAACAAGCTCGAGCGGCTGAATGGCCCCCTCCTGTACCTATGTTCCTGTTGCTCTCTGGTCCCCAAAGAGCCGATCGGATAACCCCACCTCCCAGTGGCATTCACCTGCTTCTGCTGGCAAGCAGGGCACAGAGCAGAAGCTCAGATCAGTCTCCATTTGACAACCAAGCAGGTTAGGAATGACCAAGGCACATGCAGCAGGTGTGCCGATGGTCATAGGTGAAGGGAGAGTGGGCTGCAGATTCCCATCTAGGCCGCGTGGTGACTGTTACTGGAGTTCAGGAGATACTGTTTGAAGGTCAATCCTGAGGTTTTTCGTCTGGTTCAATTGGTTAGGGTGTTCAAAAAACCAGGAGATCACAGGCTCAATTACTGGGTCTGTGCTGAGGCAGCGGATCTCTCCCCGAGTAGCAGGAGAGCCACTGCAGTCGATCGTGGTGCCCAACACTAGTCCTGCTGACAAGTGTGAACATTGGGTGCGGACTCGATCAGTCTCTGCTGTGTTGTCCTTAATTGAACAGTCCACCAGCACCGGGCCTAGGCCTGAGTCATGAGGTACCAGAGGGTGCCCAGTGCCCGAAGCACTGGAGCCCAGAGGGTGCCCAGTGCCCGAAGCACTGGAGCCCAGAGGGTGCCCAGTGCCCTGTATCCCAGCAGAGTGATGTACTAGAGGGTGCCCAGTGTCAGTATGAGTACCAGGTTACTGTGAGTGGGAAAGGGAAATCGTGTTTGACAAACCTACTGGAGTTTTTTGAGGATGTAACTGGTAGAATAGATAAGGGAGAACCAGTGGATGTGGTGTAATTTGGATTTTCAGAAGGCCTTTGATAAAGTCCCACATAAGAGGTTAGTGTGCAAAATTAAAGCACATGGGATTGGGGGTAATATACTGGCATGGATTGAAAATTGGTTAACAGACAGGAAACAGAGCGTAGGAATAAATGGCTCTTTTTCGAGGTGGCAGGCGGTGACTAGTGGGGTACCGCAGGGATCAGTGCTTGGGCCCCAGCTATTCACAATATATATCAATGATTTGGATGAGGGAACCAAATGTAATATTTCCAAGTTTGCTGACGACACGAAACTAGGTGGGGTTGTGAGGAGGATGCAAAGAGGCTTCAAGGCGATTTAGACAAGTTGAGTGAGTGGGTAAACACATGGCAGATGCAGTATAACGTGGATAAATGTGAAGTTAGCCACTTCAGTAGGAAAAACAGAAAGGCAGAGTATTATTTAAATGGTGATAGATTGGGAAATTTTGATGTATAACGGGACCTGGGTGTCCTTGTACACCAGTTAATGAAAGCAAACATGCAGGTGCAGCAAGCAGTTAGGAAGGCAAATGGTATGTTGGCCTTCATTGCCAGAGGATTTGAGTACAGGAGCAAGGATGTTTTACTGCAGTTATACAGGGCCTTGGTGAGACCACACCTGGAGTACTGTGCGCAGTTTTGGTCTCCTTACCTAAGAAAGGATATACTTGCCATAGAGGGAGTGCAGCGAAGGTTCACCAGACTGATTCCTGGGATGGCAGGACTGTTGAGAGATTGGGTCGACTATGCCTGTATTCACTAGAGTTTAGAAGAATGAGAGGGGATCTCATTGAAACTTATAAAATTCTGACAGGGTTAGACAGACTGGATGCAGGGAGGATGTTTCCCATGGCTTGGGGGGGGCTCTAGAACGAGGGGTCACAGTCTCAGGATACGGGGTAGGACATTTAGGACTGAGATGAGGAGAAATTTCTTCACTGAGGGTGGTGAACCTGTGGAATTCTCTACCACAGAAGGCTGTGGAGGCCAAGTCCCTGAATATATTTATGAAGGAGATAGATAGATTTCTAGACACAAAAGGCATCAAGGGGTATGGGGAGAGAGCAGGAATGTGGTATTGAGATAGAGGATCAGCCATGATCATATTGAATGGTGGAGCAGGCTCGAAGGGCCGAATGGCCTACTCCTGCTCCTATTTTTCTATGTTTCTATGAGTAGGGTCACTGTCGATACAGTTCAGATCTGTGCTTGGTCCTTCGTTTTGAAAAGCTGTTTGGACAGAATTGGTTTAATAGCTTTTGGCATTGCTGTTTGCCAATTTATGCACTTTTTTTGCTAGAATTGTGTATCGTCCACACTCGTAGTTTTCTCTGACATTTCTGGTTCCAAACTGTTAGCTTCTGTCAGGCCCATTGTGAAAGCTAAAAACTGCTTAATGACGACTGCTGTGACTGATTCGGACATTCCATCCTATGTGGCTTGTTCCTCGATCGTGTCTGTCGGAGTCCCCCTGCTGTATTTGGCTGAGAGAGAGAGAGTCATTGTAATTGCTGCAGTGGTAATCTGACCTGTTCTGTTCACAGATGCAATGCCGCAGCAATCCAGGCAGCTGCTGGTTACCTGCAGATGGAGGATGTGGTGAGAATATGTAAAGCAAAGATGGAATCGCTTGTGATCAACTTAAACACTGCCCCCAAAGCACTGTCTGACATACAGGCGAATGCAGAGCCAAGTAGCTGCTTCACCACCCCAGGGGCAGGGAAGGACATTGTCCAGCAAGGACCGGGAGCAATGCTCAGGTGTGAAGAAGCGCTGCTTAATACTCCTGAAGCCGACTGTGATTTCAAAACAGAGGAATTGCAATTACAGCCAGCAAACTTCGACACATTGTCAGGAACCCGAGGAGTAAAGAAACCAAAGGCCGACCAGAACTCTGCCCTGCAGGTGAAGGGAGTCAGTCCCAGCAACCTGCTTAAGTGTACAAGAGTTAAACGGAGAAGCAGCTGCACTGTGAGAAAGGTGGAGAGGCGAGTGTGCGGTGAGAGTGCAGCACTGTTAGACGTGGTCAGCACTGACCTCCAGCCTGATGCCAACCCTCAATCAATGTTCTACAATGACTATAAAAATCTTTTAGCTGAGAACAAAATTGTTCAGAAGACAAACGGGAAACAGAGGCGGAGGCGCTTGCAGCGACACAGCATGTTTCCAGAAAGGTGCAAATCAAAACTAGCAGCTAGCGAAAGCGGTGCCGGGCTGCCGGAGCTGGGGGAGAGCGATGGAAAGCAGCTGAAGATGAAGCCGATCTGTAACATGTGCGGCAAAGTGTTCTCCGAGGCCAGCAGCCTGCGCCGACACATGAGGATTCACAAAGGACTAAAGCCGTACGTGTGCCAGCTTTGTGCGAAAGCTTTCACTCAATGCAACCAGCTGAAAACTCACGTCAGGACCCACACAGGTAACCGTGAACGCAGCAATAAATGAGATTTCAAATATATAGAACTACCAATTGCATTATCAGTGTTGTGGGTACAGGTCTGTCACTAACAATGGGATACAGTACTGGTGAGTACAGGTGTGTCACTGTATAACACTGGGGTACAGTAAGAACATAAGAAATAGGAGCAGGAGTAGGCCACTTGGCCCCTCGAGCCTGCTCCGCCATTCAATAAGATCATGGCTGATCTGATCTTGGCCTCAACTCCACATTCCCGCCCGCTCCCCATAACCCTTGACTCCCCTGTAGCTCAAATATCTGCCTATCTCCGCCTTGAATATATTCAATGACTCCGCCTCCACAGCTCTCTGGGGTAGAGAATTCCAAAGATTCACGACCCTCTGAGAGAAGAAATTCCCCCTCATTTCTGTTTTAAATGGGCGACCCCTTATTCTGAAACTATGCCCCCTAGTTCTAGATTCCCCCACAAGGGGAAACATCCTTCTTGCATCTACCATCTACTGGTGGGTACAGGTCTGTCGCTGTATAACACTGGGGTACAGTACTGGTGGGTACAGGTCTGTCACAGTATAACACTGGGGTACAGTACTGGTGGGTACAGGTCTGTCACTATAACACTGGACGATATAGACGGGTTGGTTAGATAGGCAGAACAGTGGCAAATGGAATTTAACCCTGAAAAGTGTGAGGTGATGCATTTTGGGAGGGCTAACAAGGCAAGGGAATACACAATGAATGGTAGGACCCTAGGAAGGACAGAGGATCAGAGGGACCTTGGTGTGCATGTACATAGATCCCTGAAGGCAGCAGGACAGGTAGATAAGGTGATACTTGCCTTCATTAGCCGAGGCATAGAATATAAGAGCAGGGAGGTTATGATGGACCTGTACAAAACGCTAGTTAGGCCACAGCTGGAAACATAGAAACATAGAAGATAGGAGCAGGAGTAGGCCATTCGGCCCCTCGAGCCTGCTCCGCCATTCGATGAGATCATGGCTGATCATCTGGAATACTGTGTGCAGTTCTGGTTGCCACACTATAGGAAGGATGTGATTGCATTGGAGAGGGTGCAGAGGAGATTCACCAGGATGTTACCTGGGCTGGAGCGCTTCAGCTATGAAGAAAGACTGGACAGGCTGGGGTTGTTTTCCTTAGAGCAGAGAAGGCTGAGGGGGGACCTGATTGAGGTGTACAAAATTATGAGGGGCATAGATAGGGTAGATAGAAAGGAACTTTTCCCCTTAGTAGAGGGGTCAATAACCAGGGGGCATAGTTTCAAGGTCAGGGGCAGGAGGTTTAGAGGGGATTTGAGGAAAAACTTTTTCACCCAGAGGGTGGTTGGAATCTGGAACTCACTGCCTGAAAGGGTGTTAGAGGCAGGAACCCTCATAACATTCAAGAAGCATTTAGATGAGCACTTGAAACGCCATAGCATACAAGGCTATGGACCAAGTGCTGGAAAATGGGATTAGAATAGACAGGGCTTGATGGCCAGCGCGGACACGATGGGCCGAAGGGCCTCTTTCTGTGCTGTATGACTCTATGATAAAGTACTGGTGGGTACAAGTCTGTCACTGTATAACACTGGGGTACAGTACTGGTGGGTGCAGGACACTCTGAGGGGGGAGAGTGAACAGCCAGAGGTTGTTGTCCATATCGTTACCAACGACATAGGCAGAAAGAGGAATCAGGTCCTGCAGGCAGAGTTTATGGAGCTAGGAGAGAGATTAAAAAACAGGACCTCAAAGGTAGTAATCTCCAGATTACTCCTGGTGCCAGTGAGTACATGAATAGGAGGATAGAACAGATGAATGCATAGCTGGAGAGATGGTGCAGGAGGGAGGGTTTTGATTCCTGAGGCTTTGGGACCGTTTCTGGGGAAGGTGGGACTTGTACAAGACGGGCGGGTTACACCTTAACAGAGCCGGGACCAATATTCTCGCGGGGAGGTTTGCTGGTGCTGTTGGGGAGGGTTTAAACTAGCTTGGCAGGGGGCTGGGCACCAGCATATAGGAGTAAAAAAGAGTAATAAGGTGCATGAAAGAGTGAGTGTGTTGGATAGTACTAGAGAAGAAAGTAGTACTAGAGGCAGAAGTAGTACCATATTAGATAGGAGCAGACTAAGAAAAATTCAAAAATGGGTTTAGAATGTATGTACGTAAACGCACAAAGTGTGGTGAATAAGGTTGGTGAGCTACAAGCACAATTAGCCGTGTGGCAATAAAGGAAACGGGGCTTAAAAACGGTGAGGACTGGGCACTTAATATTCAAGGGTACAAGGTGTTCAGAAAAGATAGGGAAGGTAAAAAGGGAGGTGGGGTGGCAGTGCTGATTAGGGAAGACATTGTAGTGTTGGAAAGGGAGGATGTTCTTGAGGGGACAAGGACAGAATCCATTTGGTTAGAGTTGAGCAAAAAGGGTATGATCACGCTATTGGGGGTATTCTATAGGCTTCCAAATAGTGAGAGGGAGATAGAGGAGCAAATCTGCAGGGAAATCGCAGAGATATGCAAGAGCGAAAGAGTGGTGCTATTGGGGGTCTTTAATTACCCAAATATCGATTGGGATAATGCTAGGGTAAAGGGAAAGGAGGGGGAGGAGTTTCTGAAATGTGTTCAAGAGAATTTCCTTAACCAGTATGTTCTTGGCCCAACTAGGAAGGAGGCATTGCTGGATCTGGTGCTGTGGAATGAGGTGGGCCAAGTCGACCAAGTGTCTGTGGGAGAACACTTTGGTACGAGTGATCATCGTATCATAAGATTTAGATTAGCAATGGAGAGGAGCAAGGAACAATCTAGAGTGGAACTTCTAATCTGGAATAGGGCTAACTTCAATGGGATGCTATAGGATCTAGCCAGGGTAAAATGGAACCAAAGACTGACAGGAAAAACTGTAACGGAACAATGGGTGATCTTTAAGGAGGAGATGTTCCAAGTACAAGCTAGGTAGATTCCAACAAGAGGGAAGGGTAAGGAAACCAAAACAAGGGCTCCTTGGATGATGAGGGAGATAGGGAAGATGATGAAACAAAAAAGAGGGTCTATGATGCATGTCAGGTGAATTCTTCAAGGGAGAACCAGACCAAATACAATAAGTTGAGAGGGGAAGTGAAGATGAAAATAAGATTGGCAAAGAGAGAATATGAGAGTAGAATGGCGGTTAACATAAAAGGGAACCCAAAAATCTTCTACTGGCATGTAAACAGTAAGCGGGTAGTAAGAGGCGGGGTGGGTTCTATTAGCGACAAAGAAGCTGTTATATGCTTAGAGGCGCAGGGCAAGGCTAGAATACTCAATGAGTACTTTGTATCTTGCTGCAGTTGTACAGGGCCTTGGTGAGACCACACCTTGAGTATTGTGTGCAGTTTTGGTCGCCTTATCTGAGGAAGGATGTTCTTGCCATGGAGGGAGTGCAGCGAAGATTCACCAGACTGATACCTGGGATGGCAGGAATGACGTATGAAGAGAGATTGGGTCGATTGGGCTTGTATTCGCTAGAGTTTAGAAGAATGAGAGGTGATCTCATTGAAACTTATAAAATTCTAACAGGACTGGACAGACTAGATGCTGGAAGGATGTTCCCGATGGCGGGGGAGTCTGGAACCAGGGATCACAGTCTAAGGATAAGGGGTAAGCCATTTAGGACTGAGATGAGGAGGAATTTCTTCACCCAGAGAGTGGTGAACCTGTGGAATTCTCTACCACAGAAGGCAGTTGAGGCCAATTAATTGAATATATTCAAGAAGGAGTTGGATATATTTCTTAAGGCTAAAGGGATCAAGGGATATGGGGAGAAAGCAGGGACAGGGTACTGAATTTGGATGATCAGCCATGATCTCATTAAATGGCGGAACAGTCTCGAGGGGCCGAATGGCCTACTCCTGCTCCTATCTTCTATGTTTCTATGTATCGGTGTTTACTAAGGAGGTGGATGCTGTCAAAATATAGGTAGTGGAATAGGTAGAAGCAATGGAAGAGGTGAAAATTGATGGACAGGATGTACTAGAAAGGCTGGGTATGCTTAGAGTGGATAAGTCGCCTAGTCCAGATGGCTTGCATCCCAGATTGCTAAGGGAATTGGGGGAGGAGATAGCAGACGGGCTTGCCATAATTTTCCAATCTTTCCTAGATGCGGGGGAGGTGCCTGAGGATTGGAAAGTGGCAAATGTGACACCATTGTTCAAGAAAGGGTGTAAGGATGATCCTAGTAACTATGGGCCGGTCAGTTTAACATCAGTGGTGGGCAAAGTTTTAGAAACCATAATCAAGGAAAAAATTAACGGGCACTTGGAGAGGTTTAAGCTAATTAAGAGGAGCCAACACGGATTTGTGAAAGGCAGATCGTGTTTGACTAATCTAATTGAATTTTTTGATGAAGTAACAGGGAGGATCGATGAAGGGAATGCAATGAATGTTGTCTACATGGATTTTAGGAAGGCATTTGACAAAGTACCACGTAGAAGGCTGGTTAACAAAATTGAGGCTCATGGAATAGGTGGGTCAGTGGCAGCTTGGATAAGGAATTGGCTTAAGGACAGAAAACAACGAGTTGTGGTAAATGGCTGTTTTTCAGACTAGAAGATGGTAGACAGCGGTGTTCCACAAGGGTCAGTGCTTTTTTTGATATATATAAATGACCTGGATATTGGAATACAAAGTAGAATTTCTAAATTTGCCGATGACACCAAACTTGGGGTGTGGCAAACAGTGAGGATGATACCAATTGACTGCAACAGGACATAGAAAGGCTAGCAGAATGGGCAGACAAGTGGCAGATGGAATTTAATACAGAGAAGTGTGAGGTGATGCATTTTGGCAGAAGGAACAGGGAGAGGCAATATACACTTAATGGCACAGTTTTAAAGAGTGTGCAGGGACAGAGGGACCTGGGAGTTAATGTGCATAGGTCCCTGAAGGTGGCAGGACATATTGAGAGAGTGGTTAGCAAAGCATATGTGATCTTGGGTTTCATAAATAGAGGTATTGAGTACAAAAGTAGTGAAGTTATGCTGAATCTTTATAAAGCGCTGGTTAGGCCACAACTGGAGTATTGCGTCCAGTTCTGGTCACCACACTTTAGGAAGAATGTGAAGGCCCTTGAGAGGGTGCAGAGGAGATTTACCAGAATGGTTCCTGGGATGGGGGATCTTAGCTACAAAGACAGATTGGAGAAGCTGGATTTGTTTTCATAAGAGCAAAGGAGGTTGAGGGGTGATTTGATAGAGGTGTACAAGATTATGACGGGTTTGGATAGGCTAGACAGGGAAAGGCTGTTCCCACTAGTTGATGGTACAAGGACTAGGGGACACAGATTTATGGTTTTGGGCAAGAGATGCAGGGGGGGACGTGAGGGAAAAACTTTTTTACGCAGCGAGTGGTGAGGACCTGGAACTCGCTGCCGACGGAAGTGGTGGAAGCGGAGACACTCAGTGTTTTCAAGGGGAGACTGGATAGGCACTTGAGGGAAATAAACTTGCAGGGCTACGGGGATAGAGCGGGCGAATGGACTGACTGGATTGCTCAACAGAGAGCCGGCATGGACTTGATGGGCCGAATAGCCTCCTCCTGTGCCTCTATGACTCTATAATACTGGGGTACAGTACTGGTGGGTACAGTTCTCTCACTAACTGGTACATTACTGGTGGGTACAAGTCTCTCACTAACGGGTACAGTACTGGCGGGTACAGGTCTGTCACTAAGGCACTGGGGTACAGTACTGGTGGGTACAGGTCTGTCACTGTCTAATGATGAATGGTGGAACAGGCTTGAGGGGCTGAATGGACCACTCTATGTTTCTATAACTCTCCAATCAAAGGCCATCCCTCCAATAATTCTCCCATTGATGATCAGCAGAGACTTGAAATATAGGGTCTATTTTAACTGGAGCAGAGACGGTTGAGAGGACATTTAATAGAAAGTTTCAAATCTTGAAGAGTTTTGATAGTGAACTGGAAAATGACTATTTCCTCTGTTTGGGGAGTCAGTGACCAGGGGTCACTTCACATTGTCACTAAAAGTAGGCAGAAAGGTTAGGAGAAATGTCTTTACACAGAGGGATGTTTGCCACAGGGAGAGACCATTGCATCTTTTAAGGGACAACTGGATAAATATTTGAAGAAGTGGGCTATGGGGAGAGCGCGGGGCAGTGGGATTAGTTTGGGATTGATACAGGGCTATGAGGAGAGCGGGGCAGTGGGATTAGTTTGGGATTGATACAGGGCTATGGGGAGAGCGGGGCAGTGGGATTAGTTTGGGGATTGATACAGGACTATGGGGAGAGAGCGGGGCAGTGGGATTAGTTTGGGATTGATACAGGACTATGGGAAGAGAGCGGGACAGTGGGATTAGTTTGGGATTGATACAGGGCTATGGGGAGAGCGCGGGGCAGTGGGATTAGTTTGGGGATTGATACAGGGCTATGGGGAGAGTGCGGGGCAGTGGGATTAGTTTGGGATTGATACAGGGCTATGGGGAGAGAGCGGGGCAGTGTGATTAGTTTGGGATTGATACAGGGGTATGGGCAGAGAGCGGGGCAGTGGAATTAGTTTGGGATTGATACAGGACTATGGGGAGAGAGCGGGCAGTGTGATTAGTTTGGGATTGGTACAGGGGTATGGGGAGAGAGCGGGGCAGTGGGATTAGTTTGGGATTGATACAGGGGTATGGGGAGAGAGCGGGCAGTGTGATTAGTTTGGGATTGATACAGGGGTATGGGGAGAGAGCGGGGCAGTGGGATTAGTTTGGGATTGATACAGGGGTATGGGGAGAGAGCGGGGCAATGTGATTAGTTTGGGATTGATACAGGGGTATGGGGAGAGAGCGGGGCAGTGGGATTAGTTTGGGATTGATACAGGGGTATGGGGAGAGAGCGGGCAGTGTGATTAGTTTGGGATTGATACAGGGGTATGGGGAGTGAGCGGGGCAGTGGGATTAGTTTGGGATTGATACAGGGGTATGGGGAGAGAGCGGGGCAATGTGATTAGTTTGGGATTGATACAGGGCTATGGGGAAAGAGCCCTCACGCCCTGTGACACTGAGCTGCTGCTCGCTCCTTGCTACCTTCAGTCCACCATTAGCCCTACCCTTCAGGGATTGGAGACTTGTCTTCTGCAATTCTCTACCCACTTCCCGCTACATTGCCTCCTAGCTCCTGGCCTTCAAAACCTTCATCTTAACCCTGCTTCTGTTCCCCATTTTAGCCATTGTATTTTCCCTTTTCCCATGCTCTATATTCACTGCACTTTTCATTAAAAAGTGCTCCAAAGTCTTCCTGCACCAGGAATGCAATGTAGGAACAGGTGTTGGGTGAAGGTATACCCTCCCTTTCTACTGAGGATTTCCAATTACATTTTGAGTCTTTGCCTGCAGGCTGACCTACTGTACCCTGTTGCAGGTGAGAAGCCCTATGAGTGTGATATGTGCGATAAAAGCTTTGCTCAGAAATGCCAGCTAGTCTTCCACAATCGCATGCACCACGGCGAGGAGAAGCCATACGCTTGTGACGTCTGCAACCTTCAGTTTGCAACTTCCAGTAACCTGAAAATCCACGCCAGGTAACGTACATTCCGCACGTTATGTAAAGTCTGCCAGCGTCCTGCAGTGAGATGGATTCGCTATTTTATAACCAGCGAGCTGTTTATGTCCTCTGTCACCAACAGAAGTGCTGAGCAGCTTCAGGTCCTCTTTATTAAATGGTGGTCTGGGATTTTTGCTGGGGATTGAATTCTATAATCCAGCACCACTTTAGGAAGAGGGAAATCTGGGAAATTCCTCTCTAGCCCCCTAAGGTGATCAAAACTAGTGCAGGGAGCAGATTGGCCATGATTTCTACTTATTTATAGGCTTT
>JASTWF010002982.1:0-7500 GCA_030390025.1 Squalus acanthias | reverse complement strand
CCACCCGCTAATCGTTCTATCTCAAGCTGTTCACTTGACGTGATGCCATCAAATATTTCGGACATCCGTGACCATTCTCTTTGTGAAGAATTGTATCAGCATGAATTACTTAATTAAAGTAGGACATCCATTAGACTGGCTGGGTTAGAATGGAATCAGCTACCATAAATAATAAAACACAGGCATCAACTCTCATTACTTTCTATGCAACTCTGACCTTAATATTTCTAATGGAATTTTGTGATGATCTATTATTTTTTTACCCTGTTCGTTACTGGCCTGTCTTTGCCAAATATCAATACGATGTCTAGGTGGAGAAGAGGATGGAATGCGCTGGAGATAGTGCCTGCATAATCTTCACATCTCACTTTACATTCAGAGCAGGTTTCTCTGGTTCATTGGCGTTTGTTGCTGCACAACTCAAGTGTTGTTCGTACATGGGATTCCGGGATTGTTAGGAGCAGTGTTGTGTGATGGTGTTCCCTGATTCCCTCTTGTCCTCAATTAGCTTGTGCTGCTTAATGGTTTACAAAGCTAGCTTTGAATTCTGAGATTTTCCAAGAATATTATTGTTACTTTTTTTTTTTAAACGGTGTTGTATTGTCTCCGATTTTCTTTGTGAAAACCGCAAAATCAGTGGCCTTGCTGACTGCTTACCTGGGATGGCATGTCGCCGGGGAGGCGGGAAAGGAGGAGTGCGGAATGAAGACAGGAAGAAACAAATCTGAAGGAAAGATAATAGAGTGAAAGAGAAGGAAACAGTGAGACAGGGGAGAAGGAAACAGGGAGAAAGGGGAGAAGGAAACAGGGAGAAAGGAATCGAAGGATATGCTGGTGGGGTGAGATGAAGAGGGGCGGGAGGAGGCTGGTGAGGAGCGTAAACACCGGTGACATGAATCTTGTCATTCATGTGGAAATGACTTATGAAATAATACTGGGCGGCCTGCTGGTGGCGCTGTCCAGGAAGAGTATAAATACTCGGGCATGGGCCCAGCTTGCGCGGGACATTCTTAACAGGAACTAGCGAAGGACACAACCAGACCTCCATGTTGAAAAACAGTTGATTAAAGCTTTGTTTAACGCTTAGACCAAGTGCCTAGTAGTTTTCTTACGTCAACCGGCACGGACCAGTTGGGCCGAATGGCCTCTTTCTGTGCTGTAAATACTGTGTAATCCTATGTAAACAGTGGGGGAAAGAACAGCAAGGGAATAAAGAAATGATAGCCAATTTCAAACAGTGACCTCCTCTCTCACTTTGCCCCTTCAATGTTTTCCCCTTGTGTTGGCCTGTACAGTTTCACAGCTGCCAAAGGCCCTCTTGCACCTCGCCCAATTGACCACCCTTCATGCGCGAGCAGCGGCAGGCAATTCAACCTCGGGGTGCGGCACAGTCGAGCCCCACGCTGCCCTCACCAGTCATTCCTTCAATGCCCGCGTGCACACGCACTTCCTGCAGCAAGAGGTGCAGCGGCAGCAGCCCAGCTCGACGTTCCCCTCCCTGATTTTAAAATTCTCATCCTTTGCTTTCGAATCCCTCCGCGGCCTCGCCCCCCCCTCCCTATCTCTGTAACCTCCTCCAGCCCCACAAACCCCCGAGCAGTCTGGACGCCTCCAATTCTGGCCTCTTGCACAGCCCCTATTTTCATCTGACGAAGGGTCATCCACCTGAAACGTTAACTCTGTTTCTCTCTCCACAGATGCTGCCTGACCTGCTGAGCATTTCCAGCATTTTCTGTTTTTATTCCTGATTTTCATCACTCCACCATTGCCGGCCGTGCCTTAAACTGCCTGGGCCCTAAGCTCTGGAATTCCCTCCCTAAACCTCTCCGCCTCTCTCACTCCTCCTTTAAGACGCTCCTTAAAACCGACCTCTTTGACCCAAGCTTTTGATCATCTGCCCTAATATCCCCTTCAGTGGCTCGGGGTCAAACTTTGTCTGATTTACGCTCCAGTGAGGCGCCCTGGGACGTTTTACTACGGTAAAGGCGCTGTGTAAACACACGTTGTTGTTAGATGCAGCCGTGAGCTCATTTCTGTGCCCCTCCTGCCATTTCAGTCGAGGTCAGCGCAGAATGAAAGTGGGGGCCAAGCCACGCTGCCGAATTCCTCGGACGTTTCTCCCACTCGGACACCATGGCGAAAGATTCCGAGCTTTTGATATGGACATTTCGGGGGCCTGCTCTTAAAGAGGACTATGCAAGGCCCATGGAGCAGGAAGGAGTGCGATGAAATACTCTCCACTCGCCTGGATGAGTTGCAGCTCCAACAACACTCAAGAAGCTCGACACCATCCAGGATAAAGCAGCCCGTTTGATTGGCACCCCAGCCACCACCTTAAACATTCACTCCCTCCACCACCGGCGCACCGTGGCTGCAGTGTGTTCCATCTACAAGATGCACTGCAGCAACTCGCCAAGGCTTCTTCGGCAGCACCTCCCAACCCGCGAGCTCTTCCAACTAGAAGGACAAGGGGCAGCAGGCGCATGGGAACACCACCACCTCCAAGTTCCCTTCCGAGTCACACACCATCCTGACTTGGAAATATATCGGCCGATCCTTCATCGTCGCTGGGTCAAAATCCTGGAACTCCCTCCCTAACTGCACTGTGGGAGCACCTTCACCGCACGGACTGCAGCGGTTCAAGAAGGCGGCTCACCACCACCTTCTCAAGGGGCAACTCGGGATGGGCAATAAATGCTGGCCTTGCCAGCGATGCCCACATCCCATGAACTAATTAAAAAAAACTGTCAGAGCCACGCTCGCCTGGGAACCGTGAGACGGATAAAGGAACAGACTTGAAACCCTGGATTAGCAGGGCAAATACTAGGATTAAAAGTATGAGCAGCAAAGAAAGAATAACTCGTGTGAAGCCAACACAATCATAACAAAATTACAGATAGACTAATTTGGGAGCGACGGTCTATTAAGGAATGGATCGGTTACAGGGAAACACCAATTGAGCAAAGGCCTCTGGGCCATAACTGTCAACTTGACCAAGATCTCAAAGCGTCACGGACTTGTTTACAGCTCAAGCTGCCTTGAGAAAGGATGTACGTTAGATTGACTGCAGCTTGCTGCACTCTTCAGGGTCATTTACTCATTCTGCCGACAGCGAAAGGTAAAGAAAGAAAGAAAGACAGACATGCATTTCTCCAGCGCCTTTCACGATCACCGGACGTCCCAAAGCTCTTTACAGCCAATGAAGTACTTTTGAAATGCGGTCACTGTTGTAATGTGGGAAACGCGGCAGCCAATTTGCGCACAGCAAGCTCCCCAAAACAGCAATGTGCTAATGACCAGATAATCTGTTTTTGTTATGTTGGTTGAGGGATAAATATTGGCCCCAGGACACCGGGGAGAACTCCCCTGCTCTTCTTCCAATAGTGGCCGTGGGATCTTTTACGTTCACCTGAGAGAGCAGATGGGGCCTCGGTTTAACGGCTCATCCGAAAGACGGCATCTCTCACAGTGCAGCACTCCCTCAGTACTGCCCCTCCGACAGTGCAGCGCTCCCTCAGTACTGCCCGTCCGACAGTGCAGCACTTCCTCAGTACTGCCCCTCCGACAGTGCAGCGCTCCCTCAGTACTGCCCCTCCGACAGTGCAGCACTCCCTCAGTACTGCCCCTCCGACAGTGCGGCGCTCCCTCAGTACTGACCCTCCGACAGTGCGGCGCTCCCTCAGTACTGCCCCTCCGACAGTGCGGCGCTCCCTCAGTACTGACCCTCCGACAGTGCGGCGCTCCCTCAGTACCGCCCCTCCGACAGTGCGGCGCTCCCTCAGTACCGCCCCTCCGACAGTGCGGCACTCCCTCAGTACTGCCCCTCCGACAGTGTAGCGCTCCCTCAGTACTGACCCTCCGACAGTGCGGCACTCCCTCAGCACTGCCCCTCCGACAGTGCAGCGCTCCCTCAGCACTGCACTGGAGTGTCAGCCTAGCTTTGTGTGCTCAAGTCCCTGGAGTGGGGACTTGAACCCACAAATTTCTGACTCAGAGGCGAGTGTGCTACCCACTGAGCCACGGCTGACAGCTGTCAATTAAAAATAAATATGAGAAGTCGAACAACACCAGGTTATAGTCCAACAGCTTTATTTGAAATCACAAGCTTTCGGAGCGCTGCTCCTTCGTCAGGTGAAGTGAAGAAATACATATCGGCACAGCATAAATAGTCAGAGAACACTGCCAGACGACTACAGTTAATCTTTCCAACTGCCCTTTATCACACCTCGGCAGAGAGACAATCACGGCAATCAAAGGTGTTGTGCGACTTCTCACATTTGTCCACCCCAGTCCAACACCGGCATCTCCACATCATGATTAAAAATAACAAAGGAAGACATATGGAAGAAAAAAAATTCCTGATCTGCCCAGCAACAGACTCGGGAAGAAAAAAAGATATAAACATTCAGGCCTGCAATGATTGTCAGGAGACCACAAGCAACATTCGGGGAGAACCACGATAAAAACCCTCCTCAACTCTCCCAGGACCAGGACCTGATCAATCCTGATTCTGAGTTGTGGTCAATAAAATTGGAACGTCTCGGATGATTCTTCACCTTGTGTGTCCAGATCAGTGAAAACCCGACAGTAACTCAGCGTAAACCTCATTTACACGCCCGTAAACTAAATTTGCGAGTCTATAATACTCAGTACCAAATCACTGAGCGAGAAATACCCCTCACTTATAACAGTTTTGTGTTTCAATAGGCTGTGGTTTATACTGGACACCTATCCCTATAGTTCCTCGGCATTAGGTTAAGAAAGTTCCAATTAGCAAAGATCTGATCACCTCTTGTTGGATAACCATGTATTCTTTTTGTTTTATTCATTCTGGATGCAAGGCCCAGCATTTATTGCCCATCCCTAGTCGCCGCTCGAGAAGGTGGTGGTGGGCCGCCTTCTTGAACTGCTGCAGTCCGTGTGGTGAAGGTGCTCCCACAGTGCTGTTAGGGAGGGAGTTCCAGGATTTTGACCCAGCGACGATGAAGGAACGGCCGATATATTTCCAAGTCGGGATGGTGCGTGTGACTTGGAGGGGAGCTTGGGGGTGGGGGTGTTCCCATGCGCCGGCTGCCCTTGATTGTCGTGGAGATCACGCGTTTGGGAGGTGCTGCTGACGAAGCCTTGGCGAGGTGCTGGGGTGCAGATAGCACACACTGCAGCCACCGTGGTGGAGGGAGTGCATCTTTAAGGTGGTGGATGGGCTTCTAAGAAAGGACTTGAACATACCAGATCCTCCACACGTGCCAAGACTTTTAATGTCAATCCCGACAGAGGTGCCGAGCTTGCTAATGGAGGTTTTCTGAATGAGAGTTGACTGTTAACCCATCTGTGTGATGGTTCATGTTTGAAGCCATTTTTACCACATTTATCAAATCGTTACATCTTTCATTTTTCTATCCCAGAGCCAGAGCAGTTGTATTCTTCCTCCACCCATCACTACACCCGTCAACCTGGACTTTAGTTCAACACAAAATATGTTTTGATGCATCTCACTCCGAAAGATAAACATTATTCCATCTGTAAATGGGTTCACTGTCTGCCTGACTCCTTTTAGTCATAAATCTCCTTCCCAACATTTGTTCGATGTTGGCAGTCGAGTCCATTACTGCTGATTACTGATACAGACTGCGACACACGGACAGGCTGACAGGCACAGCTTCACCCCAGAGCGGTGCAGAGACTCCAACTCTACAAGCCACAGAGTGCATTCTGGTATTGGGAGCCGGTTTTAGGCTTCCTTCTGATCCAAGGATTGAATGAAAAGGAATAACTTCTGTTCAAAGCTTATATTCTGTTATAAGCCCTATAATCCCCCGAGATCTCTGCGTTCCACCTATCCTGGCCTTTTGAACATCCCCGATTTTAATCGCTCCGCCATTGGCGGCCGTGCCTTCAGCTGCCTGGGCCCTAAGCTCTGGAATTCCCTCCCTAAACCTCTCCGCCTCTCTCTCCTCCTTTAAGACGCTCCTTAAAACCCAACTCTTTGACCAAGCTTTTGGTCACCTGTCCAAACATCTCCTTATGTGGCTCGGTGTCAAATTTTGTTTTGTTTGATAACATTCCTGTGAAGCGCCTTGCGACGCTTTATTACATTAAAGGCGCTATATAAATTCATGCTGTTGTTGTTGAGATTTGAACACATCATATGCTTCCCCTCGTGGGGGAATCTAGAACTAGGGGGCAATGTTTCAGGATAAGGGGTGGCCCATTTAAGACGGAGATGAGGAGGAATTTCTTCTCTCAGAGGGTCGTGAATCTTTGGAATTCTCTTCTCCAGAGAGCTGTGGAGGCTGAGTCATTGAATATATTCAAGGTGGAGATAAACAGATATTTGAGCTACAGGGGAGTCAAGGGTTATGGGGAGCGGGCGGGAAAGTGGAGTTGAGGCAAAGATCAGATCAGCCATTTAGGACAGAAATGAGGAGAAATTTCTTCACCCAGAGAGTGGTGAACCTGTGGAATTCTCTACCACAGAAGGTAGTTGAGGCCAAGTCATTAAATATATTCAAGAATGAGTTAGATATATTTCTTAAAGCTAAAGGTATCAAGGGATATGGGGAGAAGGCAGGGACAGGGTACTGAGTTTGGATGATCAGCCATGATCTCATCGAATGGTGGAGCAGGCTCAAGGGGCCGAATGGCTTCCTCCTGCTCCTATTTCTTATGTTCTTATGTATATCCAGTAACACAACACAGCCCAGCTTCTACAAACAGATCTCCATCTCCACTGCTCTGACTGGGGCAGAGTACCATGAACCAGTTGCCTCGTTGATACCACATCAGATACCAATTATTGAGGGAATGTCTCTAAATTGCATTCTCAAACTGCTAAGAAACATTAGCACTTGGGTTTTGCCGTTGTTTAAAAACATTATCGGTAACGGCTTTTAGCTTGGACTATAATAATAGAAAATGCTGGAAATACTCAGCGGGTCAGGCACCATCGGTGGAGAGAGAAACAGAGTTAATGTTTCAGCTCGGTGACCTTTGGTCAGATAAGTTGCCTGTTATTTATTCGGGGTGTATTCCCCTTTTAGGGGGTGCTTGGTGCTTGCTCTTGGTGGCATTGAGTTACTTGTCTGAACAAAATAGGACGACGATTGAAATAAGGGAACGTCTGTAAATGCTCAGACGATATTACTGTGAGTGAGCGCCTCACCTACCCTCCTTCCCTGCCTCCAGGGATTCTCCTCTCCTCCCCTCTGCTGTGCACTTCCCATGGGATTTCGGAACTCACTGTGTGGACAACTGCCCAAGTTATTTATAGCACGACAAGTTTGAAAGAACAGATCTTTTTGCTATTTCGCCTTTCCTTTTGTCTCCCCCATTTCCTGCCTGCCTCCCTCCCTACTTCCTCCCTCCCTGTCCCATCCTATTCTCTCCCTCGCTCTGCTTTCTCCCTCTCCTCTACTCTTACCCTCCCTCCACTCCTCTCTATATTCCTCTACAATCCCTCCCTTCCCTCCTCCACTCTCTCCTCACCCCATCTCCCTCCCC
>JASTWF010002981.1:0-13229 GCA_030390025.1 Squalus acanthias | reverse complement strand
AAACTCCACGGGAAAAGTGATCCAACTGTGGCTAACTAAAGAAGTAAAGGATAGCATTAGATTGAAAGAAGAGGCTTATAATGTTGCAAAGAATAATAGTAAGCCTGAGGATTGGGAGAGTTTCAGAAACCAGCAAAGGTTGACCAAAAGATTGATAAAAAGGGAAAAAATAGAATATGAGAGAAAACTAGCAAGAAATATAAAAGCAGATTGTAAGAGATTCCGCTAAGGTCCCGGCAGACTGGAAAACTGCTAATGTAACACCCTTATTTAAAAAGGGCAGTAGACAGAAGGCTGGTAACTATAGACCGGTTAGCCTAACATCTGTGGTAGGTAAAATTTTGCAGTCCATTATTAAGGAAACAGTAACAGGACATTTGGATAATCATAATTTAATAGGACAAAGTCAGCATGGTTTTACGAAGGGGAAGTCATGTTTGACAAATTTGCTGGAGTTCTTTGAGGAAGTAACATATAGAGTGGATAAAGGGGAACCAGTGGACGTAGTGTATTTAGACTTCCAAAAGGCATTTGACAAGGTGCCACACAAAAGATTATTGCTTAAGGTAAAAAATCACGGGATTGGGGGTAATATTCTGGCATGGATAGAGGATTGGCTATCTAACAGAAAGCAAAGAGTTGGGATAAATGGTTCATTCTCAGACTGGCAATCAGTAACTAGTGGTGTTCCACAGGGGTCAGTGCTGGGTCCCCAACTCTTTACAATCTATATTAACGATTTGGAGGAAGGGACCAAGTGTAACATATCAAAATTTGCAGATGATACAAAGATGGGAGGGAAAGTAGTGAGTGAGGAGGACAGAAAAAACCTGCAAGGGGACACAGACAGGCTAAGTAAGTGGGCAGAGATTTGGCAGATGGAATACAACACTGGAAAGTGTGAGGTGATGCACTTTGGCAGGAAAAATCCTAGAGCAATTTATTATCTTAATGGCAAGAAACTGGGGAGTACTGAAGTGCAAAGGGATCTGGGGGTCCTGGTGCACGAAACTCAAAAGGTTAGTATGCAGGTGCAGCAAGTGATTAAGAAGGCAAATGGAATGTTGGCTTTCATTGCTAGGGGGATAGAATATAAAAATAGGGAGGTATTGCTTCAGTTGTACAAGGTATTGGTGAGACCGCACCTGGAATACTGCATACAGTTGTGGTGTCCTTACTTAAGGAAAGACATCCTTGCTCTCGAGGCAGTGCAAAAAAGGTTCACTCGGTTAATCCCGGGGATGAGGGGGTGGTCATATGAGGAGAGGTTGGGTAGATTGGGACTCTACTCATTGGAGTTCAGAAGAATGAGAGGCGATCTTATTGAAACATATAAGATTGTGAAGGGGTTGGATCGGGTGGATGCGGGGAGGATGTTCCCGATGACGGGTGAGACTAGAACTAGGGGACATAGTCTTAGAATAAGGGGCTGCTCTTTCAAAACTGAGATGAGGAGGAACTACTTCACTCAGAGGGTGGTAGGTCCATGGAATATGCTGCCACAAAAAGCTGTAGAAGCTACATCATTAAATAAATTTAAAACAGAAATAGACAGTTTCCTAGAAGTAAAGGGCATTAAGGGTTACGGGGAGCGGGCAGGAATTTGGACATGAGTCTAGGTTCGGATCGGTCATGGCCCTGTGGGTAGTGGAGTGGGCCCAGGGACCGTGTAGCCTGATTCTGCTCCTATTTTGTGTGTGCAATTCTGTTAGATGCAGGAGATGGTTCTGTGATAGATAGTAGATTGGCGGTTAGGATCAGATCAGCCATGATCTTATTGAATGGCGGAGCAGGCTCGAGGGGCCGATTGGCCTACTCCTGCTCCTATTTCTTATGTTCTTATGTACAAGTATGTAAAAAGGAAAAGAATAGCAAAAGTAAACGTTGGTCACTCAAAGCCGACAAATCCCCTGGACCTGATGGCCTACGTCCTAGGGTTCTTAAAGAGGTGGCTGAAGAGATAGTGGATGCATTGGTTTTGATCTTCTAAAATTCCTTAGATTCTGTAATGGTCCCAGCGGATTGGAAGGTCGCATATGTAACACCGCTATTCAAGAAAGGAGGGAGAGAAAAAACAAGGAACTACAGGCCAGTTAGCCTGACATCAGTTGTCGAGAAAATGCTGGAATCCATTGTTAACATAGAAACATAGAAAAATAGGAGCAGGAGTCTGCCATTCAGCCCTTTGAGCCTGCTCCGCCATTCAATATGATCATGGCTGATCCTCTATCTCAATACCATATTCCCGCGCTCTCCCCATATCCCTTGATGCCTTTTGTGTCTAGAAATCTATCTATCTCTTAAATATATTCAGTGACTTGGCCTCCACAGCCTTCTGTGGTAGAGAATTTCACAGGTTCACCACCCTCTGAGTGAAGAAATTTCTCCTCATCTCAGTCCTAAATGTCCTACCCCGTATCCTGAGACTGTGACCCCTTGTTCTAGATCACCCCAGCCAGGGGAAACATCCTCCCTACATCCAGTCTGTCTAGCCCTGTCAGAATTTTATACATTTCAATGAGATCCCCTGTCATTCTTCTAAACTCTAGTGAATACAGGCCTAGTCGACCCACTCTCTCCTCATACGACAGTCCTGCCATCCCAGGAATCAGTCTGGTGAACATTTGCTGCACTCCCTCTATGGCAAGTATATCCTTTCTTAGGTAAGGAGACCAAAACTGCACACAGTACTCCAGGTGTGGTCTCACCAAGGCCCTGTACAACTGTAGTAAGACATCCTTGCTCCTGTACTCAAATACTCTTGCAATGAAGGCCAACATACCATTTGCCTTCCTAACTGCTTGCTGCACCTGCAAGTTTGCTTTCAGTGACTGGTGTACAAGGACACCCAGGTCCCTTTGTACATCAGCATTTCCCAATCTAGCACCATTTAAATAACACTCTTCCTTTCTGTTTTTCCTACCAAAGTGGCTAACTTCACATTTATCCACATTATACTGCATCTGCCATGTATTTGCCCACTCACTCAACTTGCCTAAATCGCCTTGAAGCCTCTTTGCATCGTCCTCGCAACTCATAATCCCACCTAGTTTCGTGTCGTCAGCAAACTTGGAAATATTACATTTGGTTCCCTCATCCAAATCATTGATCTTTATTGTGAATAGCTGGGGCCCAAGCACTGATCCCTGCGGTACCCCACTAGTCACCGCCTGCCACCCCGAAAAAGAGCCATTTATTCCTACTCTCTGTTTCCTGTCTGTTAACCAATTTTCAATGCATGCCAGTATATTACCCCCAATCCCATGTGCTTTAATTTTGCACACTAACCTCTTATGTGGGACTTTATCGATCTCCCTTTCATAAATCCATGTTGACTTTGTCTAATCCCATTGATATTTTCTAAGTGTCCTGTTATCACATCCTTTATAATAGACTCTAGCATTTTCCCTACTACTAATGTTAGGCTAACCGGTCTGTAGTTCCCTGTTTTCTCTCTCCCCCCTTTTTTAAATAGTGGGGTTACATTTGCCACCCTCCAATCTGCAGGAACTATTCCATAATCTATAGAAATTTGGAAGATGACAACCAATGCATCCACTATTTCCATGTCTACCTCTTTTCGTACTCTGAGATGCAGATTATCAGGCCCTGGGGATTTATCAGCTTTCAGTCCCATTAATTTCTCCAGCACTATTTTTTACTAATACTAATTTCCTTTAATTCTTCCTTCTCACTAGATCCTTGGTTCCCTAGCATTTCTGGGAAGTTGTTTGCGTCCTCTTCCGAGAAGACAGAACCAAAGTATTTGTTTAATTGCTCTGCCATTTCCTTGTTCCCCATTATAAATTCTCCCATTTCTGACTGTAAGGGACCGACATTTGTTTTCACTAATCTTTTTCTTTTTACATACTTGTAGAAGCTTTTACAATCTGCTTTTATGTTCTTTGCAAGTTTACTCTCATACTCTATTTTTCCCCTCTTAATTAATCTCTTAGTCCTTTTTTGCTGAACTCTAAACTGCCCTCAATCCTCAGGCTTGCTACTTTTTCTGGCAACTTTATATGACTCCTCTTTGGATCTAATACTATCCTTAATTTCTTTTGTTAGCCATGGTTGGGCCACTTTTCCTTTTGTGTTTTTGCGCCAGAAAGGAATGTATAACTGTTGCAATTCATGCATTCGTTCCTTAAATGTTAGCCATTGCCTATCCACCGTCATGCCTTTTAATGAAGCTCCCCAATCTATCATAGCCAACTCACTCCTCATACCATCGTAGTTTCCTTTGTTTAGATTTAGGACCCTAGTTTCAGATTGGACTTCTTCACTTTCCATTTTAATGAAGAATTCTATCATGTTATGGTCACTCTTCCCTAAAGGACCCCACACAACAAGATTATTAATTAACCCCTTCTCATTGCACAATACCCAATCTAGGATAGCCTGTTCCCTCGTTGGCTCCTCAACGTACTGTTCTAAAAAACCATTTCGTACACACTCCAGGAATTCATCCATTGTTAAAGAAGTGGTATCAAGTCACTTAGAAAATCATAACATGATTAGGCAGAGTCAACATGGTTTTATGAAAGGGAAACCGTGTTTGACAAATTTATTAGAGTTTTTTGAGGATGTAATTAGCAGGGTAGATAAAGGGGTACCAGTGGATGTAATATATTTGGATTTCCAAAAGGCATTCGATAAGCTGCCACATAAAAGATTATTACACAAGATTAGGGCTCATGGGTTGGGGGTAATATAGTAGCATGGATAGATGATTGGTTAACGGACAGAAAACAGAGAGTAGAGATAAACGGATTTTTTTCAGGTTGGCAGGCTGTAACTAGTGGGGTGCCGCAAGGATCAGTGTTGAGGCCTCAGCTATTTACAATCTATATTGATGACCTAGATGAAGGGACCGAGTGTAATGTATCCAAGTTTGCTGATGATACAAAGCTAGGTGGGACAGTAAGCTGTGAGGAGAACACAATGAGTCTGCAAAGGGATATAGATAGACTAAGTGAGTGGACAGTAAGGTGGCAGATGGAGTATAATGTAGGCAAATGTGAGGTTATTCACTTTGGTAGGAAGAATAGAAAAACAGAATATTTTTTAAATGGTGAGAAACTTTCAAATGTTGGTGTTCAGAGAGATTTGGGTGTCCTCGTGCAAGAAACACAGAAAGCTAGCATGCAAGTACAGCAAGCAATAAGGAAGGCATATGGCATGTTGGCCTTTATTACAAGGGGTTTGAAGTATAAGAGTAAGGAACTCTTGCTACAATTGTACAGGGCCTTGGTGAGACCACACCTGGAGTACTGTGCAGAGTTTTGGTCTCCTTATCTAAGGAAGGATATACTTGCCTTAGAGGCAGTGCAACGAAGGTTCACTAGATTGATTCTTGGGATGAGAGGACTGTCCTATGATGAGAGATTGTGTAGAATGGACCTATACTCTCTGGAGTTCAGAAGAATGAGAGGTGATCTCATTGAAACATACAAGATTCTGAGGGGGATTGACAGGGTAGATGCTGAGAGGTTGTTTGCCCTGGCTGGAGTGTCTAGAACTAGGGGGCACAGTCTCAGGATAAGGGGTCGGCCATTTAAGACTGAGTTGAGGAGGAATTTCTTCACCCAGAGGGTTGTGAATCTTTGGAATTCTCTGCCCCAGAGGGCTGTGGATGCTGGGTCGTTGAGTATATTCAAGGCTGAGATAGATAGATTTTTGGACTCTAGGGGAATCAAGGGATGTGGAGATCAGGCGGGAAAGTGGAGTTGAGGTCGATGATCAGCCATGATCTTAAAAATGGCGGAGCAGGCTCGAGGGGCCGTCTGGCCGACTCCTGCTCTTATGTTATGTTCTTATGTTCAGGTTTCTTATGTTCAGGTTTCAGCTGTGGCTCAGTGGGTAGCACACTCACCTCTGAGTCAGAAGGTTGTGGGTTCAAGTCCCACTCCAGGGACTTGAGCACATAAAGCTAGGCTGACACTCCAGTGCAGTGCTGAGGGAGTGCTGCACTGTCGGAGGTGCCGTCTTTCAGATGAGATAATAAACCGAGGCCACGTCTGCTCTCTCAGGTGGATGTAAAAGATCCCATGGCACTATTTCGAAGACGAGCAGGGGAGTTATCCCCGGTATCCTGGCCAATAGTTATCCCTCAACCAACATAAACAAAAACAGATTATTTGGTCATTATCACAGTGAGAGTGAGAGAGACAGAGAGACAGAAAGAGTGAGAGTGAGGGAGACCGGGACAGTGAGAGAGAGAGACGCCAATCCAATAGTTTCATGGTCACCATTACTGATACTAGCTTTTTAATTCCAGATTTATTTAATTAACTGAATTTAAATTCCCTTAGCTGCTGTTGTGGGATTCTGAATGCTTGTCTCTGGACTATTAGTCCAGGCCACAGTAACATTACCACTATACTACCCCGAGTGAGAGTGAGGCTGGTGGGTGTGAGAGTGAGCTTGGTGTTCCCTGCTGGAGCCTCTGGCTACACCCACTTTGACCTGGCCATGTACTCGGGCTGGTATTTAAGGTCAGTGTCCATGTCCAATTGACAGATTTACAGAGGAAAAATAATTGTTGTGCCCAGGGATCAGAGCTTGTCGATATGAACCAAACTGTTCAGCAGAACCGGAGTCCGTTCGATCCAATCAGATCCATTGAAAAGGGAAGTGAAGGCTGTTCGAACCAATCGTTGTTTTACTCCTACTGATCTTTCCACACAAGCCTGAGGCAGTTAAGTTTTAAGATGAGCTGATGGTTTTTGAGTATCCATTGTTGATTTAATTTTTGTCTCCAAGACGTTGTACACAACAAATAAGCTGCTACAATAAATCTTTTAAAAACTTTTAATTTTCTGGGGCATCCTCGGCAGTTGTCTTATAGGATGATTAATTTTATTCGGGACTAGTTGTAGCTGCTTTAAATTTACTGTAGTGTGTGATTTTTTTTATTCGTTCCTGTGATGTGGGCGTCGCTGGCAAGGCCAGCATTTATTGCCCATCCCTAGTTGCCCTTGAGGAGGTGGTGGTGGGCCACCTTCTTGAACCACTGCAGTCCGTGTGGTGAAGGTACTCCCACAGTGCTGTTCGGTAGGGAGTTCCAGGGTTTTGACCCAGCAACGATGAAGGATCGGCGATATACTTCTAAGTCAGGTGTTCCCATACACCTGCCGCCTTTGTCCTTCTAGGTGGTAGAGGTCGCGGATTTGGGAGGTGCTGTCAAAGAAGCCTTGGCGAGTTGCTGCAGTGCCTCTTGTACACACAAGATGGGGTGCAGATCAAGCGGGCTGCTTTGTCCTGGATGGTGTCAAGCTTCTTGAGTGTTGTTGGAGCTGCACTCATCCAGGCAAGTGGAGAGTATTCCATCACACTCCGGACTCGTGCCTTGTAGATGGTGGAAAGGCCTCCAACAACCCCAGCCATCTTTATTTGTGCTAGGTATGGCTCCAGCCAGTGGAGAGTTTTCCCCCTGATTCCCATTGACTTCAGTTTTACTGCAGCTCCTTGATGCCACACTCGGTCAAATGCTGTCTTGATGTCAAGGGCAGTCACTCTCACCTCACCTCTGGAATTCAGCTCTTTTGTCCATGTTTGGACCAAAGCTGTAATGAGGTGGACTGTTGTCCTGTTTGTGTGTGTATCACAGTACTGTACTCAGTTATGTTACATAACGTAACTGTTGGCAATTTGTTTACACACTTGGTTCAGATTCCGATGTTGCTGCAGAGCAATCAAAAACAATTTGCATTTATATAGCGCCTTTAACGTAGTAAAACACCTCAAGGCAATTCACAGAAGCGTTATCAAAGAAAATTTGACACCGAGCCACATGAGGAGATGTTAGGACTGATTGGTCAAAGAGGTAGGTTTTAAGGAGCGTCTTAAGGGAGGAGAGAGAGGTGGAGAGGTTTAGGGAGAGAATTCCAGCGCTTTGGACCTAGGCAGCTGAAGGCATGTCCGACGATTAATTGAGCCTGTGAAGCGCCTTGGGACGTTTTCCTACATTAAAGGTGCTATATAAATGCAAGTTGTTGTTGCTGAGGTTGCACAAATGGAGTTAAGACTGAGTGTGGTCTCAGTTGAAGTTAGACGGCAGGAGATTGCTGGACAAGGGCGCAAAGACAATTCAACCCCCCTTTTCAAAGCCATGCTTCCTGCCCTTTATATATTTTTTATCTCATTTTTATTTAATTATTATTACTTATAATTTTTTGTCTTTTAATGCTCCTGTGAAGTGCCTTAAGAACATAAGAACATAAGAAATAGGAGCAGGAGCAGGCCATTCGGCCCCTCAAGCCTGCTCTGCTATTTAATGAGATCATGGCTGATCCGCTTTTGGCGTCAACTCCACTTTCCTGCCCACTCCCCATAACCCTTGACTCCCCTGTTGCTCAAACATCTGTCTATCTCAGCATTGAATATATTCAATGACTCAGCTTCCACAGCTCTCTGGGGTAAAGAATTCCAAAGATTCATGACCCTCTGAGAGAAGAAATTCCTCTTCATCTCCGTCTTAAAAGGGCGACCCTTTATTCTGAGACTATGCCCCCTAGTTCTAGATTCCCTGACGAGGGGAAACATCCTCTCAGCATCTACCCTGTCCAACCCCCTCAGAATCTTATATGTTTCAATAAGATCACCTCTCATTCTTGTAAACTCCAATGAGTATAGGCCCAACCTGCTCAACCTTTCCTCATAAGACAACCCTTCCATCCCAGGAATCAACCTAGTGAACCTTCTCTGAACTGCCTCCAATGCAAGTATATCCCTCCTTAAATAAGGGGACCAATACTGTACGCAGTACTCTAGGTGTGGTCTCACTAGCGCCCTATAAAGTTGTAGCAATACTTCCCTACTTTTATACACTATCCCCCTTGAAATAAAAGCCAACATTCCATTTGCCTTCCTAATTACTTGCTGCACCTTCATGTTAACTTTTTGTGTTTCATGTACGAGGACACCCAAATCCCTCTGTACCGTCGCATTCGTCTTTCTCCATTTAAATAATATTTTTATTTTCTATTCTTCCGACCAAAGTGGATAACTTTACATTTTCCCACATTATACTCCATCTGCCAAATTCTTGCCCACTCGCTTAACCTATCTATATCCCTCTGCAGATTCTTTATGTCCTCCTCACAACTTGCTTTCCCACCTATCTTTGTATCGTCTGCAAATTTGGCTACAATACACTCGCTTCCTTCATCCAAGTCATTAATATAGATTGAAAATAGTTGAGGCCCCAGCACTGATCCCTGTGGCACCCCACTAGTTACAGATTGCCATCCTGAAAATGACCCATTTATCCCGACTCTGTTTTCTGTTAGTTAGCCAATCCTCTATCCAATCTAATATCTTACCCCCAACCCCATGAGCTCTTATCTTTGCAGTAACCTTTTATGTGGCACCTTGTCGAATGCCTTTTGGAAATCCAAATACACTAAATCTACTGGTTCCCCTTTATCCACCCTGCTCGTTACCTCCTCAAAGAACTCTAATAGATTTGTCAAACACGATTTCCCTTTCATAAAACCATGTTGACTCTGTTTGATTGTATTATGATTTTCTAAATGCCCTGCTACTACTTCCTTAATAATGGATTTGAGCATTTTGGCAATGACAGATGTTAGGCTAACTGGCCTATAGTTTCCTGCTTGCTGTCTCCCTCTTTTGAATATGGGCGTTACATTTGCGATTTTCCAATCCGCAGGGACTTTTCCAGAGTCAAGGGAATTTTGGAAGATTACAACCAATGCATCCGCTATCTCTGTAGCCACTTCTTTTAAGACCCTAGGATGCAGGCCATCAGGTCCAGGGGACTTGTCAGCCTTTAGCCCAATAAGTTTGCCCAGCACTTTTTCTCTCGTGATAGTGATTGTTTTAAGTTCCTCCCTCTCTTTTGCCCCTTGATTTTCTACTATTACTGGGATGTTTTTAGTGTCCTCTACTGTGAAGAGAGATACAAAATATTTGTTCAATGCCTCTGCCATTTCCTTGTTTCCCATTATTATTTCCCCAGTCTTATCCTCTAAGGGACCAATGTTTATTTTAGCTACTCTCTTCCTTTTTATGTACTTGTAGAAGCTCTTACTGTCAGTTTTTATATTTCTTGCTAGTTTACTCTCATAAGCTATTTTCTCCCTCTTTATTATTTTTTTAGTCATCCTTTGCTGGTTTCCAAAATTTTCCTAATCTTCTGGCCTACCACTAATCTTTGCAACATTGTATGCCTTTTCTTTCAATTTGATACCATTCTTAACTTCCTTGGTTAGCCATGGTTGGTTCATCCTTCTCTTCGAGTCTTTCTTTCTTTCTTTCTTTCTCACTGAAATATATCTTTGTTGAGAGTCAGGAAATATCTCTTTAAATGTCTACAACTGCTTTTCTACCATCTTACCTTCTAATCTATTTTCCCAGTCCACTTTAGTCAACTCTCTCCTCATACCTTTGTAATTACCTTTATTTAAGTTTAATACTCTAGTTTCAGACCCAAGTTTCTCACCTTCAAACTGAATGTGGAATGCTATCATGTTATGATCACTCTTCCCTGGAGGATCCTTTACTATGAGATCACTAATTAATCCTGTTTCATTACACATTACCAGATCTAAAATAGCCTGTTCCCTGGTCAGTTCCACAACGTATTGTTCCAAGTAACTGTCCAGAATATACTCTATGAACTCGTTCTCAAGGCTGCTTGTGCCAATTTGATTTGTCCAACCTATATGAAGATTAAAATCAACCATGATTATTACAGTACCTTTCTTACAAGCCCCCATTATTTCTTGATTTATACTCTGTCCTATAGTGTAGCTACTGTTAGGGAGCCTATGGACTACTCCCACCAGCGCCTTCTTTCCCTTACTATTTCTTACCTCCACCCAAATTGATACCGGTAAGCCTGACATCGGTAGTGGGGAAAATGCTCGAGTCCATTATAAAAGATGTAATAGCTGAGCACTTGAAAAACAGTGACAGAATCGGACAAAGTCAACATGGATTTACAAAAGGTAAATCATGCTTGACTAATCTACTGGAATTTTTTGAGGATGTAAGTGGTAAAATAGATAAGGGAGAACCAGTGGATGTGGTGTATTTGGACTTCCAAAAGGCTTTTGATAAGGTCCCGCATAAGAGATTAGCATGTAAAGTTAAGGCACATGGGATTGGGGGCAAGGTATTGACTTGGATAGAGAACTGGTTGGCAGACAGAAAGCAAAGAGTTGCAATAAACGAGTCTTTTTCCGAGTGGCAGGCAGTGACTAGTGGGGTACCGCAGGGATCGGTCCTTGGACCCCAGCTATTCACAATATATATTAATGATCTAGACAAGGGAACTAGATGTAATATCTCCAAGTTTGCAGACGACACAAAACTGGGTGGGCGTGTGTGCTGCGAGGAGGATGCCGAGAAACTCCAGGGTGATTTGGACAGGTTGGGTGATTGGGCAGAAGCATGGCAGATGCAATTTAACGTGGATAAATGCGAGGTTATCCACTTTGGTGTCAAAAACAGGAAGACAGATTATTATCTGAATGGCAATAGATTGGGAGAAGGGGAAGTGCAACAAGACCTGGGTGTCCTTGTGCACCAGTCGCTGAAGGTAAGCATGCAGGTGCAGCAGGCGGTTAAGAAGGCAAATGGTATGTTGGCCTTCATAGCGAGAGGGTTTGAGTACAGGAACAAGGATGTCTTGCTGCAGTTGTACAGGGCCTTGGTGAGACCACACCTTGAGTACTGTGTGCAGTTTTGGTCGCCTTATCTGAGGAAGGATGTTCTTGCCATGGAAGGAGTTCAGCGAAGATTCACAAGGCTGATACCTGGGATGGCAGGAATGACGTATGAAGAGAGATTGGGTCGATTGGGCTTATACTCGCTGGAGTTTAGAAGAATGAGAGGGGATCTCATTGAAACTTATAAAATTCTGACAGGACAGGACAAACTAGATGCAGGAAGGATGTTCGCGATGGTCGGGGAGTCCAGAACCAGGGGTCACAGTCTAAGGATAAGGGGTAAGCCATTTAGGACAGAAATGAGGAGGAATTTCTTTACCCAGAGAGTGGTGAACCTGTGGAATTCTCTGCCACAGAAGGCAGTAGAGGCCAATTCATTAAATAGATTCAAGAAAGAGTTGGATATATTTCTTAAGGCTAAAGGGATCAAGGGATGTGGGGAGAAAGCAGGGACAGGGTACTGAATTTGGATGATCAGCCATGATCGCATTGAATGGCGGAGCAGGCTCGAGGGGCCGAATGGCCTACTCCTGCTCCTATCTTCTATGATTCTATGATTCTACATCTGGAACTTCCGAGCCAAGATCATTTCTCACTATTGTACTGATTTCATCCTTTATTAACAGAGCTACCCCACCTCCTTTTCCTTTCTGTCTATCCTTCTGGAATATCAAATACCCCGAATATTCAGTTCCCAGCCTTGGTCACATTACAACCACGTCTCTGTAATGGCTATCAGATCATACCCATTTATTTCTATTTGTGCCGTCAATTCATCTATCTTGTTACGAATGCTGCATGCATTCAGATAAAGAGCCTTTAATTTTGTCTTTTTATCATTTTTCCCAACTCTGACCTTATTTGCTGGTGCACTCTTATGTTTGTACGCTCTGTCCCTTCCTGTCACACTCTGGTTTTCATTGCCCATATCGCTACCCTGCACTATTGCCCTGTCCTTTCTCTTTAACTTTCTAAATTTCCCCTCGCTTGAACCCTCCCCCCACAGCCCTAGTTATTCGATTCGCCAGGACACTGGTCCCAGCATGGTTCTGCTCCCGCTGCTGCTCCAGTTCCGCCCAGGTCCGCTGGTTCTGCTCTGCCTTGGGACGTTTTACTACGTTAAAGGCGCTATATAAATACAAGTTGTTGTTGTTATAGCTAAATAGGAAAAAAAACTTTGTGAATTAGTGAAGTAAAGTTTGTTCGTAGAATCATAGAAATTTATGGCACAGAAGGAGGCCATTCGGCCCATCGTGTCCGTGCCGGCCGGAAAGAGCTATCCACCCTAATCCCACTTTCCAGCTCTTGTTCCGTAGCCCTGTGGGTTACGGCACTTCAAGTGCATATCCAAGTACTTTTAAATGTGATGAGGGTTTCTGACTCTACTACCCTTTCAGGCAGTGAGTTCCAGACCCCCACCACCCTCTGAGTGAAATTTTTTTCCCTCAAGTGCACTCTAAACGTCTGACCAATTACTTTAAATCTATGCCCCCTGGTTATTGACCCTTCTGCTAAGGGAAATAGGTCCTT
>JASTWF010002980.1:2500-13238 GCA_030390025.1 Squalus acanthias | reverse complement strand
ATCTTGTACACCTCCATCAAATCACCCCTCAACCTCCTTTGCTCCAATGAAAACAAATCCAGCTTCTCCAACCTGTCCTTGTAGCTAAAATCCCCCCATCCCCGGAACCCTTCTGGTAAATCTCCTCTGCACCCTCTCAAGGGCCTTCCCATCCTTACTAAAGTGTGGTGACCAGAACTGGACACAATACTCCAGTTGTGGCCTAACCAGCGCTTTATAAAGGTTCAGCATAACTTCTCTACTTCTGTCCTCAATACCTCTATTTATGAAGCCCAGGATCCCATGGGGGGAAAGATACGGTTGGTTAGCGCCTCCCGTTAGCTCCTCCGGGGGGCGGGGCTAGCGGGGCGCTGGGAACTTAGCGCCCGAGCGCGGCGATTTTAGCGCCACTCGCGAAATTGACCAGTCCTTTTGCGGCGGCGCTAAACCCTACCGCCACGATCTCCTGCGCCCGTAGATTGTGACGTCAGTCGAGCGTGCAACGCCCCGGTAGCGCCCCAGACCGGATATTGAGTGGCGCCCCCTGCCTCCCGCTGGGAACGACAGGTAGAGGGGAATGTTTTCAAGTCGGGAAGGGGCTGGGGGGAGCGCTATTCAAAGGCGGGCGCTTCCTGCCTTTTCTTGTCGGCAACATTTTTGGTTTTAACGCTGTCCTGAGGAGTTTTGTCCCTCAGCACCACTTTTGAGGTTCCTAAGTGCGCCGAGCTCTTTCCCCGGGCCGGTCCATTAGTGCTTCCAACACAATTGCTTTCGAGGTCTCTCCAGGCCCAGATTCAAGGCTGCAATGAGCAGGGAGTGGCTGGCCAGCGAGATGGCCCCTCCCCTTTAAGAACTGGCCGGCGCCAGTCTGTCTGGCTTCCATGGTAACTCACATCGCCTGAGCTTCGGTAGCGCTCTGAGGTAGCGCCTCGCTCCCCGACGTTAGCGCCTTAAGAGAGGAGTGTAGCGCCTGATTTAGCACTCAAATCACCTCCAGGGGGCGATAGAGGCGAATTTTGCAGTCGGAGGCGATAATTAGCGCCGGGCGCTAAACTTTGCGCCCGGCCGATATTAGCGCCCCCAAAATGGCCGATACTGAATTTTTCCCCCCATTATGCTTTGCTAACCACTCTCTCAATATGTCGAACTCACAGAATCATACCTTTCAGCCAATGTCCCGAACTCCTCCATCGCCATCCCTGGGTATGTCCTGTCCCACCGGCAGGACAGACACACCAGGGTTGGTGGCACAGTGGGATACAGTCGGGAAGGAGCGGCCCTGGGAGTCCTCAACATTGACTCCGGACCCCATGAAGTCTCATGGCTTCAGGTCAAGCATGGGCAAGGAAACCTCCTGCTGATTACCACCTACCGCCATCCCTCAGCTGATGAATCAGTACTCCTCCATGTTGAACACCACTTTGAAGAAGCACTGAGGGAGCGCCGCACTGTCGGAGGGGCAGTACTGAGGGAGCGCCGCACTGTCGGAGGGGCGGTACTGAGGGAGCGCCGCACTGTCGGAGTGGCAGTACTGAGGGAGCGCCACACTGTTACAGGGGCAGTACTGAGGGAGTGCTGCACTGTCGGAGGGGCAGTACTGAGGGAGCGCCGCACTGTCGAGGGGCAGTACTGAGGGAGTGCTGCACTGTCGGAGGGGCAGTACTGAGGGAACGCTGCACTGTCGGAGGGGCAGTACTGAGGGAGTGCTGCACTGTCGGAGGGGCAGTACTGAGGGAGCGCAGCACTGTCGGAGGGGCAGTACTGAGGGAGTGCTGCACTGTCGGAGGGGCAGTACTGAGGGAGCGCCGCACTGTCGGATGGGCAGTACTGAGGGAGCGCTGCACTGTCGGAGGGGCAGTACTGAGGGTGTGCTGCACTGTCGGAGGGGCAGTACTGAGGGAGCGCCGCACTGTCGAGGGGCAGTACTGAGGGAGTGCTGCACTGTCGGAGGGGCAGTACTGAGGGAACGCTGCACTGTCGGAGGGGCAGTACTGAGCGAGCGCTGCACTGTCGGAGGGGCAGTACTGAGGGAGCGCTGCACTGTCGGAGGGGCAGTACTGAGGGAGCGCTGCACTGTCGGATGGGCAGTACTGAGGGAGCGCCGGACTATCGGAGGGGCAGTACTGAGGGAGTGCCGCATTGTCGGAGGGGCAGCACTGAGCGAGACAGTGAGGCAGTGTGTCTCCGCTTCCACCACTTCCGTCGGCAGCGAGTTCCAGGTCCTCACCACTTGCTGCGTAAAAAAGTTTTTCCTCACGTCCCCCCTGTATCTCTCACCCAAAACCTTAAATCTGTGTCCCCCTAGTCCTTGTACCGTCAACTAGTGGGAACAGCCTTTCCCCGTCTAGCCTATCCAAACCCGTCATAATCTTGTACACCCCTAGCAAATCACACCTCAACCTCCTTTGCTCCAATGAAAACAAATCCAGCTTCTCCAACCTGTCCTTGTAGCTAAGATCCCCCATCCCTGGAACCATTCTGGTAAATCTCCTCTGCACCCTCTCAAGGGCCTTCACATCCTTCCTAAAGTGTGGTGACCAGAACTGGACACAATACTCAGCATAACTTCTCTACTTTTGTACTCAATACCACTATTTATGAAGCCCAGGATCTCATGGGGGGAAAGATACGGTTGGTTAGCACCTCCCGTTAGCTCCTCCGGGGGGCGGGGCTAACGGGGCGCTAGGAACTTAGCGCCCGAGCGCGGCGATTTTAGCGCCGCTCGCGAAATTGACCAGTCCTTTTGCGGCGGCGCTAAACCCTACCGCCACGATCTCCTGCGCCCGTAGATTGTGACGTCAGTCGAGCGTGCAACGCCCCGGTAGCGCCCCAGACCGGATATTGAGTGGCGCCCCCTGCCTCCCGCTGGGAACGACAGGTAGAGGGGAATGTTTTCAAGTCGGGAAGGGGCTGGGGGGAGCGCTATTCAAAGGCGGGCGCTTCCTGCCTTTTCTTGTCGGCAACATTTTTGGTTTTAACGCTGTCCTGAGGAGTTTTGTCCCTCAGCACCACTTTTGAGGTTCCTAAGTGCGCCGAGCTCTTTCCCCAGGCCGGTCCATTAGTGCTTCCAACACAGTTGCTTTCGAGGTCTCTCCAGGCCAAGATTCAAGGCTGCAATGAGCAGGGAGTGGCTGGCCAGCGAGATGGCCCCTCCTCTTTAAGAACTGGCCGGCGCCAGTCTGTCTGGCTTCCATGGTAACGGACATCGCCTGAGCTTCGGTAGCGCTCTGAGGTAGCGCCTCGCTCCCCGACGTTTGCACCTTAAGAGAGGAGTGTAGCGCCTGATTTAACGCTCAAATCACCTCCAGGGGGCGATAGAGACGAATTTTGCAGTCGGAGGCGATAATTAGCGCCGGTCGATAAACTTTGCGCCCGGCCGATATTAGCGTCCCAAAATGGCCGATACTGAATTTTTCCCCCCATTATGCTTTGCTAACCACTCTCTCAATATGTCGAACTCACAGAATCATACCTTTCAGCCAATGTCCCGAACTCCTCCATCGCCATCCCTGGGTATGTCCTGTCCCACCGGCAGGACAGACCCACCAGGGGTGGTGGCACAGTGGGATACAGTCAGGAAGGAGTGGCCCTGGGAGTCCTCAACATTGACTCCGGACCCCATGAAGTCTCATGGCTTCAGGTCAAGCATGGGCAAGGAAACCTCCTGCCGATTGCCACCTACCGCCCTCCCTCAGCTGATGAATCAGTACTCCTCCATGTTGAACACCACTTGGAAGAAGCACTGAGGGAGCGCCGCACTGTCGGAGGGGCAGTACTGAGGGAGCGCCGCACTGTCGGAGGGGCAGTACTGAGGGAGTGCCGCACTGTCGGAGGGGCAGTACTGAGGGAGCGCCGCATTGTCGGAGGGGCAGTACTGAGGGAGTGCTGCACTGTCGGAGGGGCAGTACTGAGGGAGCGCCGCACTGTCGGAGGAGCAGTACTGAGGGAGCGCCACACTGTCGGAGGGGCAGTACTGAGGGAGCGCTGCACTGTCGGAGGAGCAGTTCTGAGGGAGTGCCGCACTGTCGGAGGGGCAGTACTGAGAGAGACAGAGAGGCAGTGTGTCTCTGCTTCCACCACTTCCGTCAGCAGCGAGTTCCTGGTCCTCACCACTCGCTGCGTAAAAGTTTTTCCCTCACGTCCCCCCTGTATCTCTTGCCCAAAACCTTAAATCTGTGTCCCCTAGTCCTTGTACCATCAACTAGTGGGAACAGCCTTTCCCCATCTAGCCTATCCAAACCCGTCATAATCTTGTACACCTCTATCAAATCGCCCCTCCACCTCCTTTGCTCTACTGAAAACAAATCCAGCTTCTCCAACCTGTCCTTGCAGCTAAGATCCCCCATCCCCGGAACCATTCTGGTAAATCTCCTCTGCACCGTCTCAAGGGCCTTCACATCCTTCCTAAAGTGCGGTGACCAGAACTGGACGCAATACTCCAGTTGTGGCCTAACCAGCGCTTTATAAAGGTTCAGCATAACTTCTCTACTTCTGTCCTCAATACCTCTATTATGAAGCCCAGGATCCCATGGGGGAAAAGATACGGTTGGTTAGCGCCTCCCGTTAGCTCCTCCGGGGGGCGGGGCTAACGGGGGCGCTAGGAACTTAGCGCCCGAGCGCGGCGATTTTAGCGCCGCTCGCAAAATTGACCAGTCGTTTTGCGGCGGTGCTAAACACTACCGCCACGATCTCCTGCGCCCGTAGATCGTGACGTCAGTCGAGCGTGCAACGCCCCGGTAGCGCCCCAGACCGGATATTGAGTGGCGCCCCCTGCCTCCCGCTGGGAACGACAGGTAGAGGGGAACGTTTTCAAGTCGGGAAGGGGCTGTGGGGGAGCGCTATTCCAAGGCGGGCGCTTCCTGCCTTTTCTTGTCGACAACATTTTTGGTTTTAACGCTGTCCTGAGGAGTTTTTTCCCTCAGCACCACTTTTGGAGGTTCCTGTGCGCCGAGCTCTTTCCCCGGTACGGTCCATTAGTGCTTCCAACACAGTTGCTTTCGAGGTCTCTCCAGGCTGAGATTCAAGGCTGCAATGAGCAGGGAGTGGCTGGCCAGCGAGATGGCCCCTCCCCTTTAAGAACTGGCCGGCGCCAGTCTGTCTGGCTTCCATGGTAACGGACATCGCATGAGCTTGGGTAGCGTTCTGAGGTAGCGCCTCGCTCCCCGACGTTTGCTCCTTAAGAGAGGAGAGTAGCGCCTGATTTAGCGCTCAAATCACCTCCAGGGGGCGATAGAGACGAATTTTGCAGTCGGAGGCGATAATTAGCGCCGGGCGCTAAACTTTGCGCCCGGCCGATATTAGCGCCCCCAAAATGGCCGATACTGAATTTTTCCCCCCATTATGCTTTGCTAACCACTCTCTCAATATGTCGAACTCACAGAATCATACCTTTCAGCCAATGTCCCGAACTCCTCCATCGCCATCCCTGGGTATGTCCTGTCCCACCGGCAGGACAGACCCACCAGGGGTGGTTGCACAGTGGGATACAGTCGGGAAGGAGCGGCCCTGGGAGTCCTCAACATTGACTCCGGACCCCATGAAGTCTCATGGCGTCAGGTACAGCACGGGCAAGGAAACCTCCTGCTGATTACCACCTACCGCCCTCCCTCAGCTGATGAATCAGTACTCCTCCATGTTGAACACCACTTGGAAGAAGCACTGAGGGAGCGCCGCACTGTCGGAGGGGCAGTACTGAGGGAGTGTTGCACTGTGAGAGGGTCAGTACTGAGGGAGCGCCGCACTGTCGGAGGGGCAGTACTGAGGGAGCGCTGCACTGTCGGTGGGGCAGTACTGAGGGAGTGCCGCACTGTCGGAGGGGCAGTACTGAGGGAGCGCCGCATTGTCGGAGGGGCAGCACTGAGCGAAACAGTGAGGCAGTGTGTCTCCGCTTCCACCACTTCCGTCGGCAGCGAGTTCCAGGTCCTCAGCAGTCGCTGCGTAAAAAAGTTTTTCCTCACGTCCCCCCTGTATCTCTTGCCCAAAACCTTAAATCTGTGTGCCCTAGTCCTTGTACCGTCAACTAGTGGGAACAGCCTTTCCCCGTCTAGCCTATCCAAACCCGTCATAATCTTGTACACCTCTATCAATTCACCCCTCAACCTCCTTTGCTCTAATGAAAACAAATCCAGCTTCTCCAACCTGTCCTTGTAGCTAAGATCCCCCCATCCCCGGAACCATTCTGGTAAATCTCCTCTGCACCCTCTCAAGGGCCTTCACATCCTTCCTAAAGTGTGGTGACCAGAACTGGACGCAATACTCCAGTTGTGGCCTAACCAGCGCTTTATAAAGGTTCAGCATAACTTCTCTACTTTTGTCCTCAATACCTCTATTTATGAAGCCCAGGATCCCATGGGGGGAAAGATACGGTTGGTTAGCGCCTCCCGTTAGCTCCTCCGGGGGGCGGGGCTAACGGGGCGCTAGGAACTTAGCGCCCGAGCGCGGCGATTTTAGCGCCGCTCGCGAAATTGACCAGTCGTTTTGCGGTGGCGCTAAACCCTACCGCCACGATCTCCTGCGCCCGCAGATCGTGACGTCAGTCGAGCGTGCAACGCCCCGGTAGCGCCCCGGACCGGATATTGAGTGGCGCCCCCTGCCTCCCGCTGGGAACGACAGGTAGAGGGGAACGTTTTCAAGTCGGGAAGGGGCTGGGGGGAGCGCTATTCAAAGGCGGGCGCTTCCTGCCTTTTCTTGTCGGCGACATTTTTGGTTTTAACGCTGTCCTGAGGAGTTTTGTCCTTCAGCACCACTTTTGAGGTTCCTAAGTGCGCCGAGCTCGTTCCCCCGGGCCGATCCATTAGTGCTTCCAACACAATTGCTTTCGAGGTCTCTCCAGGCCGAGATTCAAGGCTGCAATGAGCAGGGAGTGGCTGGCCAGCGAGATGGCCCCTCCCCTTTAAGAACTGGACGGCGCCAGTCTGTCTGGCTTCCATGGTAACGGACATCGCCTGAGCTTCGGTAGCGTTCCGAGGTAGCGCCTCGCTCCCTGACGTTTGCGCCTTAAGAGAGGAGTGTAGCGCCTGATTTAGCGCTCAAATCACCTCCAGTGGGCGATAGAGGCGAATTTTGCAGTCGGAGGCGATAATTAGCGCCGGGCGCTAAACTTTGCGACCGGTCGATATTAGCGCCCCCAAAATGGCCGATACTGACAGAGAGAGAGAGAGACATAGAAACATAGAAGATAGGAGCAGGAGTAGGCCATTCGGCCCCTCGAGCCTGCTCTGCCATTCGATGAGATCATGGCTGATCATCCAAACTCAGTACCCTGTACCTGCCTTCTCCCCATATCCCTCGATACCTTTAGCTTTAAGAAATATAGCTAACTCATTCTTGAATATAATTAATGACTTGACCTCAACTACCTTCTGTGGTAGAGAATTCCACAGGTTCACCACTCTCTGGGTGAAGAAATTCTTCCTCATTTCTGTCCTAAATGGCTTACCCCTTATCCTTAGATTATGACAACACGGTGGCATAGTGGTTAGCACTGGTGTCTCACAGCGCCAGGGACCCGGGTTCGAATCTGACCTCGGGTGACTGTCTGTGTGGAGTTTGCACATTCTCCCCGTGTCTGCGTGGGTTTCCTCCGGGTGCTCCGGTTTCCTCCCACAGTCCAAAAATGTGCGGGTTAGGTCGATTTGGCTATGATAAATTGACCCTTAGTGTTAAGGGGGTATTAAATATGTGGGGTTATGGGGATAGGATGGGATATGTTAGGGGGAATTAAATACGTGGGGTTACGGGGGTAGGGTGGGATATGTGTACTGTGGGGATTAAAGCAGGGACAGGGTACTGGATTTGGATGATCAGCCATGATCGTATTGAATGGTGGAGCAGGCCCGAATGGCCTACTCCTGCTCCTAGATTCTATGTTTCTATGACCCCTGGTTCTGGACTCTCCGACCATTGGGAACATCCTTCCTGCATCTAGTCTGTCCAGACATGTCAGAATTTTATATGTTTCGATGAGATCCCCTCTCATTCTTCTATACTCCAGCGAGTATAAGCCCAATCGACCCAATCTCTCCTCATATGTCATTCCTGCCATCCCAGGTATCAGCCTTGTGAATCTTCGCTGAACTCCTTCCATGGCAAGAACATCCTTCCTCAGATAAGTCGACCAAAACTGCACACAGTACTCAATGTGTGGTCTCACCAAGGCCCTGTACAACTGCAGCAGGACATCCCTGTTCCTATACTCAAACCCTTTCGCTATGAAGGCCAACATACCATTTGCCTTCTTCACCGCCTGCTGCACCTGCATGCTTACCTTCAGCGACTGGTGCACAAGGACACCCAGGTCTCATTGCACTTCCCCTTCTCCCAATCTATTGCCATTCAGATAATAGTCTGCCTTTCTGTTTTTGACACCAAAGTGGATAACCTCGCATTTATCCACGTTATATTGCATCTGCCTCGCTTCTGCCCACTCACCCAACCTGTCCAAATCATCCTGGAGTTTCTCAGTATCCTCCTCGGAGCACACACGCCCACCCAACTTTGTGTCATCTGCAAACTTGGAGATATTACATTTAGTTCCCTTATCTAGATCATTAATGTATATTGTGAATTGCTGGGGTCCAAGGACCGAACCCTGCGGTACCCCACTAGTCACTGCTTGCCACTCGGAAAAAGACCCATTAATTCCTACTCTCTGCTTTCTGTCCGCCAACCAGTTCTCTATCCAAGTCAATACCTTGCCCCCAATCCCATGTGCCTTAACTTTACACGCTAATCTCTTATGCGGGACCTTATCGAAAGCCTTTTGAAACTCCAAATACACCACATCTACTGGTTCTCCCTTATCTCTTTTCCCAGTTACATCCTCAAAAAATTCCAGTAGATTAGTCAAGCACGATTTACCTTTTGTAAATCCATGTTGACTTTGTCCGATCCTGCCACTGTTTTTCAAGTGCTCAGCTATTACATCCTTTATAATGGACGCTAGCATTTTCCCCCTACCGATGTCAGGCTTACCGGTCTCTCATTCCCCGCTTTCTCTCCACCACCCTTTTTGAATAGTGGGGTAACATTAGCTACCCTCCAATCCATGGGTACAGTTCCAGATTCCATCGAATGTTGGAAGATGATCAGCAATGCATCTACTATTTCTAGGGCCACTTCCTTAAGTACCCTAGGATGTAGATTATCAGGCCCTGGGGATTTATCGGCCTTCAATCCCGTCAATTTCCCTAACACCATTTCCCTGCAAATACTGATTTCTTTCAGTTCCTCCCTTTCATCAGACCCTATGTTCTCCAACATCTCAGGGAGGTTATTTGTGTCCTCCTTTGTGAAGACAGAACCAAAATATGCATTTAATTGGTCTGCCATTTCTTTGTTCTCCATTATAACTTCCCCCGCTTCTGACTGCAAGGGACCTGCACTTGATTTCACTAATCTTTTTCTCTTCACATATCTATAAAAGCTCTTACAGTCAGTTTTTATGTTCCCAGCAAGCTTACTTTCATATTCTATTTTCCCCTTCTTAATTAATCCCTTTGTCCTCCTTTGCTGAATCCTAAACTGCTCCTATTCCTCAGGGTTACCGCTTTTTCTGGCCAATTTTTATGACCTCTCCTTGGATCTTATGCTATCCCTAATTTCCCTTGTTTGCCACGGTTGAGTCACCCTTTTTGTTTTATTCTTATGCCACACTGGGATGAACAAATTCTGTAGTTCATCCATGCAGTCTTTGAATGTTTGCCATTGCCTATCCACCGTCAACCCTTTGAGTGACATTCCCCAATCAATCCTACCCAATTCGCACCTCATACCATCGTAGTTTCCTTTATTTAAATTCAGGACCCTCGTCTCTGATTCTACGACTTCACTCTCCATCCTAATGAAGAATTCTATCATATTATGATCACTCTGCCCCAAGGGGCCTCGTACAACAAGATTGCTAATTAATCCTTTCTTGTTACATAATACCCAGTCTAAGTTGACCTGATCTCTGGTTGGTTCCTCGATATATTGTTCCAGAAAACCATCCCGTAAGCATTCTAGGAATTCCTCCTCCACAGTATTTTTACTAATTTGGTTAGCCTTTAACGCAGTAAAACGTCCCAAGGCCCTTCACAGGAGCGATTATTAAACAAAATTTGACACCGAGCCACATAAGGAGATATTAGGACAAGTGACCGAAAGCTTCGTCAAGGAGGTAGGTTTTAAGGAGCGTCGTAAAGGAGGAGGGAGAGGCGGAGAGGTTTAGGGAGGGAATTCCAGAGCTTAGGGCCCAGGCAGCTGAAGGCATGGCCGCCAATGGTGGAGCGATTATAATCAGGGATGCTCAAGAGGCCTGAATTGGAGGAGCGCAGATATCTCAGGGGGGTTGTGGGGCTGGAGGAGGTTACAGAGATAGGGAGGGGAGCGAGGGCCATGGACTGATTTGAAAACCAGGATGAGAATTTTGAAATCGAGGTGTTGCTTAACCGGGAGCCAATGTAGGTCAGCGAGCACAGGGGTGATGGGCGAACGGGACTTGGTGCGAGTTAGGACACGGGGCAGCCGAGGTTTGGATGACCTCAAGTTTACGTGGGGTGGAATGTGGGAGGCCGGCCAGGAGTGCGTTGGAATAGTCAAGTCTGGAGGTAACAAAGGCATGGATGAGGGTTTCAGCAGCGGATGAGCTGAGGCAGGGGCGGAGATGAGCGATGTTACGGAGGTGGAAATAGGCGGTCTTAGTTATGCTGCGGATATGTGGTCGGAAGCTCATTTCAGGGTCAAATATGACACCAAGGTTGTGAACGGTCTGGTTCAC
>JASTWF010002979.1:0-13256 GCA_030390025.1 Squalus acanthias | reverse complement strand
CGGGGCGTGCTGGGAGTTATACTGACGGGGGTGTGCTGGGAGTTATACTGATGGGGGCGTGCTGGGAGTTATACTGATGGGGGCGCTGGCTGTCCCATGTCTGTAACTGGGGAGAGGTTGGTTAAAGAGTTATTCTTGTCGGTTGTGAACTAGTTGTCTTTCACTATAACTAGTTGCCTCAGATTAAACCAACCTCAACCAGCACTAAGTGGGTGAAAGGGCTGTGTGTCACATTGAGGGTTTATTGATGTGTTTCTGGATCCCGGGTTAATGACCTGAAGTAATCCCAAGGCACCACTCCCGTGTGTTGTGAAAATTTAGCAATTGTTTTTGCAGTCGCCGCTGCCTGAGTCATCGCCTTCAGGACGATCGCACGCTGCAAGCCTCCCGTCCCCCTGAGCTAAAACCAAAGCGCACAACAAACCAAAGGAAAAGAACACAGCTCAGCATTAACCCCTGCCGGTCCATCGGAATCAAACTGCACCAAACTCCTGCAGGCAGCGGGTGTCCTGCAGGGGGTTAGAGGGGCTTGAGAGACGGTCTGAAGCAATTCCGGGAGAGTGAGGAGATCGGGGGATGTGGGTCAGCTCGGTATACGAAGAAAAGGACAGGATAGATGGGCCGAATGGTCATTCTGTGCTCTCAATGGCCCCAACTTACTCTGCAGCTCTGTGCCCTTCGGGTGAAAATGCTTTACCTGACTTACTGTTGACGTTTAACTTGTTTTCAAAGAATGATACAGCACAGAAGGAGGCCATTCGGCCCATCGTGTCTGTGCTGACTCTTTGAAAGAGGTATCCAATTAATCCCACTCCCCCCTGTTCTTTCCCCAGTTTTCCTTTTCAAGTATTTCTCCAATTCCCCTTTTGAAAGTTACGATTGAATCTGCTTCCACCGCCCTTTCAGGCAGCGCGTTCCAGATCACAACAACTCGCTGCGTAAAAACAATTCTCCTCATCTCCCCCTCTGGTTCTTTTGCCGATTATCTTAAATCTGTGTCCTCTGGTTACCGACCCTCCTGCCACTGGAAACAGTTTCTCCTTATTTACTCTATCAAAACCCTTCATCATTTTGAACGCCTCCATTAAATCTCCTCTTAACCTTCTCTGTTCTAAGGAGAACAATCCCAGTTTCTCCAGTCTCTCCACATCACTGAAGTCCCTCATCCCTGGAACCATTCTATTCAATCTCCCCTTAACCTTCTCTGCTCGAAGGAGAACAATCCCAGCTTCTCCAGTCTCTCCACATAACTGAAGTCCCTCATCCCCGGAACCATTCTGGTCAATCTCCTCTCCAAGGCCTCGACATCCTTCCTAAAGTGTGTGGTGCCCAGAATTGGGACACAGACTTCTACAGTATTGGAGCAGTATCACGGCCAGTATGGGGCCCTCCTCAGTTAAGCGAGGCTCGGGGTTAACCCGGGGTTGGTCGCTGTGGGAGGGGAAAGGGGCAGGGCGGATCAAGAGGCACGGGGCAGTCATCGAGCCTGACCGCGGGATTGCTGTGGGCTGGTGAAGCTAGAACCTAGAGTACGACCAATCTCGGGGCGACTGGGATCCACGGCGGGTTAGACGCTGGCCTTTACACCGCTGGAGTCAGGGCTCAAATGCAGTCTGGCAGTACTGGGCGTCCCCTCTGGGGTCTGCTGGTTGTCAGGCTCCCGTGTGAGATGGGAGCAACCAGTGGGTGTGTGTGGGCCGGCAGCGCCACACTGACTGAGTTCACCACCAGTTGGTGAACAGGTCAACCTCAGAGTTCTCCACCCTCTCAGTCAGCAGGTCGAGGGTTCCAGCCCCTCTCCAGAGACTCGCTGATCTTTCAGATCAGACGTTAAGCCGAGGGCCCCCCCCGTCTGCCCTCTCGGGTGGACGTTAAAGATCCCGTGGCCACTACTGGAAGAGGAGCAGGGGGGAGTTCTCCCCAGTGTCCTGGGGCCGATATTAATCGCTAAACCGACACCACTAAGAAACAGATGATCTGGGTCAATGGTGTCAGCCGTGGCTAAGTGGGTCGCCTGAGTCGGAACGTTGTGGGTTCAAGTCCCACTCCAGAGACTTGAGCACAAAAATCTAGGCTGACACTTCAATAAAGGACTGAGGGAGCGCCGCACTGTCGGAGGGGCAGTACTGAGGGAGCGCCGCACTGTCGGAGGGGCAGTACTGAGGGAGCGCCGCACTGTCGGAGGGGCAGTACTGAGGGAGCGCCGCACTGTCGGAGGGGCAGTACTGAGGGAGAGCCGCACTGTCGGAGGGGCAGTACTGAGGGAGCGCCGCACTGTCGGAGGGGCAGTACTGAGGGAGCGCCGCACTGTCGGAGGGGCAGTACTGAGGGAGCGCCGCACTGTCGGAGGGGCAGTACTGAGGGAGCGCCGCACTGTCGGAGGGGCAGTACTGAGGGAGCGCCGCACTGTCGGAGGGGCAGTACTGAGGGAGCGCCGCACTGTCGGAGGGGCAGTACTGAGGGAGCGCCGCACTATCGGAGGGGCAGTACTGAGGGAGCGCCGCACTGTCGGAGGGGCAGTACTGAGGGAGCGCCGCACTGTCGGAGGGGCAGTACTGAGGGAGCGCCGCACTGTCGGAGGGGCAGTACTGAGGGAGCGCCGCACTGTCGGAGGGGCAGTACTGAGGGAGCGCCGCACTGTCGGAGGGGCAGTACTGAGGGAGCGCCGCACTGTCTGTTTGATGGGACAGCATAGAGGGAGCTTTACTCTGTATCTCACCCGTGCTGTACCTGCCCTGGGAGTGTTTGATGGGACAGTGTAGAGGGAGCTTACTCTATCTAACCCGTGCTGTACCTGCCCTGGGAGTGTTTGATGGGACAGTGTAGAGGGAGCTTTACTCTGTATCTAACCCGTGCTGTACCTGCCCTGGGAGAGTTTGTTGTGGGACAGTGGGATGACGGAACTGTTAAGATCCCAAACAGTGTTTGAATTGTATGTAACTCAATTATTTATCCTGGCATCGCTGCAAGCACAGGCACATCAAGAAGCAATGTTGGATATGAATCAGGAAATGACAGGAGAGAGAAAGACTCCAGTGAGGCTTCTCCATGTTGTTTATTAACACAGTACAACGCAAAACATCATTTGCAAAAACAGTTTGTGTGTTTTAAGTTATCAAACATGATTTACACGCAGTGTCCTTTTACAGTATCAAACACTCTGTACATCTCTTCCCCAGGGCCCAAGTCTCGCAGCCTCTCACCCGAGGGGGCTCGGATTGAATGAAGAACGCAACAAGCGACTCAGGCCAACCGTTCATTCCATTTTTTTTTTTAAAAAGAGGAAGCGGGTCGCGAATGGAAATCTGTCTTCCCGCGATCCCTCGCCACCGACGGAGGCAAGGTCAGGTGCCCGGAAACGCAGCCTGTTAACGGGCGTAGGTGGTTACGGAAACGCTGGGGGGCCCTCCCCGTCGACCCGACCCAACCCTCCCAACAGGTGGGCAGCTCCGCTGTCTGCTCGAAAAGGCGGGCAAAGCTTTGACCCTTCGTCTGACGGGAGATCTTCCTGCGCTCCCCTAGCCCACGGGAGGTGGAGGCGAGGGGGCGCGTCAGGATGCGGCCATTGGCGTCCGACCAGACTGACCCACTTAACGGGCAGAGAACAAAAAAAAAAGGAATAGGACAGAGCAGGTCTTTCGACGGTGATTGCCGTGGCAACACTGGAACGGCAGGGATACCTTGCTGGCCGCGGTGTTGACCGAAGGGGGGCGGGAGAGGAGAGCGGGCGAGGGGGAATTTGAACTTTCGAAGGCCGCATAGACGGGAGGGTGCAAAATTTAAAGATGTGATTTCATTTCAAAACCAGAGGTTCCACCGTTCCTGGGACAGTGAATCTCACCCTCCCCTTCACCTCCCCCACCCCTGGTCCGGTACTGTTCAAGAGCCCCCACCTCAAACCCTCCCCCACCCCCCAGCAAATATTTCAATGCTCCGGAGGCCAGAAGCTTGCTGGAGGAGATGGAAAAAAAGTGGGGTAAAAGGAGGGAGCAGTTCCGCTCTGCGTACAAGTCCCAATACAGCAAAGATTTGGGGTGTTTGAGGTGATTAAAGGATTCGATAGGGTAGAGAGAAACTATTTCCTCTGGTGGGGGGAGTCCAGAACAAGGGGGCAGAACCTTAAAATTAGAGCCAGGCCGTTCAGGGGTGATGTCAGGAAGCACTTCTTCACACAAAGGGCAGTGGAAATCTGGAACTCTCTCCCCAAAAGCTGTCGAGTCTGGGGGTCAATTGGAGCTTTCGAGACCGTGATAGATTTTTGTTGGGGAAGGGTATTAAGGGTTATGGGACCAAGGCAGGTCGACAGAGTGAAGATACAAATCAGCCGTGATCGAACTGAATGGCGGAACGGGCTAGGGGGACTGAATGGCCTTTTCCTGTTCCTATGAGCCCTAATTCTGTAAGAAAATCTGTTCTTGTTCATTTCCCCCCCCCCAATTTAGAGTTCTGCATTTTTAAAAATCACTAATAAAACCAAATGGGCACCCAGTACACAGCACTGTGGGAGCACCTTCACCACACGGACTGCAGTGGTTCAAGGCAGCGACACCCACGCTCCGTGAATGAATAATAAAAAAATAAAGCACGATCTTACTATAAAACGGTGTTTAAGATGAATCTGAAAAGATCCCAAGCTCAATTGAGAAGGAATAAGCTTTAAAATAAAAGTATCTGAAAATAAAATCAGAGGGAAAGGAGGGGCGAGAGTGGTTCGAGATGCCTGCGCTGCTAAAGGGGACTGCCTTTCACTGTACCCCAGTGTTAGTGACAGACCTGTCCCCACCAGTACTGTACCCCAGTGTTAGTGACAGACCTGTCCCCACCAGTACTGTACCCCAGTGTTAGTGACAGACCTGTACCCACCAGTACTGTACCCCAGTGTTATACAGCGACAGGCCTGTACCCACCAGTACTGTACCCCAGTGTTAGTGACAGACCTGTACCCACCAGTACTGTACCCCAGTGTTAGTGACAGACCTGTACCCACCAGTACTGTACCCCAGTGTTAGTGACAGACCTGTCCCCACCAGTACTGTACCCCAGTGTTATACAGTGACAGACCTGTGCCCACCAGTACTGTACCCCAGTGTTATACAGCGACAGGCCTGTACCCACCAGTACTGTACCCCAGTGTTACACAGTGACAGACCTGTACCCACCAGTACTGTACCCCAGTGTTAGTGACAGACCTGTACCCACCAGTACTGTACCCCAGTGTTATACAGTGACAGACCTGTGCCCACCAGTACTGTACCCCAGTGTTATACAGCGACAGGCCTGTACCCACCAGTACTGTACCCCAGTGTTACAGTAACAGACCTGTACCCACCAGTACTGTACCCCAGTGTTAGTGACAGACCTGTCCCCACCAGTACTGTACCCCAGTGTTAGTGACAGACCTGTCCCCACCAGTACTGTACCCCAGTGTTATACAGTGACAGACCTGTACCCACCAGTACTGTACCCCAGTGTTATACAGTGACAGACCTGTACCCACCAGTACTGTACCCCAGTGTTATACAGTGACAGACCTGTACCCACCAGTACTGTTCCCCAGTGTTAGTGACAGACCTGTACCCACCAGTACTGTACCCCAGTGTTATACAGCGACAGTCCTGTACCCACCAGTACTGTACCCCAGTGTTAGTGACAGACCTGTCCCCACCAGTACTGTACCCCAGTGTTAGTGACAGACCTGTACCCACCAGTACTGTACCCCAGTGTTATACAGCGACAGTCCTGTACCCACCAGTACTGTACCCCAGTGTTAGTGACAGACCTGTCCCCACCAGTACTGTACCCCAGTGTTATACAGTGACAGACCTGTACCCACCAGTACTGTACCCCAGTGTTATACCGTGACAGACCTGTACCCACCAGTACTGTACCCCAGTGTTAGTGACAGACCTGTACCCACCAGTACTGTACCCCAGTGTTAGTGACAGACCGGTACCCACCAGTACTGTACCCCAGTGTTACAGTGACAGACCTGTACCCACCAGTACTGTACCCCAGTGTTACAGTGACAGACCTGTACCCACCAGTACTGTACCCCAGTATTATAGTGACAGACCTGAGCCCACTAGTACTGTACCCCAGTGTTAGTGACAGACCTGAGCCCACCAGGGCAGGGTTAAGGCCCAGTTTTGGTTTTGCAGGGGGTAGGGGAAGGGAAGGGGGAGAAAACTCTGCACCTCACACTAATGTCAACCAAGCCCACAGACACACCAGATGTAACTGTGGAGAACCGCTGAGAGAGGGAGAGCACATGCGAGCCTTTATAAGCCGCAGAATAAATATTTTGCTCCCTTATAAGGGGCCAATAACCAGTTAAAACACAGGGGAGATATTCAACTGCTGCAGGAAGCGCGGGAAAGAGCTGCAAAGGCCGGGAGGCCTGGGCTATTCAACCTGGGGAGGTGGCAGAATTTTGTATAAAACATCAAATAGTAAAAATGATGAATCTTCTGGGCTACTATGAACTGAAGCGGGACTCTAGGACAAGGCGATGGGGGGAGGGTACAGGGTCAAACTGGTCTTCATAGATGGAGTGATTGACAGGGGCTCCTGGATTGGAGCGGGGCCAGGGGGGGGAAAAAGAGATGAGAATAATTCAACTCCCGATACTATTGATTACACAGAGTAGCAGCAGCAAAAGGGGGCGGATGAGTGAAGAGGGGCCGAGTGGCCTGCATTGTGCAGCAGGGAGTTGGTCCGTGTAGTACTGCTCAGGTCAGTAGGTGGCGCCGTGGTTTGGAAGGGGGCGGAGCATGCAGTCGCTGTGACCCGGGAGGCGGAGACTGCACCTCCCGGCCACTGGGGGGAGCCAGACCGCGGCGCTCAGTGCAGCAACTTCAGTGCGATGGCTTAACTCTTCCCCCCCGGCCCCACTGTGCGATGGCTTAACTTTCTCCCCCCCCCCACCACAACTGTACGATGGCTTAACTCTTCCCCGCCCCTCTGCATCATGGGGAAGGGAGGCAGGAGGAACATTCAACTCAAATTAAGGCCCCAGTTTCCCAGGAGACGAGCGAAATAATTCCCAGTTCATTGCTCAGGGAGAGAGAGAGAGAGAGAGAGAGAGAGAAGGCACCTCATCTTTTCCTAAACTCTAAATACATCGTTTTCTTTTCCTCGGCTTCCCTCCTCTTCGCCCCACAGCTGTAAAGTGCTCTCGCTGCTCAGTCGATCAGCATGCACCAACCACAACACATGCCATCAAAGTCAATCGTGTACATAACCCACAGGCACTGACTGAGGGGAGGGGCGAGTACAAGGGGAGGAGGGAGAGGAGGAGAGCTTCGACTTGCAGGGCAAACAGACATGGAGCTGGGCGATGTCCTGATCTGAGTTTGTCTCTGATTCTCCCGATTCCCCCCCACCTCACTCACAATAGCCACGCCTTCCAGTTAGTTTACAGGGATTTGAAGAATTCCCCCCCCCCGCCCCCGACTCCCTTAAATGGCCTCATTGTTTCTGCTTTAAGATTCATGGCTGGTTGGTCCAGGAAATATTTATTGTGCCCGGGGGAAGGTCAGCAGAGCTTCGGAAAGGGGTGGAGAGCGAGAGCGCGCGGGGGAAGAACGAGAGAAGGAAGAAACCAGGTGAAGTGCGGAGAGAGAGATAAAGAGAGAGAGAGAGATAAAGAGAGATGGAAACCGGGTGGCAGTGTCAACTCCAAACATCGAGAGGATGAGAGATGTCCCTGTGCCGAATCGCAGTCCGTTCCGTTTGCGATGCAGCCCCTTAAGAGACGCGGGTGGGAGGGGGGTGGGGGAAAGGGGAGCTGCCTGGGAGCAGATCCACCCCCCCCTCAAGGCAGCAGAGACCCGACCGAACGCCTCCGATTAGAATAATTAGAGGAACCCGCCAGGCCGGAGATGATGGGTAAGATTCCCGCGCACCCCACCCCCCCCCCACCCCAGACTCCCCATTTAATCGCGGGGGCCTCGCGCGAACACTGCCTCGTCGCGGAGGGAGAACTTGCGCTCCCCCGCGTGTCCCCACCCCCCTCCCCACCCTCACCCCGCCCTAACTGTGATGGCACGGGTCACGTTCCGTTAGCGACTGACCCCAGATAACAAGGTCTCTGTACATTCCAGTAAAAATAAAACTTTTCTTCTTCTGCTCAAAGGCGGCGGGCGTGGCTGCTCTCCCGGGCTTGCTTAGCCGATCGTGAGGCCGAAACCACACTGGAACTTATTCTTCCTGTGGTTCAGGAAGGCTCCCATCGCCAAGGTCAAAGGTAACGGGAGAAGTTTCTTCTCCAAGGTCGCTCCGACAACCCAGTTGCTGTCTATGGACCCTGCACAGAGAGAGAGAGAGAGAGACAAGATTCAAAGTGTGTACGATCCTTTTACATATACCCACAGGTTACATATAGCGATACCAGAACTGCGAGGGAGGGTATACCTATCAGGAAAGGATGAACAGGCTGGGTCTCTTTTCTCTTGAAAAGAGAAAGCTGAGGGGCGACCTAATAGAGGACTTTAAAATGATGAAAGGTTTTGATAGAGTGGATACAGAGAGAGTGTTTCCACTTGTGGGGAAGAGCATAACTAGAGGCCATCAATATAAGATAGTCACCAAGAAATCCAATAGGAAATTCAGAAGAAACTTCTTTACTCAGAGTGGCGAGAATGTGGAACTCGCTACCACAGGGAGTGGTTGAAGCGAATGGATACATTTAAGGGGAGGCTGGACAAGCATGAGGGAGAAGGGAATAGAGGGTTCTGCTGATAGATTTAGAGGAGGTAAGACGGGAGGAGGCTCGTGTGGAGCATAAACATCGGCATGGACTGGTTGGGCCGAATGGCCTGTTTCTGTGCCGCATATCCTATGTAAAACCACCATTCCCGGCCAGAAGGGAGATGATTGTGTAATTCCCCAGTCAATCACACCTGGAGACCGCACCAGCGTAAGTGACTGGGGCTGATTTCACACACACACATCATTTGGATCACGTAATTATCCTCCACTCACTGCACGGTGCTGGAGAAATAATCCTGCTTTTATCGGGAGACTTTGCTACAGGTTCGGTCACGAGTTCTGTTTGCTGTAGTTCACAGACAGTCTTTACAAGTAGACTCTGTTAACAGACTCGGCAAATTTTTTTCCCCTTCAAGTATTTCTCCAATTCTCCTTTTGAAAGTTCCTATTGAATCTGCTTCCACCGCCCTTTCAGGCAGCGCATTCCAGATCACAATAACTCACTGCGTAAAAAAACCAACTCATCTCCCCTCTGGTTCTTTCACCAATTATCTTCAATCTGCGTCCTCTGGTTACCGACCCTCCTGCCCAGTGGAAACAGTTTCTCCTTATTTACTCTATCAAAACCCCTTCATGATTTTGAACGCCTCTATTAAATCTCCCCTTAACCTTCTCTGCTCTAAGGAGAACAATCCCAGCTACTCCAGGCAACTGAAGTCCCTCATCCCCATGTAACATTCTGGTCAATCCCCTCCGCGCGCTCTCCCAAGGCCATGATATCCTTCCTAAAGTGCGGTGCCCAGAATTGGACACAATACTCCAGCTGAGTGGAACCCAACACCCTCCCCGACTGACAGAGCACACACATGCGCTCAGAGACAGGGGTCAGTGCAATCACCAGGGCCCACACAAACCGAACCCGGTGGTCTGGGCTGATCCCAGTTGGGGTCCAGCACCTGGGGGAGAACCTCCGAGGGTTTTCCACTCCTGATCACGACCCAGAGACTTCTATTCCGGATTAGAACCTGCTGCGATGCCCCCTGCAGAGGTATAGGCCGCTGATACGGCCTGAAGGTGAAACACGAGGAATGGCGCTGGGGGAAGCATGCCGCACAGCGCAAGTCCTCGGGGGCGGCAGGAGACAGACCATCAATAAAGATACCCACCTTTGAACAGGAGGTTTGCTTTGGGTAGGTCCAGCTGGTAGCCGAAAGTCACACTGGTGTCCTGCATCCGGAGGCTGGCTTCAAGCTCCACACCAACTTGTAACTGAGGGAGAGAGAGAGAGCATGAGTGTGATATTGCGAGACAACGAGCGGGGGGGGGAAGGGGGGAAGCCCGAGCGAGTGCCAGAGAGGGGGAGCGAGCGCGCGCAAGCCAGGCCCGGGCATATAAGAGAGTGACAGAGACAGAGAGGAGGAGGTGGCCTATTAATCTCATAGTTGGCTCTGGTGTAACAATACCTACCTGCTCACTGGCTTTGTGGTAGTATGTGGCGTGTGCTCCAGCTTTGCTCAGGGTCAGCGTCCCGATCCAATTGTTTCCTGCAGGGGAGGAAGACAGAAGGGTGGAGAAGGGTCAGACCCTGCAATGGTGACAATCCCGCCCAGCAGTCGCCACGCACGGTTACACACACAATCCTCTCCGTCACCAAGACCGCAGACTCCCACCTCCGTCTCCGCCCTTGCCTCAGCTCATCTGCTGCTGAAACCCTCATCCATGGCTTTGTTACCACCAGACTTGCTCTCCTGGCCGGCCTCCCATCTTCCACCCTCTAAACTTAAGCTCATCTGAAACTCTGTTGCCCCGTGTCCTAAGTCGCACCGAGTCCCGTTCACCCATCACCCGTGCTCGCTCCTCCAGCCCCACAACCGTCCAAGACCGAACTAGAGAGGGAGCGAGCGAGAGGGGCGAGGGCGAGGGAGAGCGCGCGAGGGAGAGAGACAGAGACAGAGACAACATCCCCCGATTTCCATCGCTCCACCATTGGCGGCCGTGCCTTCAGCCGCCTGGGCCCCGAGCTCTGGAATTCCCTCCCGAAACCTCTCCTCCTCTCTCACCTCCTTTAAGATGCTGCTTAAAACCGACCTCTTTGACCAAGCTTTCGGTCACCTGTCCTAATATCTCCTGATGTGGCTCGATGTCAAATGCTTTTTGATTAACGCTGCGGGATGTTTTACTACGTTAGAGGTGCTGTTTCAACGTAGGTTGTTGTCGAGACATCCCATGGGGGCAGAATGACTCCGCAACAAGAGGTGCAGGTGGAGGGGGGTCCTGCAGAGTTGGTGCCCCCACTAACTCCGCCCCCCCCCCCAACCACCCGCTCCCGACTGAGGGGGTTAATTCGCAGGATAGCGATCCAGGAAGACAGCCCGCTTGGGGTGGGAGGGAGGGAGCGAGTGCGAGGCTCAGTCAGGAGTCTAAATGGGCTCAGGAACCGTCTCCATTCAGCGGGGACTTGGCACGGTGCAACAGCTCAACCTGGTGGCCGCACCCTGGAATTACAGCAACAGGAGGAAGGCCATTCAGACCCTCGAGCCTGTGTCCTTCAATCAGATCAGGGCTGATCTGTGACCTCAACACCATCTAGCCACCTTGGTTCCAGAACGCTCAATACCCTTCCCCAACAAAAAACTATCAATCTCAGTTTTGAAAGCACCAATTGACCCCCCAGCCTCAACAGCTTTTTTGGGGGGGGGGGGGGGGGGGGGGGGGGGGAAAGAGTTCCCGATTTCCACTGCCCTTTGTGTGAAGAAGTGCTTCCTGACATCACCCCTGAACGGCCTGGCTCGAATTTTAAGGTTCTGCCCCCCTTGTTCTGGACTCCCCCCACCAGAGGAAATAGTCTCTCTCTCTCTACCCTATCGAATCCTTTAATCATCTCAAACACCTCGATTAGATCGCCCCTTAATCTTCTAAACTCGAGGGATTACAAGCCTAATCTGTGCAACCTGTCCTCGTAATTTAACCCGTTAGGCCCGGTATCATTCTGGTGCATCTCAACACAGGAACCGGCACCCCCCGCCCCCAAATCAGCCCGAACGAGCCTCTGATCATCTACCTCAGTGCCGACCACAATAACCTCCGATCACAGCCTGCGATTTACTTCAGTGTGATACAGACAGGGTCCCTGTCCACCTGGGACGGGGCTCGGACTGACGCACGCTTTAATGCTCCCGCTGGCTTTTCTTTTCTTGGTGCGCGGTCCCTTTAAGGGGCCGCGCGGCCCATTCAAATTTCGGCTCATGCGCGGCCTCTTCCGTACAAAAGCCGGTGAGCAGCCTGCGTGGGAGCTCCAGACCGCTGCTTGGCCAAGCAGCTCAGCGGGGACGTTGGTTCCTGTATACCTGTGACAAAAGACTGCAGTGCCTGCACGCCTGCGCAATGTCCCCTTCGCAGCCGGCTTTTAAATTAGCGGGGAATTTCGATTGGCCCGCGCAGCCCCGCACGCTGCACCCGGGACAGGGAACGAACATACCTGTATACCTGCCGGCGACGGACATGACTGCACCCTCCTCGCCCGGTCTGCGGTGGTAGACGAGCTCTGCTCCCAGTGCCAGGCTGGGTGTGATACTCTGCAGAAAGTGAGCCACCAGGATACCTGCAAAATACACGGGATATGTTCACACTGCACGCCCAATCAACTCATACTTGTCTTTAATACACTAGGGTACAGTACTGGTGGGTACAGGTCTGACAGTGTACAACACTGGGGTACAGTACTGGTGGGTACAGGTATGTCACTGTATAACACAGGGGTACAGTGCTGGTGGGTACAGGTCTGTCGTCGTCCAACACTGTGGTACAGTACTGGTGGGTACAGGTATGTCACTGTATAACACAGGGGTACAGTGCTGGTGGGTACAGGTCTGTCGTTGTCCAACACAGTGGTACAGTACTGGTGGGTACAGGTATGTCACTGTATAACACTGGGGTACAGTACTGGTGGGTACAGGCCTGTCACTGTATAACACTGGGGTACAGTACTGGTGGGTACAGGTCTGTCACTGTATAACACTGGGGTTCAGTACTGGTGGGTACAGGTCTGTCACTGTATAACACTGGGGTACAGTACTGGTGGGTACAGGTCTGTCACTGCATAACACTGGGGTAGGTACAGGTCTGTCACTGCAGAACACGGGGTACAGTACTGGTGGGTACAGGTCTGTCACTGTATAACACTGGGGTACTGTACTGGTGGGTACAGGTCTGTCACTAACACTGGGGTACAGTACTGGTGGGTACAGGTATGTCACTGTATAACACTGGGGTACAGTCCTGGTGGGTACAGGCCTGTCACTGTATAACACTGGGGTACAGTACTGGTGGGTACAGGTCTGTCACTGCATAACACTGGGGTACAGGTCTGTCACTGCAGAACACGGGGTACAGTACTGGTGGGTACAGGTCTGTCACTGTATAACACTGGGGTACTGTACTGGTGGGTACAGGTCTGTCACTATAACACTGGGGTACAGTACTGGTGGGTACAGGTCTGTCACTATAACACTGGGTTACAGTACTGCTGGGTACAGGTCTGTCACTGT
>JASTWF010000298.1:288481-607092 GCA_030390025.1 Squalus acanthias | reverse complement strand
CGGGGATAAATATTGGCTCAGGACACCGGGGATAATTATTGGCCCAGGACACCGGGGATAAATATTGGCCCAGGACACTGGGGATAAATATTGGCCCAGAACACCGGGGATAAATATTGGCCCAGGACACCGGGGATAAATTTTGGCCCAGGAAACCGGGGATAAATATTGGCCCAGGACACCGGGGATAAGTATTGGGCTAGGACACCGGGGATAAATATTGGCCCAGGACTCCGGGGATAAATATTGGCTCAGGACACCGGGGATAAATATTGGCCCAGGACACCGGGGATAAATATTGGCCCAGGACTCCGGGGATAAATATTGGCTCAGGACACCGGGGATAAATATTGGCCCAGGACACCGGGCGAAAATTTTGGCTGGGACACCGGGGATAAATATTGGCCCAGGACACTGTGGAGAAATATTTGCACAGGAGACTGGTGAAAAATATTTGCCCAGGACAACGTGGATAAATACTGGCCCAGGACACCGGGAATAAATATTGGCCCAGAACATCTGGGATAAATATTGGCCAAGGACACCGGCGATAAATATTGTCCCAGGACACCGGGGATAAATATTGGCTTGGACACCGGGGATAAATATTGGCTGGGACACTGGGGATAAATTTTGGCTGTGACACCTGGGATAAATATTGGCCCAGGACACCGGGGATAAATATTGGCCGGGACACCAGGGACAAATATTGGCCCAGGACAACGGGGATAAATATTGGCCAAGGACACCGGGGATAACTATTGGCCCAGGCCGCTGTGGATAATTATTGGCCAAGGACACCGGGGATAAATATTGGCCCAGGACACCGGGGATAAATATTGGCCCAGGACACCGGTAAAAATATTGGCTGGGACACCGGGGATAAATATTGGCCCAGGACACCGGGGATAAATATTGGCTGGGACACCGGGGATAAATATTGGCCCAGGACACCGAGGATAAATATTGGCTGGGACACCGGGGATAAATATTGGCCCAGGACACCGGGGATAAATATTGGCTGGGACACCCGGGATAAATATTGGCCGAGGACACTGTGGATAAATATTGGCCCAGGACACCGGGGATAAATATTGACCCAGGACACCGGGGATAAATATTGGCCGAGGACACTGGGGATAAATACTGGCCCAGGACACCGGGGATATGTATTGGCCCAGGACACGGGGGATAAATATTGGCCCAGGACACCGGGGATAAGTATTGGCCCAGGACACCGGGGATAAATATTGGCCAAGGACACCAGGGATAAATATTGGACTAGGACACCGGGGATAAATTTTGGCCCAGGACACCGGGGAAAAATATTAGCTGGGACACCGGGGATAAATATTGGCCAAGGACACTGGGGATAAATATTGGCCCAGGACACCGGGGATAAATATTGGCCAAGGACACTGGGGATAAATCTTGGCCCAGGACACCGGGGAAAAATATTAGCTGGGACACCGGGGATAAATATTGGCCCAGGACACCGGGGATAAATATTGGCCCAGGACACCGGGGATAAATATTGGCCCAGGACACCGGGGATAAAGATTGGCAAAGGACACTGGGGATAAATATTGTCCCGGGAGACCGGGGATAAATATTGGCCCAGGACATCGGGGATAAATATTGGCACAGGACACCGGGGATAAATATTGGCCCAGGACACTGGGGATAAATATTGTCCCAGGACACCGGGGATAAATACTGGCTGGGAAACTGGGGATAAATTTTGGCTGTGACACCTGGGATAAATATTGGCCCAGGACACCGGGGATAAATATTGGCCGGGACACCGGTGATAAATATTGGCCCAGGATACCGGGGATAAATATTGGCCCAGGATACCGGGGATAAGTGTTGGCTCAGGACACCGGGGATAAATATTGGCCCAGGACACCGGGGATAAATATTGCCCAAGGACACCGGGGATAACTATTGGCCCAGGACATCGGGGATAAATATTGGCCCAGGCCACTGGGGATAAATATTGGCCCAGGACACCGGTAAAAATATTGGCTGGGACACCGGGGATAAATATTGGCCCAGGACACCGAGGATAAATATTGGCTGGGACACCGGGGATAAATATTGGCCCAGGACACCGAGGATAAATATTGGCTGGGACACCGGGGATAAATATTGGCCCAGGACACCGGGGATTAATATTGGCCCAGGACACCGGGGATAAATATTGACCCAGGACACCGGGGATAAATATTGGCCGAGGACACTGGGGTTAAATATTGGCCCAGGACACCGGGGATATGTATTGGCCCAGGACACGGGGGATAAATATTGGCCCAGGACAACGGGGATAAATATTGGCCCAGGACACCGGAGATAAATAATGGCACAGGACACCGGGGATAAGTATTGGCCCAGGACACCGGGGATAAATATTGGCCCAGGACACCGGGGATAATTATTGGCCCAGGACACCAGGGTTAAATATTGGCCCAGGACACCGGGGATAAATATTGGACTAGGACACCGGGGATAAATTTTGGCCCAGAACACCGGGGAAAAATATTAGCTGGGACACCGGGGATAAACATTGGCCCAGGACACCGGGGATAAATATTGGCCCAGGACACCGGGGATAAATATTGGCCCAGGACACCGGGGATAAATATTGGCAAAGGACACTGGGGATAAATATTGTCCCGGGAGACCGGGGATAAATATTGGCCCAGGACATCGGGGATAAATATTGGCCCAGGACACCGGGGATAAATATTGGCCCAGGACACTGGGGATAAATATTGTCCCAGGACACCGGGGATAAATATTGGCTGGGAAACTGGGGATAAATTTTGGCTGTGACACCTGGGATAAATATTGGCCCAGGACACCGGGGATAAATATTGGCCGGGACACCGGTGATAAATATTGGCGCAGGAAACCGGGGATAAATATTGGCCCAGGATACCAGGGATAAGTATTGGCCCAGGACACCGGGGATAAATATTGGCCCAGGACACCGGGGATAAATATTGGCCCAGGACACTGGGGATAAATATTGTCCCAGGACACCGGGGATAAATATTGGCTGGGAAACTGGGGATAAGTATTGGCCCAGGACACCGGGGATAAATATTGGCCCAGGACACCGGGGATAAATATTGGCCAAGGACACTGGGGATAATTATTGGCCCAGGACACCGGGGATAAATATGGGACTAGGACACCGGGGATAAATTTTGGCCCAGGACACCGGGGGAAAATATTAGCTGGGACACCGGGTATATATATATTGGCCCAGGACACCGGGGATAAATATTGGCCCAGGACACCGGGGATAAATATTGGCCCAGGACACCGGAGATAAGTATTGGCCTGGGACACCGGGGATAAAAATTGGCCCAGGACACCGGGGATAAATATTGGCCCAGGACACCGGGGATAAATATTGTCCCGGGAGACCGGGGATAAATATTGGCCCAGGACATCGGGGATAAATATTGGCCCTTGACACCGGGGATAAATATTGGCCCAGGAAACTGGGGATAAATATTGTCCCAGGACACCGGGGATAAATATTGGCTGGGAAACTGGGGATAAATTTTGGCTGTGACACCTGGGATAAATATTGGCCCAGGATACCGGGGATAAGTATTGGCTCAGGACACCGGGGATAAATATTGGCCCAGGCCGCTGTGGATAATTATTGGCCAAGGACACCGGGGATAAATATTGGCCCAGGCCACCGGGGATAAATATTGGCCCAGGACACCGGTAAAAATATTGGCTGGGACACCGGGGATAAATATTGGCCCAGGACACCGAGGATAAATATTGGCTGGGACACCGGGGATAAATATTGGCCCAGGACACCGGGATAAATATTGGCTGGGACACCGGGGATAAATATTGGCCCAGGACACCGGGGATAAATATTGGCCCAGGACACCGGGGATAAATATTGACCCAGGACACCGGGGATAAATATTGGCTGAGGAAACTGGGGTTAAATATTGGCCCAGGACACCGGGGATATGTATTGGCCTAGGACACGGGGGATAAATATTGGCCCAGGACAACGGGGATAAATATTGACCCAGGACACCGGAGATAAATAATGGCACAGGACACCGGGGATAAGTATTGGCCCAGGACACCGGGAATAAATATTGGCCCAGGACACCGGGGATAATTATTGGCCCAGGACACCAGGGATAAATATTGGCCAAGGACACTGGGGATAATTATTGGCCCAGGACACCGGGGATAAATATTGGACTAGGACACCGGGGATACATTTTGGCCCAGGACACCGGGGATACATTTTGGCCCAGGACACCGGGGGAAAATATTAGCTGGGACACCGGGGATAAATATTGGCCCAGGACACCGGGGATAAATATTGGCCAAGGATACCGGGGATAAATATTGGCCCAGGACACCGGAGATAAGTATTGGCCTGGGACACCGGGGATAAAAATTGGCCCAGGACACCGGGGATAAATATTGGCCCAGGACACCGGGGATAAATATTGGCCCAGGACACTGGGGATAAATATTGTCCCAGGACACCGGGGATAAATATTGGCCCAGGACACCGGGGATAAATATTGGCCCAGGAAACCGGGGATAAATATTGGCACAGGACACTGGGGATAAATATTTGCCCGGGACAACGTGGATAAATATTGGCCCAGGACACCGGGAATAACTATTGGCCCAGGACATCTGGGATAAATATTGGCCAAGGACACCGGCGATCAATATTGGCCCAGGATCCCGGGGATAAATATTGGCTGCGACACCTGGGATAAATATTGGCTGGGGAACCTGGGATAAATATTGGCTGGGACACCGGGAATAAATATTGGCTGGGACACCGGGAATAAATATTGGCTGGGACACCGCGGATAAATATTGGCCCAGGACACCGGGGATAAATATTGGCCCAGGACACCTGGGATAAATATTGGCTGTGACACCGGTGATAAATATTGGCAGGGACAGCGGGGATAAATATTGGCTGCGACACCGGGGATTAATAATGGCTGAGACACCGGGGATAAATATTGGCCCAGGACACTGTGGATAAATATTGGCACAGGACACTGGGGATAAATATTTGCCCAGGACAACGTGGATAAATACTGGCCCAGGACACCGTGAATAAATATTGGCTGGGACACTGGGGATAAATTTTGGCTGTAACACCTGGGATAAATATTGGCCCAGGACACCGGGGATAAATATTTGCCGGGTCACTGGGAATAAATATTGGCCCAGGACACCGGGGATAAATATTGGCCCAGGACACCGGGGATAAGTATTGGCTCAGGACACCGGGGATAAATATTGGCCCAGGACACCGGGGATAAATATTGGCCAAGGACACCGGGGATAAATATTGGCCAAGGACACCGGGGATTAATATTGGCCCAGGACACCGGGGATAAATATTGGGCCAGGACACCGGGTAAAAATATTGGCCCAGGACAACGGGGATAAATATTGGCTGGGACACCGGGGATAAATATTGGCCCAGGACACCGGGGATAAATATTGGCCCAGGACACCAGGGATAAACATTGACCCAGGACACCGGGGATCAATATTGGCCGAGGACATTGGGGATAAATATTGGCCCAGGACACCGGGGATATGTATTTGCCCAGGACACGGGGGATAAATATTGGCCCAGGACAACGGGGATAAATATTGGCCCAGGACGCCGGGGATAAATATTGGCCCCGGACACCGGGGATAAGTATTGGCCCAGGACACCGGGGATAAATATTGGCCCAGGACACCGGGGATAAATATTGGCCCAGGACACCAGGGATAAATATTGGCCCAGTACACCGGGGATAAATTTTGGCCCAGGACACCGGGGAAAAATATTAGCTGGGACACCGGGTAAAAAATATTGGCCCAGGACACCGGGGATAAATATTGGCCCAGGACACCGGGGATAAATATTGGCCCAGGACACCGGGGATGAGTATTGGTCTGGGACACCGGGGATAAAAATTGGCCCCGGACACCGGGGATAAATATTGGCCCAGGACACCGGTGATAAATATTTTCACAGGACACTGGGGATAAATATTTGCCCGGGACAACGTGGATAAATATTGGCCCAGGACACCAGGAATAACTATTGTCCCAGGACATCTGGGATAAATATTGGCCAAGGACACCGGCGATCAATATTGGCCTAGGACACCGGCGATCAATATTGGCTGGGACACCTGGGATAAATATTGGCTGGGACACCTGGGATAAATATTGGCTGGGACACCGGGAATAAATATTGGCTGGGACACCGGGAATAAATATTGGCTGGGACACCGGGGATAAATATTGGCCCAGGACACCGGGGATAAATATTGGCGCAGGACACCGGGGATAAATATTGGCTGTGACACCGTGGATAAATATTGGCTGGGACAGCGGGGATAAATATTGGCTGCGACACAAGCGATAAATATTGGCTGGGATACCGGGGATAAATATTGGCTGGGACACCGGAGATAAATATTGGCCCAGGACACCGGGGATAAATATTGGCTGTGACACCTGGGATAAATATTGGCCAGTACTCCGGGGATAAATATTGGCCCAGGACACCGGGGATAAATATTGTCCCAGGACACCGGGGACAAATATTGGCCCAGGACATTGGGGATAAATATTGGCACAGGACACCGGGGATAAATATTGGCCCAGGAAACCTGGGATAAGTATTGGCTCAGGACACCGGGGATAAATATTGGCCCAGGACACCGGGGATAAGTATTGGTCCAGGACACCGGGGATAAATATTGGCTTGGACACCGGGGATAAATATTGGCCCAGGACACTGGGGATAAACATTGGCCCAGGACACTGGGGATAAATATTGGCCCAGGACACCGGGGATAAATATTGCCCCAGGACACCAGGGATAAATATTGGCTGTGACACCGGGGATAAATATTGGCCCAGGACACCGGGGACAAAAATTGGCCCAGGACACCGGGGATAAACATTGACCCAGGACACCGGGGATCAATATTGGCCGAGGACACCGGGGATAAATATTGGCCCAGGACAACGGGGATAAATATTGGCTGTGACACCGGGGATAAATATTGGCCCAGGACACCGGGGACAAAAATTGGCCCAGGACACCGGGGATAAACATTGACCCAGGACACCGGGGATCAATATTGGCCGAGGACACCGGGGATAAATATTGGCCCAGGACAACGGGGATAAATATTGGCCCAGGACGCCGGGGATAAATATTGGCCCCGGACACCGGGGATAAGTATTGGCCCAGGACACCGGGGATAAATATTGGCCCAGGACACCGGGGATAATTATTGGCCCAGGACACCAGGGATAAATATTGGCCCAGTACACTGGGGATAAATATTGGCCCAGTACACCGGGGATAAATTTTGGCCCAGGACACCGGGGAAAAATATTAGCTGGGACACCGGGTAAAAAATATTGGCCCAGGACACCGGGGATAAATATTGGCCCAGGACACCGGGGATAAATATTGGCCCAGGACACCGGGGATAAGTATTGGCCTGGGACACCGGGGATAAAAATTGGCCCGGGACACCGGGGATAAATATTGGCCCAGGACACCGGTGATAAATATTGTCACAGGACACTGGGGATAAATATTTGCCCGGGACAACGTGGATAAATATTGGCCCAGGACACCGGGAATAACTATTGTCCCAGGACATCTGGGAAAAATATTGGCCAAGGACACCGGCGATCAATATTGGCCTAGGACACCGGCGATAAATATTGTCTGGGACACCTGGGATAACTATTGGCTGGGACAGCGGGGATAAATATTGGCTGGGACACCTGGGATAAATATTGGCTGGGACACCGGGAATAAATATTGGCTGGGACACCAGGAATAAATATTGGCTGGGACACCGGGGATAAATATTGGCCCAGGACACCGGGGATAAATATTGCTGTGACACCGGGGATAAATATTGGCTGGGATAGCGGGGATAAATATTGGCTGCTACACAAGCGATAAATATTGGCTGGGATACCGGGGATAAATATTGGCTGGGACACCGGGGATAAATATTGGCCCAGGACACCGGGGATAAATATTGGCTGTGACACCTGGGATAAATATTGGCCAGTACTCCGGGGATAAATATTGGCCCAGGACACCGGGGATAAATATTGTCCCAGGACACCGGGGATAAATATTGGCCCAGGACATTGGGGATAAATATTGGCACAGGACACCGGGGATAAATATTGGCCCAGGACACCGGGGATAAATAGTGGCCCAGGACACCGGGGATAAGTATTGGTCCAGGACACCGGGGATAAATATTGGCTTGGACACCGGGGATAAATATTGGCCCAGGACACTGGGGATAAATATTGCCCCAGGACACCGCGGATAAATATTGTCCCAGGACACCGGTAAAAATATTGGCTGGGACTCCGGGGATAAATATTGGCCCAGGACAAAGGGGTTAAATATTGGCTGGGACACCGGCGATAAATATTGACCCAGGAAACCATGGATAAATATTGGCTGGGACACCGGGGATAAATACTGGCCCAGGACACCGGGGATAAATATTGGCCCAGGACACCGGGGATAAATTTTGGCCCAGGAAACCGCCGAAAAATATTGGCTGGGACACCGGGGATAAATATTGGCCCAGGACACCAGGTATAAATATTGACCCAGGACACCGGGGATAAATATTGGCCCAGGACACCGGGGATAAGTATTGGCCTTGGACACCGGGGATAAATATTGGCCCAGGACACCGGGGATAAATATTGGATCAAGACACCGGGGATAAATATTGGCCCAGGACACTGTGGGTAATATTGGCCCAGGACAGCGGGAATAAATATTGGCTCAAGACACCGGGGATAAATATTGGCCCAGGACACCGGGGATAAATATTGGCTCAAGACACCGGGGATAAATATTGGCACAGGACACTGGGGATAAATATTTGCCCAGGACAACGTGGATAAATATTGGCCCAGGGCACCGGGAATAAATATTGGCCCAGATCATCTGGGATAAATATTGGCCCAGGACTCAAGCGATACATATTGACCCAGGACACCGGGGATAAATATTGGCTGGGACACCGGGGATAAATATTGGCCCAGGACACCGGGGATAAATATTGGCTGGGACACTGGGGATAAATATTGGCTTTTACACCGGGGATAAATATTGGCCTGGACACCAGGGATAAATATTGGCCCAGGACACCGGGGATAAATATTGGCTGGGACACCGGGGATAAATATTGGCTGGGACACCGGGGATAAATATTGGCTGGGAAAGCAGGGATAAATATTGGCCGGGACACCGGGGATTAATATTGGCTGGGACACTGGGGATAAATATTGTCCCAGGACACTGGGGATAAATATTGGCTGGGACACCGGGGATAAATATTGGCTGGGACACTGGGGATAAATATTGTCCCAGGACACCGGGGATAAATATTGGCTTTTACACCGGGGATAAATATTGGCTGGGACACCAGGGATAAATATTGGCCCAGGACACCGGGGATAAATATTGGCTGGGACACCGGGGATAAATAATGGCTGGGACACCGGGGATAAATATTGGCTGGGACACCAGGAATAAATATTGGCTGGGACACCGGGGATAAATATTGGCCCAGGACACCGGGGATAAATATTGGCGCAGGACACCGTGGATAAATATTGGCTGTGACACCGGGGATAAATATTGGCTGGGACAGCGGGGATAAATATTGGCTGCTACACAAGCGATAAATATTTGCTGGGATACCGGGGATAAATATTGGCTGGGACACCGGGGATAAATATTGGCCCAGGACACCGGGGATAAATATTGGCTGTGACACCTGGGATAAATATTGGCCAGTACTCCGGGGATAAATATTGGCCCAGGACACCGGGGATAAATATTGTCCCAGGACACCGGGGATAAATATTGGCCCAGGACATTGGGGATAAATATTGGCACAGGACACCGGGGATAAATATTGGCCCAGGACACCTGGGATAAGTATTGGCTCAGGACACCGGGGATAAATAGTGGCCCAGGACACCGGGGATAAATATTGGCCCAGGACACTGGGGATAAATATTGCCCCAGGACACCGGGGATAAATATTGTCCCAGGACACCGGTAAAAATATTGGCTGGGACACCGGGGATAAATACTGGCACAGGACACCGGGGATAAATATTGGCCCAGGACATTGGGGATAAATATTGGCACAGGACACCGGGGATAAATATTGGCCCAGGACACCGGGGATAAGTATTGGTCCAGGATACCGGGGATAAATATTGGCCCAGGACACCGGGGATAAATACTGGCCCAGGACACCGGGGATAAATATTGGCCCAGGACACTGGAGATAAATATTGGCCCAGGACACCGGGGATAAATATTGGCTCAAGACACCGGGGATAAATATTGGCACAGGACACTGGGGATAAATATTTGCCCAGGACAACGTGGATAAATATTGGCCCAGGGCACCGGGAATAAATATTGGCCCAGATCATCTGGGATAAATATTGGCCCAGGACTCCAGCGATAAATATTGACCCAGGACACCGGGGATAAATATTGGCTGGGATACCGGGGATAAATATTGGCCCAGGACACCGGGGATAAATATTGGCTGGGACACTGGGGATAAATATTGGCTTTTACACCGGGGATAAATATTGGCTGGGACACCAGGGATAAATATTGGCCCAGGACACCGGGGATAAATATTGGCTGGGACACCAGGGATAAATATTGGCTGGGACACCGGGGATAAATATTGGCTGGGAAAGCGGGGATAAATATTGGCCGCGACACCGGGGATTAATATTGGCTGGGACACTGGGGATAAATATTGGCTGGGACACTGGGGATAAATATTGCCCCAGGACACTGGGGATAAATATTGGCTGGGACACCGGGGATAAATATTGGCTGGGACACTGGGGATAAATATTGTCCCAGGACACCGGGGATCAATATTGGCTGGGACACCGGGGATAAATATTGGCTTTTACACCGGGGATAAATATTGGCTGGCACACCAGGGATAAATATTGGCCCAGGACACCGGGGATAAATATTGGCTGGGACACCGGGGATAAATATTGGCTGGGACACCGGGGATAAATATTGGCTGGGACACCAGGAATAAATATTGGCTGGGACACCGGGGATAAATATTGGCCCAGGACACCGGGGATAAATATTGGCGCAGGACACCGGGGATAAATATTGGCTGTGAGACCGGGGATAAATATTGGCTGGGACAGCGGGGATAAATATTGGCTGCTACACAAGCGATAAATATTGGCTGGGATACCGGGGATAAATATTGGCTGGGACACCGGGGATAAATATTGGCCCAGGACACCGGGGATAAATATTGTCCCAGGACACCGGGGATAAATATTGGCCGGGACACCGGGGATTAATATTGGCTGGGACACTGGGGATAAATATTGGCTGGGACACTGGGGATAAATATTGTCCCAGGACACTGGGGATAAATATTGGCTGGGACACCGGGGATAAATATTGGCTGGGACACTGGGGATAAATGTTGTCCCAGGACACCGGGGATAAATATTGGCTGGGACACCGGGGATAAATATTGGCTTTTACACCGGGGATAAATATTGGCTTTGACACCAGGGATAAATATTGGCCCAGGACACCGGGGATAAATATTGGCTGGGACACCGGGGATAAATATTGGCTGGGACACCGGGGATAAATATTGGCTGGGACACCGGGGATAAATATTGGCCCAGGACACCGGGGATAAATATTGGCGCAGGAGATCGGGGATAAATATTGGCTGTGACACCGGGGATAAATATTGGCTGGGACAGCGGGGATAAATATTGGCTGCTACACAAGCGATAAATATTGGCTGGGATACCGGGGATAAATATTGGCTGGGACACCGGGGATAAATATTGGCCCAGGACACCGGGGATAAGTATTGGCTGTGACACCTGGGATAAATATTGGCCAGGACACCGGGGATAAATATTGTCCCAGGACACCGGGGATAAATATTGGCACAGGACATTGGGGATAAATATTGGCACAGGACACCGGGGATAAATATTGGCCCAGGACACCTGGGATAAGTATTGGCTCAGGACACCGGGGATAAATATTGGCCCAGGACACCGGGGATAAATATTGGCTTGGATACCGGGGATAAATATTGGCCCAGGACACTGGGGATAAATATTGCCCCAGGACACCGGGGATAAATATTGTCCCAGGACACCGGTAAAAATATTGGCTGGGACACCGGGGATAAATACTGGCCCAGGACACCGGGGATAAATATTGGCCCAGGACACTGGAGATAAATATTGGCCCAGGACACCGGGGATAAATACTGGCCCAGGACACCGGTAAAAATATTGGCTGGGACACCGGGGATAAATACTGGCCCAGGACACTGGGGATAAATATTGGCCCAGGACACTGGAGATAAATATTGGCCCAGGAAACCGGGGATAAATTTTGGCCCAGGAAACCGCCGAAAAATATTGGCTGGGACACCAGGTATAAATATTGACCCAGGACACCGGGGATAAATATTGGTCCAGGACACCAGGTATAAATATTGACCCAGGACACCGGGGATAAATATTGGCCCAGGACACCGGGGATAAGTATTGGCCTAGGACACCGGGGATAAATATTGGCCCAGGACACCGGGGATAAATATTGGCTCAAGACACCGGGGATAAATATTGGCCCAGGAAACTGTGGTTAATATTGGCCCAGGACAGCGGGAATAAATATTGGCTCAAGACACCGGGGATAAATATTGGCCCAGGACACCGGGGATAAATATTGGCTCAAGACACCGGGGATAAATATTAGCACAGGACACTGGGGATAAATATTTGCCCAGGACAACGTGGATAAATATTGGCCCAGGGCACCGGGAATAAATATTGGCCCAGATCATCTGGGATAAATATTGGCCCAGGACTCCAGCGATAAATATTGACCCAGGACACCGGGGATAAATATTGGCTGGGACACTGGGGATAAATATTGGCTTTTACACCGGGGATAAATATTGGCTGGGACACCAGGGATAAATATTGGCCCAGGACACCGGGGATAAATATTGGCTGGGCCACCGGGGATAAATATTGGCTGGGACACCGGGGATAAATATTGGCTGGGACACTGGGGATAAATATTGTCCCAGGACACCGGGGATAAATATTGGCTGGGACACCGGGGATAAATATTGACTTTTACACCGGGGATAAATATTGGCTGTGACACCTGGGATAAATATTGGCCAGTACTCCGGGGATAAATATTGGCCCAGGACACCGGGGATAAATATTGTCCCAGGACACCGGGGATAAATATTGGCCCAGGACATTGGGGATAAATATTGGCTGGGACACTGGGGATAAATATTGTCCCAGGACACCGGGGATAAATATTGGCTGGGACACCGGGGATAAATATTGGCCAGTACTCCGGGGATAAATATTGGCCCAGGACACCGGGGATAAGTATTGGCCTTGGACACCGGGGATAAATATTGGCCCAGGACACCGGGGATAAATATTGGATCAAGACACCGGGGATAAATATTGGCCCAGGACACTGTGGGTAATATTGGCCCAGGACAGCGGGAATAAATATTGGCCCAGGGCACCGGGAATAAATATTGGCCCAGATCATCTGGGATAAATATTGGCCCAGGACTCAAGCGATACATATTGACCCAGGACACCGGGGATAAATATTGGCTGGGACACCGGGGATAAATATTGGCCCAGGACACCGGGGATAAATATTGGCTGGGACACTGGGGATAAATATTGGCTTTTACACCGGGGATAAATATTGGCTGGGACACCAGGGATAAATATTGGCCCAGGACACCGGGGATAAATATTGGCTGGGACACCGGGGATAAATATTGGCTGGGACACCGGGGATAAATATTGGCTGGGAAAGCAGGGATAAATATTGGCCGGGACACCGGGGATTAATATTGGCTGGGACACTGGGGATAAATATTGTCCCAGGACACTGTGGATAAATATTGGCTGGGACACCGGGGATAAATATTGGCTGGGACACTGGGGATAAATATTGTCCCAGGACACCGGGGATAAATATTGGCTTTTACACCGGGGATAAATATTGGCTGGGACACCAGGGATAAATATTGGCCCAGGACACCGGGGATAAATATTGGCTGGGACACCGGGGATAAATAATGGCTGGGACACCGGGGATAAATATTGGCTGGGACACCAGGAATAAATATTGGCTGGGACACCGGGGATAAATATTGGCCCAGGACACCGGGGATAAATATTGGCGCAGGACACCGTGGATAAATATTGGCTGTGACACCGGGGATAAATATTGGCTGGGACAGCGGGGATAAATATTGGCTGCTACACAAGCGATAAATATTTGCTGGGATACCGGGGATAAATATTGGCTGGGACACCGGGGATAAATATTGGCCCAGGACACCGGGGATAAATATTGGCTGTGACACCTGGGATAAATATTGGCCAGTACTCCGGGGATAAATATTGGCCCAGGACACCGGGGATAAATATTGTCCCAGGACACCGGGGATAAATATTGGCCCAGGACATTGGGGATAAATATTGGCACAGGACACCGGGGATAAATATTGGCCCAGGACACCTGGGATAAGTATTGGCTCAGGACACCGGGGATAAATAGTGGCCCAGGACACCGGGGATAAATATTGGCCCAGGACACTGGGGATAAATATTGCCCCAGGACACCGGGGATAAATATTGTCCCAGGACACCGGTAAAAATATTGGCTGGGACACCGGGGATAAATACTGGCACAGGACACCGGGGATAAATATTGGCCCAGGACATTGGGGATAAATATTGGCACAGGACACCGGGGATAAATATTGGCCCAGGACACCGGGGATAAGTATTGGTCCAGGATACCGGGGATAAATATTGGCCCAGGACACCGGGGATAAATACTGGCCCAGGACACCGGGGATAAATATTGGCCCAGGACACTGGAGATAAATATTGGCCCAGGACACCGGGGATAAATATTGGCTCAAGACACCGGGGATAAATATTGGCACAGGACACTGGGGATAAATATTTGCCCAGGACAACGTGGATAAATATTGGCCCAGGGCACCGGGAATAAATATTGGCCCAGATCATCTGGGATAAATATTGGCCCAGGACTCCCGCGATAAATATTGACCCAGGACACCGGGGATAAATATTGGCTGGGATACCGGGGATAAATATTGGCCCAGGACACCGGGGATAAATATTGGCTGGGACACTGGGGATAAATATTGGCTTTTACACCGGGGATAAATATTGGCTGGGACACCAGGGATAAATATTGGCCCAGGACACCGGGGATAAATATTGGCTGGGACACCGGGGATAAATATTGGCTGGGACACCGGGGATAAATATTGGCTGGAAAAGCGGGGATAAATATTGGCCGCGACACCGGGGATTAATATTGGCTGGGACACTGGGGATAAATATTGGCTGGGACACTGGGGATAAATATTGCCCCAGGACACTGGGGATAAATATTGGCTGGGACACCGGGGATAAATATTGGCTGGGACACTGGGGATAAATATTGTCCCAGGACACCGGGGATCAATATTGGCTGGGACACCGGGGATAAATATTGGCTTTTACACCGGGGATAAATATTGGCTGGGACACCAGGGATAAATATTGGCCCAGGACACCGGGGATAAATATTGGCTGGGACACCGGGGATAAATATTGGCTGGGACACCGGGGATAAATATTGGCTGGGACACCAGGAATAAATATTGGCTGGGACACCGGGGATAAATATTGGCCCAGGACACCGGGGATAAATATTGGCGCAGGACACCGGGGATAAATATTGGCTGTGAGACCGGGGATAAATATTGGCTGGGACAGCGGGGATAAATATTGGCTGCTACACAAGCGATAAATATTGGCTGGGATACCGGGGATAAATATTGGCTGGGACACCGGGGATAAATATTGGCCCAGGACACCGGGGATAAATATTGTCCCAGGACACCGGGGATAAATATTGGCCGGGACACCGGGGATTAATATTGGCTGGGACACTGGGGATAAATATTGGCTGGGACACTGGGGATAAACATTGTCCCAGGACACTGGGGATAAATATTGGCTGGGACACCGGGGATAAATATTGGCTGGGACACTGGGGATAAATGTTGTCCCAGGACACCGGGGATAAATATTGGCTGGGACACCGGGGATAAATATTGGCTTTTACACCGGGGATAAATATTGGCTGGGACACCAGGGATAAATATTGGCCCAGGACACCGGGGATAAATATTGGCTGGGACACCGGGGATAAATATTGGCTGGGACACCGGGGATAAATATTGGCTGGGACACCGGGGATAAATATTGGCCCAGGACACCGGGGATAAATATTGGCGCAGGAGATCGGGGATAAATATTGGCTGTGACACCGGGGATAAATATTGGCTGGGACAGCGGGGATAAATATTGGCTGCTACACAAGCGATAAATATTGGCTGGGATACCGGGGATAAATATTGGCTGGGACACCGGGGATAAATATTGGCCCAGGACACCGGGGATAAGTATTGGCTGTGACACCTGGGATAAATATTGGCCAGGACACCGGGGATAAATATTGTCCCAGGACACCGGGGATAAATATTGGCCCAGGACATTGGGGATAAATATTGGCACAGGACACCGGGGATAAATATTGGCCCAGGACACCTGGGATAAGTATTGGCTCAGGACACCGGGGATAAATATTGGCCCAGGACACCGGGGATAAATATTGGCTTGGATACCGGGGATAAATATTGGCCCAGGACACTGGGGATAAATATTGCCCCAGGACACCGGGGATAAATATTGTCCCAGGACACCGGTAAAAATATTGGCTGGGACACCGGGGATAAATACTGGCCCAGGACACCGGGGATAAATATTGGCCCAGGACACTGGAGATAAATATTGGCCCAGGACACCGGGGATAAATACTGGCCCAGGACACCGGTAAAAATATTGGCTGGGACACCGGGGATAAATACTGGCCCAGGACACCTGGGGATAAATATTGGCCCAGGACACTGGAGATAAATATTGGCCCAGGAAACCGGGGATAAATTTTGGCCCAGGAAACCGCCGAAAAATATTGGCTGGGACACCAGGTATAAATATTGACCCAGGACACCGGGGATAAATATTGGTCCAGGACACCAGGTATAAATATTGACCCAGGACACCGGGGATAAATATTGGCCCAGGACACCGGGGATAAGTATTGGCCTAGGACACCGGGGATAAATATTGGCCCAGGACACCGGGGATAAATATTGGCTCAAGACACCGGGGATAAATATTGGCCCAGGAAACTGTGGTTAATATTGGCCCAGGACAGCGGGAATAAATATTGGCTCAAGACACCGGGGATAAATATTGGCCCAGGACACCGGGGATAAATATTGGCTCAAGACACCGGGGATAAATATTAGCACAGGACACTGGGGATAAATATTTGCCCAGGACAACGTGGATAAATATTGGCCCAGGGCACCGGGAATAAATATTGGCCCAGATCATCTGGGATAAATATTGGCCCAGGACTCCAGCGATAAATATTGACCCAGGACACCGGGGATAAATATTGGCTGGGACACTGGGGATAAATATTGGCTTTTACACCGGGGATAAATATTGGCTGGGACACCAGGGATAAATATTGTCCCAGGACACCGGGGATAAATATTGGCTGGGCCACCGGGGATAAATATTGGCTGGGACACCGGGGATAAATATTGGCTGGGACACTGGGGATAAATATTGTCCCAGGACACCGGGGATAAATATTGGCTGGGACACCGGGGATAAATATTGACTTTTACACCGGGGATAAATATTGGCTGTGACACCTGGGATAAATATTGGCCAGTACTCCGGGGATAAATATTGGCCCAGGACACCGGGGATAAATATTGTCCCAGGACACCGGGGATAAATATTGGCCCAGGACATTGGGGATAAATATTGGCTGGGACACTGGGGTTAAATATTGTCCCAGGACACCGGGGATAAATATTGGCTGGGACACCGGGGATAAATATTGACTTTTACACCGGGGATAAATATTGGCTGTGAAACCTGGGATAAATATTGGCCAGTACTCCGGGGATAAATATTGGCCCATGACACCAGGGATAAATATTGGCCCAGGACACCGGGGATAAATATTGGCTGGGACACCGGGGATAAATATTGGCTGGGACACCGGGGATAAATATTAGCTGGGAAAGTGGGGATAAATATTGACCGGGACACCGGGGATTAATATTGGCTGGGACACTGGGGATAAATATTGGCCCAGGACACAGGGGATAAATATTGGCTGGGATACCGGGGATAAATATTGGCTGGGACACTGGGGAGAAATAATGGACCAGGACACAGGGGATAAATATTGGCTGGGACACCGGGGATAAATATTGGCTGGAACACCGGGGATAAATATAGGCCCAGGACACCGGGGATAAATATTGGCCCAGGACACCGGGGATAAATAGTGGCCCAGGACACCGGGCATAAATATTGGCCCAGGACACCGGGGATACATATTCGCCCAGGACAATGGGGATAAATATTGGCAGGGAAACCGGGGATAAATATTGGCTGTGACACTGGGGAAAAATATTGGCTGTGACACCGGGGATAAATATTGGTCAAGGACACTGGGGATAAATATTGGCTGGGACACCGGGGAAAAATATTGGCTGTGACACCGGGGATAAATATTGGTCCAGGACACCGGGGATAAATATTGGCCCAGGATTCCGGTGATAAATATTGTCTGGGACACCGGGGATAAATATTGGCCCAGGACACCGGGGATAAATATTGGCCCAGGACACCGGGGATAAATAGTGGCCCAGGACACCGGGGATAAATATTAGCCCAGTACACCAGCGATAAATATTGGCCTAGGACACCGGGCATAAATATTGGCCCAGGACACCGGGGATAAATAGTGGCCCAGGACACCGGGGATAAATATTCGCCCAGTACACCAGCGATAAATATTGGCCTAGGACACCGGGCATAAATATTGGCCCAGGACACCGGGGATAAATAGTGACCCAGGACACCGGGGATAAATATTCGCCCAGGACAATGGGGATAAATATTGGCAGGGAAACCGGGGATAAATATTGGCTGGGAAACCGAGGATAAATATTGGTCAAGGACACTGGGGATAAATATTGGCTGTGACACCGGGGATAAATATTGGTCAAGGACACTGGGGATAAATATTGGCTGGGACACCGGGGAAAAATATTGGCTGTGACACCGGGGATAAATATTGGCCCAGGACACCGGGGATAAATATTGGTTGGGACATCGGGGATAAATATTGGCTCGGACACCAGTGATAAATATTGGCCGGGACACCGGGGATAAATATTGGCCAGGACACCGGGGATAAATATTGGCCCAGTACACCGGGGATAAATATTGTCCAGGACACCGGGGATAAATATTGCCCGGGACACCGGGGACAAATATTGGCCCAGGACACCGGGGATAAATATTGGCCAGGACACCGGGGATAAATATTGGCCCAGTACACCGGGGATAAATATTGTCCAGGACACCGGGGATAAATATTGCCCGGGACACCGGGGACAAATATTGGCCCAGGACACCGGGGATAAATATTGGCCCAGGACACCGGGGACAAATATAGGCCCAGGACACCGGGGATAAATATTGGCCCAGGACACCGGGGATAAATATTGGCCGGTACACTGGGGATAAATATTGTCCCAGGACACCGGGGATAAATATTGGCCGGGACACCGGGGATAAATATTGGCCCAGGACACCGGGGATAAATATTGGCCCAGGACACCTGAGATAAATATTGGCTGGGACACCGGGGATAAATATTGGCTTGGACACTGGGGATAAATATTGTCCCAGGACACCGGGGATCAATATTGGCTGGGACACCGGGGATAAATATTGGCTTTTACACCGGGGATAAATATTGGCTGGGACACCAGGGATAAATATTGGCCCAGGACACCGGGGATAAATATTGGCTGGGACACCGGGGATAAATATTGGCTGGGACACCGGGGATAAATATTGGCTGGGACACCAGGAATAAATATTGGCTGGGACACCGGGGATAAATATTGGCCCAGGACACCGGGGATAAATATTGGCGCAGGACACCGGGGATAAATATTGGCTGTGAGACCGGGGATAAATATTGGCTGGGACAGCGGGGAAAAATATTGGCTGCTACACAAGCGATAAATATTGGCTGGGATACCGGGGATAAATATTGGCTGGGACACCGGGGATAAATATTGGCCCAGGACACCGGGGATAAATATTGTCCCAGGACACCGGGGATAAATATTGGCCGGGACACCGGGGATTAATATTGGCTGGGACACTGGGGATAAATATTGGCTGGGACACTGGGGATAAATATTGTCCCAGGACACTGGGGATAAATATTGGCTGGGACACCGGGGATAAATATTGGCTGGGACACTGGGGATAAATATTGTCCCAGGACACCGGGGATAAATATTGGCTGGGACACCGGGGATAAATATTGGCTTTTACACCGGGGATAAATATTGGCTGGGACACCAGGGATAAATATTGGCCCAGGACACCGGGGATAAATATTGACGCAGGACACCGGGGATAAATATTGGCTGTGACACCGGGGATAAATAATGGCTGGGACAGCGGGGATAAATATTGGCTGCTACACAAGCGATAAATATTGGCTGGGATACCGGGGATAAATATTGGCTGGGACACCGGGGATAAATATTGGCCCAGGACACCGGGGATAAGTATTGGCTGTGACACCTGGGATAAATATTGGCCAGGACACCGGGGATAAATATTGTCCCAGGACACCGGGGATAAATATTGGCCCAGGACATTGGGGATAAATATTGGCACAGGACACCGGGGATAAATATTGGCCCAGGACACCTGGGATAAGTATTGGCTCAGGACACCGGGGATAAATATTGGCTTGGATACCGGGGATAAATATTGGCCCAGGACACTGGGGATAAATATTGCCCCAGGACACCGGGGATAAATATTGTCCCAGGACACCGGTAAAAATATTGGCTGGGACACCGGGGATAAATACTGGCCCAGGACACCGGGGATAAATATTGGCCCAGGACACTGGAGATAAATATTGGCCCAGGACACCGGGGATAAATATTGGCCCAGGACACCGGTAAAAATATTGGCTGGGACACCGGGGATAAATACTGGCCCAGGACACCGGGGATAAATATTGGCCCAGGACACTGGAGATAAATATTGGCCCAGGAAACCGGGGATAAATTTTGGCCCAGGAAACCGCCGAAAAATATTGGCTGGGACACCAGGTATAAATATTGACCCAGGACACCGGGGATAAATATTGGCCCAGGACACCAGGTATAAATATTGACCCAGGACACCGGGGATAAATATTGGCCCAGGACACCGGGGATAAGTATTGGCCTAGGACACCGGGGATAAATATTGGCTCAAGACACCGGGGATAAATATTGGCCCAGGAAACTGTGGTTAATATTGGCCCAGGACAGCGGGAATAAATATTGGCTCAAGACACCGGGGATAAATATTGGCCCAGGACACCGGGGATAAATATTGGCTCAAGACACCGGGGATAAATATTGGCACAGGACACTGGGGATAAATATTTGCCCAGGACAACGTGGATAAATATTGGCCCAGGGCACCGGGAATAAATATTGGCCCAGATCATCTGGGATAAATATTGGCCCAGGACTCCAGCGATAAATATTGACCCAGGACACCGGGGATAAATATTGGCTGGGACACTGGGGATAAATATTGGCTTTTACACCGGGGATAAATATTGGCTGGGACACCAGGGATAAATATTGGCCCAGGACACCGGGGATACATATTGGCTGGGACACCGGGGATAAATATTGGCTGGGAAAGCGGGGATAAATATTGGCCGGGACACTGGGGATAAATATTGTCCCAGGACACTGGGGATAAATATTGGCTGGGACACCGGGGATAAATATTGGCTGGGACAATGGGGATAAATATTGTCCCAGGACACCGGGGATAAATATTGGCTGGGACACCGGGGATAAATATTGACTTTTACACCGGGGATAAATATTGGCTGTGACACCTGGGATAAATATTGGCCAGTACTCCGGGGATAAATATTGGCCCAGGACACCGGGGATAAATATTGTCCCAGGACACCGGGGATAAATATTGGCCCAGGACATTGGGGATAAATATTGGCTGGGACACTGGGGATAAATATTGTCCCAGGACACCGGGGATAAATATTGGCTGGGACACCGGGGATAAATATTGGCTGGGACACCGGGGATAAATATTGGCTGGGAAAGTGGGGATAAATATTGGCTGGGACACCGGGGATAAATATTGGCTGGGACACCGGGGATAAATATTGGCTGGGACACCGGGGATTAATATTGGCTGGGACACTGGGGATAAATATTGGCCCAGGACACAGGGGATAAATATTGGCTGGGATACCGGGGATAAATATTGGCTGGGACACTGGGGAGAAATAATGGACCAGGTCACAGGGGATAAATATTGGCTGGGACACCGGGGATAAATATTGGCTGGAACACCGGGGATAAATATAGGCCCAGGACACCGGGGATAAATATTGGCCCAGGACACCGGGGATAAATAGTGGCCCAGGACACCGGGGATAAATATTGGCCCAGGACACCGGGGATAAATATTGGCCTAGGACACCGGGCATAAATATTGGCCCAGGACACCGGGGATAAATATTCGCCCAGGACAATGGGGATAAATATTGGCAGGGAAACCAGGGATAAATATTGGCTGTGACACTGGGGAAAAATATTGGCTGTGACACCGGGGATAAATATTGGTCAAGGACACTGGGGATAAATATTGGCTGGGACACCGGGGAAAAATATTGGCTGTGACACCGGGGATAAATATTGGTCCAGGACACCGGGGATAAATATTGGCCCAGGATTCCGGTGATAAATATTGTCTGGGACACCGGGGATAAATATTGGCCCAGGACACCGGGGATAAATATTGGCCCAGGACACCGGGGATAAATAGTGGCCCAGGACACCGGGGATAAATATTAGCCCAGTACACCAGCGATAAATATTGGCCTAGGACACCGGGCATAAATATTGGCCCAGGACACCGGGGATAAATAGTGGCCCAGGACACCGGGGATAAATATTAGCCCAGTACACAGCGATAAATATTGGCCTAGGACACCGGGCATAAATATTGGCCCAGGACACCGGGGATAAATAGTGGCCCAGGACACCGGGGATAAATATTAGCCCAGTACACCAGCGATAAATATTGGCCTAGGACACCGGGCATAAATATTGGCCCAGGACACCGGGGATAAATATTCGCCCAGGACAATGGGGATAAATATTGGCAGGGAAACCGGGGATAAATATTGGCTGTGACACTGGGGAAAAATATTGGCTGTGACACCGGGGATAAATATTGGTCAAGGACACTGGGGATAAATATTGGCTGGGACACCGGGGAAAAATATTGGCTGTGACACCGGGGATAAATATTGGCCCAGGATTCCGGTGATAAATATTGTCTGGGACACCGGGGATAAATATTGGCCCAGGACACCGGGGATAAATATTGGTTGGGACATCGGGGATAAATATTGGCTGGGACACCAGTGATAAATATTGGCCGGGACACCGGGGATAAATATTGGCCAGGACACCGGGGATAAATATTGGCCCAGTACACCGGGGATAAATATTGTCCAGGACACCGGGGATAAATATTGCCCGGGACACCGGGGACAAATATTGGCCCAGGACACCGGGGATAAATATTGGCCCAGGACACCGTGGATAAATATTGGCCCAGGACACCGGGGATAAATATTGGCCCAGGACACCGGGGATAAATATTGGCCGGTACACTGGGGATAAATATTGTCCCAGGACACCGGGGATAAATATTGGCCGGGACACCGGGGATAAATATTGGCCCAGGACACCGGGGATAAATATTGGCCCAGGACACCTGAGATAAATATTGGCTGGGACACCGGGGATAAATATTGGCCCAGGACACCCCGGTTAAATATTGTCCCAGGACACCGGGGATAAGTATTGGACCAGGACACCGGGGATAAGTATTGGCCCGGGACACCGGGGATAAATATTAGCCAAGGACACCGGGGATAAATAATCGCCCAGGACACCGGGGATAAATATTGGCCCGGGACACCGGGCATAAATATTGGCCCAGGACACCGGGGATAAATAATCGCCCAGGACACCGGGGATAAATATTGGCCGGGACACCAGGGATAACTATTGGCCCAGGACACCAGGGGTAAATATTGGCCCAGGACACCGGGGATAAATATTGGCCGGGACACCGGGGATAAATATTGGCTGGGACACTGGGGATAAATATTGGCTATGACAACGGGGATAAATATTGGCTGGGACACCGGGGATAAATATTGGCTGGGACACCGGGGTTAAATATTGGCTGGGACACCGGAGATAAATATTGGCTGGGACACCGGGGATAAATATTGGCCCAGGACACCGGGGATAAATATTGGCTGGGACACCGGGGATGAATATTGGCTGGGACACCGGGGATAAGTATTGGCTGGGACACCGGGGATAAGTATTGTCCCAGGACACCGGGGATTAATATTGGCCCAGGACACCGGGGATAAATATTGGCTGGGACACCGGGGATAAATATTGTCCCAGGACACCGGGGATTAATATTGGCCCAGGACACCGGGGATAAATATTGGCTGGGACACTGGGGATAAATATTGGCTGGGACACCGGGGATAAATATTGGCTGGGACACCGAGGATAAATATTGGCTGGGAGACCGGGGATAAATATTGGCTGGCACACCGGGGAGAACTCCCGCCCACCCCCGCTCTTCTTTGAAATATACCATAGGCTCTTTTACATCCGTCTGTGGATCAATTTCCATGATTTTGACCCAGTGACAACAAAAAAATGGCGATATATGTCCAAGTCGGGATCTTCTTCTTCGGCAGTCCCTCGGAACCGAGGATGACTTGCTTCCACATTAATAATGAGTTCTCCGATTAGAGATTTAAAAGCGTGGCTGAAGGAGTGGTGTGGGAGGAAGGAGTTTCAGTTCATGGGGCACTGGCACCAGTTGAAAGAGGGAGCTCTTCCGCCGTGACGGGCTCCACTTAAACCGAGCTGGGGCCAGTGTCCTAGTGAACTGAATAACTATGGCAGTAGACAGGAATTTAAACAAATGAAGAGAGGGTGGGAGGATGCAGGTAAGCGTAAATTTAAAAGCAGTGAGAGAAATGTCAAGACTCTAGAGCAGAGTACAGTTTTATGTAGGATTAAGCTGAGTGCGTCAGGAAGGATCAGAGAGACTAACAAACGTGATAAGGCATCATTGACTAAGGTGACATCAGGGAAAAATATAAAAAAGTCAAAGCTAAAGGCTCTATATCTGAATGCACGAAGCATTCATGACAAAATTGATGAATTAATAGCACAGATAGAAATTAACAGGTTTGATCTAATAATCATAACGGAGACGTGGTTGCGAAGTGGCCAAGGTTGGGAACTAAATATTCCAGGATACTTAACTTTTAGAAGAGTTAAGCAAAATGAAAAAGGAGGTCGGGTAGCCCTGATAATAAAGGATGTGATAAAGACATTAGAGGGAAAGGATCTTAGCTCGGAAAATCAAGAAGTAGAATCAGTTTGGGGGGAGCTAAGAAACAGCAAGGGGCAGAAAACATTGATGGGATTTTTTAGGCCCCCAAACAATAGTTGTAATGTAGGGCAGTGTATTGATCAGGAAATTAGAGGCGCATGTAACCAGGGTAATGCAGTAATCATAGGGGACTTTAATCTACATATAGACTGGGCAAACCAAATTTGCAGTAATAATGTGGAGGACGGTTTCCTGGAATGTATGCAAGATAATTTTCTAGATCAGTATGTTGAGGAACCAACTGGAGAACAGGTTATTTTAGGTCTAGTATTGTGCAATGAGAAAGGGTTAATCAATAACCTTGTAGTAAAGGGGCATTTAGGGAAGAGTGACCATAATATGATAGAATTTAATATTGAGTTTGAAAATGATTTAGTTAAATCCGAAACTAGTGTCTTAAATCTAAACAAAGCAAACTACATAGGTATGAGGTGCGAGTTGGCTGAGGTAGATTGGTTAACTACATTAAAAGTTATGATGGTAGACAAGCAATGTCTAGTGTTTAAAGAAGTAATACATAATTTACAACAAATATACATTCCTTTAGGGCTCAAAAACCCCACAGGAAAAGTGGCACAACCGTGGCTAACAAGAGAAGTTAAAGATAGTATTAGATCAAAGGAAGAGGCTTATAATGTTGCCAAAAATAGTAGTAAGCCTGAGGATTGGGAGGATAGTAGAATTCAGCAAAGGAGGACCAAGAAATTGATAAAGAAAGGCACAATAGAATATGAGAGTAAACTAGCGAGAGACATAAAAACAGACTGTAAAAGCTTCTATCTGTAAATGTGGGTCCCTTACAGGCTGAGACAGGATAAATTATAATGGGGAATAAGGAAATGGCTGAGAAATTAAACAAATACTTTTTTGTATCTGTCTTCACGGAAGAAGATGCAAAGAAACTTCCCAGAAGTAGTGATGAACCAAGACTCTAGCGAGAATGAGGAACTGAAAGAAATTAGTATTAGTTAAAAAATGGTACTGGAGAAATTAATGGCACTGAAAGCCGATAAATCCTTTGGACCTGATGGCCGACATCCTAGGGTTTTGGAAGAGGTGGCTATAGAGGTAGTGGACGCATTGGTTGTCATTTTCCAAAATTCCTTGATTCTAGAATGGTTCCCACAGATTGGAAAGTAGCAAATGTAACGTCACTATTTAAAAAAGGAGGGCGAGAGAAAACGAGGAACTACAGACCAGTTAGCCTGACATCAGAAGTAGAGAAAATGCTAGAATCTATTATTAAGGACGTGGTAACAGGGCTCTTAGAAAATAATAATAAGATTTGGCAGAGTCAACACGGATTTATGAAAGGGAAATAGTGTTTGACAAATCTGTTAGAGTTTTTTAAGGTTGTACCTAGCAGAATAAATAAGGGGGATCCAGTAGATGTGGTGTATTTGGATTTTCAGAAGGCTTTCGATAATGTGCCACAAAAGAGGTTATTAAAGAAAATTAGGGCTCATGGGATGGGGTAATATACTAGCATGGATTGAGGATTGTTTAATGGACAGAAAGCAGATAGTCGGAATAAACGGGTCATTTTAGTGTTGGCAGGCTGTAGCTAGTGGGGTACCACAATGATCAGTGCTTGGGCCTCAGCTATTCACAATCTACATCAATGATTTGGATGAGGGGACCAAATGTGATATATCCAGGTTTGCTGATGATACAAAGCTGGGTGGGAATGTAAGTTGTGAGGAGGATGCAAGACTTCAAAGGGATATAGACAAGCTAAGTGAGTTGGCAAAAACATGGCAAATGGAATATAAGGTGGAGAAATGCGAAATTACCCACTTTGGTAGGAAACATAGAAAAGCAGAGTGTTTTTTAAATGGTGAGAGATTTGAAAATGTTGGTGTTCAGAGGGACGTGGGTGTCCTTGTACATGAATCATTGAAAGTAAACATGCATTTACAGCAAGCAATTAGGAAGGCAAATGATATGCTGGTCTTTATTACAAGAGAATTTGAATATAAGAGTAAAGATGTCTTACTGCAATTATATAGGGCCCTGGTGAGACCACACCTGGAGTATTGTGTACAGTTTAGGTCTCCTTACCTGTGGAAGGATATACTTGCCTTAGATGGAGTGCAACGAAGGTTCACCAGATTGATTCATGGGATTGTCCTATGAGAAGAGGTTGAGTAGACTTGGTCTATATTCTCTAGAGTTTAGAAGAATGAGAGGTGATCTCATTGAAACATACAACATTCTTACAGGGTAGATGCAGGAAGAATGTTTTCCCTGGCTGGGGAGTCTAGAACCAGGGGACACAGTTTCAGATTAAAGGGTCGGTCATTTATGAGGAGACATTTGTTCACTCAGAGGGTGGTGAATCTTTGGAATTCTCTACCCCAGAGGGCTGTGGAGGCTCAGTCGTTGATTATATTCAAGACAGAGATCGAAAGATTTTTGAATATTAAGAAAATTAAGTGATAAAGTGGAGATGAGGTAGAAAATCAGCTATGATCCTATTGAATGGTGGAGCAGGCTCGAAGGGCCAAATGGCCTACTCCTGCTCCTATTTCTTATGTTCTTATGTTAACTTCCTACCTTACTGTTCATATTCCAACAGTTGCATCAGAACTGCAAGTCATCGACCTGAAACGTGAACTCTGTGTCTCTCTCCACTGATGCTGCCTGACCTGCTGAGTATTTCCAGCATTTTCTGTTTTGATTTCAGATTTCCAGCTTCTGCAATATTTCGCTTTTCTATCTGTGCTATTGGTTCCGACAACGGCTATTGTCTGCTCACCTTTCCTCCACAGAGATGGTCACACCCGTTCCAGGATATTCTTCCCTCTGGCACAAAGGAGGCAACTTACCATTCGGGACCTGCTCAGGGCTGCAGAAGAGTCTGTCTACTCCCCTGACGATAGAATCTCCCACCACTATCGCTCTCCTATTCCTGTGCCCCACCTGCCTCTCACCCTCGCCCCACTCGGGATGTCCTCCTGCTCACTGGTGTCACACTGTTGCTCAGGAATACGATTCTCTGAGTCACTGTCTCTATCCACCTTACAGTCCCCAATGCCAGGTATCTATTTGACAGTTCCAGTACTCAGGGGCTCTCTCCACCTGTGACTGCGATCCTCTGAGTCACTGTCTCTATCCACCTTACAGTCCCCAATACCAGGTATCCAGTACTCAGAGACTGCCTCCTCCTGTGACTGAGGTGTCCTTCCAGATGATCAGTAACCTCGGTCTTTCTACTCAGTCCCTCTCCTGTTCCGTCTTCCTGTGGGAGCTGCAGGTTCATGCACGAGATCTGGACCTTTTGTCGGAACAGAATTTAAATTTAAAGTATTTTGTGAGCCTACCTGTGTCCATTCTCATTCTTGTTGAAGATGTTGGATCTTCTCCCCTGGTTGGACCTTCAGCCATGGTGGTGACAGCCGTTCCCAGGCTCTGATGCTCTGTAATAAATATAATATTAACAGGAGGGTTAGATGGAAATATTGAAATGAGAAGGAGAACGTTGCCTTGTTAAACATGATATTAAATCCCTCCTCCCCCATCAGGACACCAGCTCTTAGCTCTGCAATCGAGCATTTCCCGAGTGTTACGATCAACTCTCCACATCAGGTGTGACACAGACAGCTGCCCAGTGATATCCAGAGAGTCCCGCTGATCTCCACAACCCAGTTCCAGACCGGCTCCCGTCGGCCCAGACTCTGCACTGGGAGCGCCCATTGGTGAGATTTACTCACACAGTGCAGGCCAAAACCAGCCTTATTCCTGAGGTAGAGAATATTCTTCAGGGAAATAACAAGTGGGGGATCATTGATGGATTAAATAATCCTTCTTTTGGTTTTACACATTGTGGCGGTATTGTATTATTTTTATTAACAGATTGGTGTTTCATATTTTTGTTTTGTTGAGTTTTGATATTAAATTGAAGTACTTTATGAATATGATATAGACATAGACATAGAAAAAAAACATAGAAAATAGGTGCAGGAGTAGACTATTCGGTCCTTCGAGCCTGCACCGCCATTCAATGCGTTCATGGCTGAACATGCTACCTCAGTACCCCATTCCTGCTTTCTCGCCATACCCCTTGATCCCCCTAGTTGTGAGTATTATATCTAACTCCCTTTTGAATATATTTAGCGAACTGGCCTCAACAACCTTCTGTGGTAGAGAATCCCACAGATTCACCACTCTCTGGGTGAAGAAGTTCCTCCTCATCTCAGTCTTAAATGGCTTCCCCTTTATCCTTAGACTGTGACCCCTGGTTTTAGTTTTCCCTAACATTGGAAACATTCTGCCAGCATCTAATTTGTCTAAACCAGTCAGGATTTTAAACGTCTCTATAAGATCCCCCCTCATTCTTCTGAACTCCAGAGGATACAAGTTCAGTTGATCCAGTCTTTCTTGATATGTCAGTCTGGCCATCCCAGGAATCAATCTAGTGAACCTTCGTTGCACTCCCTCAATAGCAAGAATGTCCTTCCTCAAGTTAAGAGACCAAAACTGCGCACAATACTCCAGGTGTGGCCTCACCAAGGCCCTGTACAACTGTAGCATCACCTCCCTACTCCTGTACTCAAATCCCCTTGCTATGAAGGCCATCATGCCATTTGCTTTCTTGACTGCCTGCTGCACTTGCCTTCCCACCTTCAGTGACTGATGTACCATGACGCCCAGGTCTCGTTGCACCTCCCCTTTCCCTAATCTGCCACCATTCAGGTAATAGTCTGCCTCCCTATTTTTACCACCAAAGTGGATAACCTCACATTTATCCACATTGTACTTCATCTGCCATACATTTGCCCATTCACCCAACCTGTCCAAGTCACTCTGTAGCCTCCTAGCATCCTCCTCATTATTCACACTGCCTCCCAATTTAGTGTCATCAGCAAATTTGGAGATATTACAATTAATCCCTTCGTCCAAATCATTAATATATAATGTAAACAGCTGGGGACCCAGCACCGAACCCTGCGGTACCCCGCTGGTCACTGCCTGCCTTTCTGAAAAGTACCCATTTACTCCTACTCTTTGTTTCCTGTGTGCCAACCAGTTCTCAATCCACGTCAGCACATTACCCCCAATCCCATGTGCTTTAACTTTGCACACCAATCTCTAGTGTGGGACCTTGTCGAAGGCCTTCTGAAAGTCCAAATACACCACATCTACTGGTTCCCCCCCCCCCTGTCCACCCTATTGGAAACATCCTCAAAAAATTCCAGAAGATTTGTCAAGCATGATTTCCCTTTCACAAATCCATGCTGACTTGGACCTATCATGTCGCCACTTTCCAAATGGTCTGTTATGACATCTTTAATAATTGATTCCATCACTTTACCCACCACCGATGTCAGGCTGACCGGTCTGTAATTTCCTGCTTTCTCCCTCCCTCCTTTTTTAAAAAGAGGGGTTACATTAGCCACCCTCCACTCCTTCGGAACTGATCCAGAGTCTAAGGAATGTTGTAAAATGATCGTCAATGCATCCACTATTTCCAAGGCCACCTCCTTCAGTACTCTGGGATGCAGACCATCAGGCCCTGGGGATTTTTCAGCCTTCAGTCCCATCAATTTCCCCAACACCTTTTCCCGACTGATAAGGATTTCCCTCAGCTCCTCCCTCTTACCAGATCCTTTGATCTATTTTATTTCCGGAAGGTTGTTTGTGTCCTCCACAGTAAACACGGAACCAAAGTACTTGTTCAATTGATCTGCCATTTCTTTGTTCCCCATTATGACTTTCCCTGTTTCTGACTGCAGGGGACCTACGTTTGTTTTTACTAACCTCTTTCTTTTTACATATTTATAGAAGCTTTTGCAGTCCGTTTTAATGTTCTCCGCAAGCTTCCTTTCATATTTTATTTTCCCTGCCCTAATCAAACCCTTCGTCCTCCTCTGCTGAGTTTTAAAGTTCTCCCAGTCCCCGGGTTTGCTGCTACTTCTGGCCAATTTGTATGCCACTTCCTTGCTTTTAATACTATCCCTGATTTCAGAGTAGCATGAACAGGATAGCGAGATTAAATACGTGGCTTGAGCAGTGGTGCAGGAGGGAGGGATTCCCTTTTTTATTTTTACGCCAGACAGGGATGTACAATTGCTGTAATTCATCCATGCGATCTCTAAATGTCTGCCATTGCACTTCCACTGATAACCCCTTAAATATCACATGCCAATCTCACATCGCCAATTCACGCCTCATACCCTCAAAGTTGCCTTTATTTAAGTTCTGGACCATGGTCTCTGAATTAACTGTTTCCTTCTCCATCCTAATGTAGAACTCCACCATACTATGGTCACTCTTCCCCAAGGGGCCTCCACCACAAGATTGCTGATTAGTCCTTCCTCATTACACAACACCCAGTCCAGGATGGCCTCCCCTCTAGTTGGTTCCTCAACATATTGGTTTAGGAAACCATCCCTTAAACACTCTAGGAAATCCTCCTCCACCGTATTGCTTCCAGTTTGAGTAGCCCAATCTATATGCATATTAAAGTCACCCATGATAACTGCTGCGCCTTTTTTGCATGCACCTCTGATTTCCTGTTTCATACCCTCCCCCACCTCACTACTACTGTTTGGAGGTCTGTACACAACCCCCACTAACGTTTTCTGCCCTTTGGTGTTCTGCAGCTCAACCCATATTGATTCCACATCCTCCAAGCTAATGTCCTTCCTAGCTATTGCATGAATCTCCTTTTTAACCAGCAATGCTACCCCACCCCCTTTTCCTTTTATTCTATCCTTCCTGAATGTTGAATTCCCCTGGATATTCAGTTCCCAGCCTTGATTGTTCTGGAGCCACGTCTCTGTAATCCCAATCACATCATATACGTTAACATCAATTTGCACAGTCAATTCATCCACCTTATTACGGATACTCCTTGCATTAAGACACAGAGCCTTTAGGCTTGTTTTATTAACACCCTTTGTCCTTTTAGACTTATGATTTAGTATGGCCCTTTGTGTTTCTTGCCTTTGTTTACTCGGATTTCCCTTATTGTTTCTCACCCTTCTAACATTTGTTTCTGACTGCATATTACTTCCCCCTGTTTCGCTACATAGGTTCCCATTCCCCTGCCATATTAGTTTAAATCCTCCCGAACTGCCTTAGCAAATATTACCCCGAGGACATCGGTTCCAGTCCTGCCCAAGTGTAGACCGTCCCTTTTGTACAGGTCCCACTTCCCCCAGAACTGGTTCCAATGCCTCAGGTATTTGAATCCCTCCCTCCTGCACCACTGCTCAAGCCACGTATTTAATCTCGCTATCCTGTTCATGCTACTCTGATTAGCACGTGGCACTGGTAGCAACCCAGAGATTACTACCTTTGAGGTCCTACTTTTCAATTTAGCTCCTAGCTCCCTAAATTCTGCTTGTAGGACCTCTTCCCGCTTTTTACCTATATCGTTGGTACCTACATGCACCACGACAGCTGGCTCTTCACCCTCCCTTTCCGGAATGTTCTGCAGCCGCTCCGAGACATCCTTGACCCTTGCACCAGGGAGGCAACATACCATCCTGGAATCTCGGTTGCGGCCACAGAAACTCCTGTCTATTCCCTTTACAATTGAGTCCCCTATCACTATAGCTCTACCACTCTTTTTCCCGCCCTGCTGTGCCATGAACCTGGCTGCTGATGCCTTCCCCTGGTAGGTCATTTCCCCCAACAGTATCCAAAACGATATATCTGTTTTGGAGGGAGACGACTGCAGGGGACTCCTGCACCACCTTCCTGATATTGCCCTGCCTCTTGGTCACCCATTTACTGTCTGACCTAGCCTTTACCCGCGGTGTGTTCAACTCACTAAATGAGTAATCCACAAAGTTCTCGGCATTGTGGATGCTCCAGAGTGAGTCCATCCGCAGCTGCAGTGCCGCCATGCGGTCCGTCAGGAGCTGCAGCTGGACGCACTTCCTGCACACATAGTTGTCAGGGACACTGGAAGTGTCCCTGATTTCCCACATAGCACAGGAGGAGCACGACACGGTTACGAGATTTTCTGCCATGACTTAACCCTTATATTACTTTATTAAGTTAAGTCCCTGAAAACAAAATATAAATCAAACCTACCTTTTAAATTCCCTCTACCCCTAAAGGTTAGAGGAGGTGGGAGGGTGGGAGACACTACCAGTGTAGTGTCTCGGGTTTAGCAACAGCTCCACCTATATACGGTTACCAATGAATTGGCCCCGCCCTCTGACTTTGACCCCTGCTGATTGATGAGAAAACTGGTTTCCACTGCCTGCTGTGCCAATTTACGGCTACTGCAGTGTAACCTTGTTTTACTCTTCTTTCTCTTTTGATGCAAACCAATTAAGTATCTGTAACTCAGTAAAACTTTAAAGGAAACTTAACAACTCAAATTAAAATTTGGTAGCCCGGGGTGACGATGCACTCCAGTCCCCGCAGCGCCCACCGGTCGCGGAAAAACACAAGCGTGCCGGCGGACACCACATGCTCCAGCTCCAGGGCCACCCGGGCGCGAACATGGCCGCGGAAGAGAGGCAGGCAATCGGGCCGAACGACCCCCTCTACCGCCCGCTGTCTGGACCAATTAATGGCTTTCTTAGCCAGGCCCAGGAGCAGTCCCACGAGGAGGTCCGCCGACCCGCCCGCTCCCCTCCGCACCGGGTGACCGTAGATCAGGAGCGTGGGGCTGAAGTGCAACCAGAAATTGAGGAGCAGCCCCTTCAAGTAATGAAAGAGGGGCTGCAACCTCTCACACTCTATGTATATGTGAAACACGGACTCCTCCAGGCCGCAGAAATGGCAAGCAGCCTGGGAGTCCGTAAACCTATTTAACAACCTATTGCACGGGACTGCTCCGTGCAACACCCTCCAGACCAAGTCCCCAATAGAACAAGGGAAGACTCCCGCGTAGAGAGCCCTCCATTGGGGACCTTCGCCTCCGCCGGATGGCAAGATGGTACGCCAAGGCGTGTCCGGACGGCAGACGAAAATGGCAAAGTGGAGAGTGTGCAGGAGCAGCCCATACAGGAAACGCCTCCGTGCAGATTGAAAGGGCACGGAGGGCATTTCTCCGAGAAGGCTCAAGTGGCCAGGCGGCGGCTCCCGAGGGAGGATTCGGGGCCGGGTGCCGATAAGGAATTCCGTCCGAACGGGGGTCAGCTCGGACGGGATCGCCCCACGTGCTTGAGCCTCCTCGATACACCTAGTGGAGTCGGGGCCCAGTGCCACTTTTAGCGACTCGATGGCTTTGACCGCGAGCCGGACGTTGATCCAAGACATGCGCCTCGCCAACTCCTCCAGCGCCATCCAGCCCGCTCCACCGCCATCGAGCAGGTCCCCGACTCCAGTCACCTTACCGGGCACAGCCCTGCCCTTCAACAGCCGGCCGAACCCGCGGTCGTGGAGGTGCGGATTCCTGAGCAGCGGCTCCCGAAGGACGGCCGCCGCTCCTGACAAGGGAGAACTGCACCTGGAGGCGACGCTGTTCCAAACCCATAGCAGTTCCTGGTAGAAGACAGGCAGCTCCCGCAGGCTGGCACGCGTGCCGCCCACTCTCACAAACAGGAGCTGTGTGTCGTAATTGAGGCCATTCAGCTGGCGGAAGAAATACGTCGCCAGCGCACGCCACCTAGGAGGATTCTCCACGTACAGGTATCTCTGCACCGTCTGAAGACGGAAAGTCGCCGCCTGGGTGCGAAGGCACACCAGCGCCTGACCGCCCTCCCTAAGCGGGAGACTCAGAACCGCGGCAGAGACCCAGTGCTTCCTTTTGTCCCAGAAGAAGTCGACGAGCTTCTTCTGCATCTTGGCGACAAACGCAGGGGGAGGGATCAAAGTGACCAACCGGTACCACAACATGGCGGCCACCAGCTGGTTTATGACCAGCGCTCGACCCCTGTAGGACAACACTCGGAGCAGTCCTGTCCAGCGCCCTATGCGAGCGGTGACTTTGGACTCCAGCTCTTGCCAGTTCGCCGGCCAGGCGTCCTCGGCCGGGCTGAGGTAGACTACCAGGTAGAGGAGGTGCGTTGTGCTCCAGGCGAAGGGCCTGAACTCCTCCGGCAGGGAGTCCACCTGCCATGGGTCCACCAGGAGTACAGAACATTTCTCCCAGTTGATCTTGGCGTAGGATGCGTCCGAGTAAATCTGCTGGCATTCTCGCATCCTCCGCAAGTCAACGGGATCTGTGACTGCGAGGAGCACGTCATTGGCGTAAGCCGAGAGGACCACCTCCACGCCCGGCCCTTGCAGAGCCAGTCCCGTCAACCTCTTCCGCAAGAGGCGCAGGAAAGGCTCCACGCAAACGGCGTATAACTGACTGGACATGGGGCATCCCTGACGCACCCCCCCTCCCGAAGCGAAGGGGCGCAGTCAAAGACCCGTTAACTTTAATCAGCCACTCCACGGCGGCGTACAGAAGTCGGATCCGGGCGACGAAATGCGTCCCGAACCCGAATGCGCGCAGAGTCCCGAAAAGATACTCGTGATCCACCCTGTCGAACGCCTTCTCCTGATCCAGGGAAAGGAAGGCGACCGACAGACCAGCCCTCTGGGAATGGTGGACCAGGACCCGGACCAGCTGGATTTTGTCGTGGATTGACCGGCCCGGGACCGTGTAGGACTGGTCGGGGTGGATCATGTGGGCCAGCACGGTGCCAAGGCGAGCAGACATAGCCCTGGCGAAAATTTTGTAGTCCGTGCTGAGGAGGGAGACCGGGCGCCAGTTCTTAAGAAGGCGGAGATGGCCCTTATTGGGCGGAAGGACGATGACTGCCCTGCGCCAAGAGAGGGGCATTTCCCCGGTCGCCAGGCTTTCCCTCAGGACCCGCGCGTAGTCGTCCCCCAAGACGTCTCAGAACGCCCTGTGGAACTCCACGGTCAGCCCGTCCAGCCCCTGGGACTTGCCCCTCGAGAGCTGGCGCTGGGCGCCGGTCAGCTCCGCCAGGCTTAGCGGAGCTTCTAAATTCTCAGCGCTCTCTGGGCTGACCTTCGGCAGGTCCTCCCACAAAACTCTGCGCGCATCCTCGCTGGACGGATCCGAAGAGAACAGAGCCCCTTAATAGGCCCGGGCCTCCGCGCTGATGCCCTCCGGATCTGAGACCAGAGATCCGTCGTCGGCCAGCAGCCCCAAGAGGTGCTTAAGGAACCCCCGTCTTTTTTCCAGCGAGTAGAAGAAGGGGGAGCCGTGGTCCAGTTCCCACAGGAACTGGATCCACGACCTCACGTACGCGCCTCGGGACCCGACCAGCTGCAGGTCCTTAAGCGCGCCCTTCTTCTCTTCGTACACCTTCCGCAGGGCCGGGTCTTCGACGACTTGACCGAGACGGGACTCCAGGTCGAGCACTTCTTTCTCCAATCGCCCGACCCGGGCCTCCCGCCTCTTGGTCGACCCCTTTGCGTACTCCTGACAGAAGACGCGGACCTGAGCCTTGCCCACGTCCCACCATAGCCTCAAGGAGGGGAAGCCTCCCCGCTATCTTCTCCAGTCGGCCCAGAACCGGCGAAACGAATCCCAGAACGGCGCGTCCTCCAGCAGCAGGTTGTTAAAATGCCAGTAGGCGGACCCCCCCCGCGCGCACAGCGGAGCGAGCTCCGCCCACACCACGTGGTGGTCCGTGCACGGCACCGGCCGCATGGAAGCCGCCGGAACGCAGGAGACGTACGCCCGGGAAATGTAAAGGCGGTCGATTCTGGACCTTCCTCCTCCAGACCTCATGCTCGTGAAGGCGCTGGAGTCGGGATGGAGATTTCGCCAGACGTCCACCAAGTCGAAGGACCCGACCAGGTCCCGCAACTTCTCCATCGCCGCCGGGCTTCGCGGGGGACCCGACCGGTCCCGCGCCTCGAGGGTACAATTGAAATCGCCCCCGAGGATGATGCACTCGCCCACGTCGATGCAGCCCAGAAGAGCGGACACTTCTCCAAAGAAGCGCACTTGCTGCGCACCGGTCTGGGGGGCGTACACGTTCACTAAATGGAGCGGCACACCTCCCAGGCGAACAGTGACCTGGAGCAAGCGGCCCGGCACCTGCTCCTTGACCCTCAAGATCTCCGGCTGGAAATGTGGGGCCAGCAAGACGGCCACCCCGCAGGAATTGTTGGAGAGGTGACTCATGCTGACCCCTCCTTGCCACTCCAGGAGCCACGTGGCCTCGTCTCCCGGAACGGTGTGGGTTTCTTGCAGGAAGCACACCGCATATTTCCCGTCCTGAAGGACCGAGAAGTTATTGAATCTACGGCGCGCCTCCCTGCTGCCATTGATGTTGAGGCCGGCTATGGTTATCTTCATCTCAGAAGCATCGTGCAACCTCTACCTAACGGCGGGGGGGGGGGGAGGGAGCGCGCCCATGATTTTAACGGCGGCGTGGACGGTCCGGACGAGCAGCGCCAGCTCCGACTACTTGTCGAGGCCAGGCGGATCTTATTATGACGACCCCGTCACGTGGTCATAAACACCCGGAGTTTCCCTACGGGGATGAGGGGAGAGTCGGTGAAGGGCACGAGGGCGTCCATCGTCTCACTGCATTTACACGAGGCCCTCCCCAGTCTTGCGCGTCCCCGTCAACTCCGCGATGAGCGCGGGCGTGAGTTCTGGCAGTTCTGTTGTTTCCTCCACGAGGGGACCCGCCCTGAGGTGCTTGGTCTTTTCCAGCGCCTTCCTTCCCCTCGGACGCTCTCCCTCCCCCCCGCCGGAGGCCGTGATGGCGTTGGCCCCCGACGTCGACCGCTCATCCGTTGATCTCAACATGCGGATAGTATCAGGGGGAGGGGGGGGGCGGCGGCGCCAGCCCTGGCCGCGCTAGGTGTCATGGCGGCCTTGGAGGAGGGGCAGTTTTTGCAGACATGCCCCAGCCCCTTACAGGCGTAGCACCGCACGCCGTCCGAGGTCCAGAAGACGCGATGGGCGGTCCCCCCGTGGAGCACCGTGAACGCTCCGTCCGGCGTCCGCCTCCCGCACCAACCGGACAAAAAGCTGGCGCCGGAAGGAGAAGACATGCCGGAGGCTGGCTTCCCGGAAGCCGAGTGGGGTGGGTGTGATCCCCGACCCCACCTCCCCCAGTCGACCTAGGTGGGGGAGGAGGAGTTCACCCGGAACAAAGGGCGGGACGTTGGAGTTAAAAATTCTCTGCGCGGTGGCCTCAAGGGGGTCCACCGGCAGGAAGGTCCCGCCCACGGTGAGTCCATTCTCAATGGCCAGGGACACCGCCCGCTCCGACCCCAGGAAGAACACAGCCTTGCCGTACATCTTAGAGGCAGCAACGATGGCTGAAGGGCCGACAACCCCAGCCATGGCTTTGACGCACGCCTCTATCGTCATATTGGGGTGAGTGTAGCTCTTGACCCCATTCTTTCTCGTAAGGAGGGTAAAAGGTGACGGGGTAACAGGAGGACTCGTGGCTGCGGCCGTGGCCGCGGCTGCCACGCTCGCGTAGGTCCTCGCTGCCCCCGCCACCGACGAAGATGTGCTCGCCATAATGGGTGGGTCTTTAAGGGCTACACTCACCCAAAGTCACAGGCCTGAAGGTGTTAATGGCCTCTGGTATTGTGTTTGTTTTCCCCTGAGCAGAGGGAGCTCTTAAATTGAAGGCACACCTGTCCCTTTATTTGAATGGATTAGGAGAGGGTCCTTCTCCCCTCTGCTCAATGGGCAATTAATAAAAGTAAATTGAGGTGCCTCTTAGAGAGAGAGGCAGAGAGAGACAAGAGACAAAGAGAGAGAGAGAGGGGGTGGGAAGGAGGGAAGCTGCAAGGGCAGGGTCGCCACTCAGGATGGTGGGTGGGTGGGTGTTGGCAGGGGGTGCACTCTCCGATGTAAATTAAAGTCTTTCTTTTTGGTGGTCTTCTGGTGGGGGGAGAAGATGTCTTCACCTGGGAAAGCTGGAGATGCCCAGGCTCAGTCCTGCACCAGGTCTTAACGATGCCCAATCAGATGAAAATGAATTGGGGACTTCACCTAGGCAGCTCCAGCTGTCCCAGGTCAGGCAAAGGGAAGGGGTGTTTAATTAGTGGTGTGTGCGGCCTAGTTCTTTCAAAAGCCACACACACACACACACACACACACACCCCTTGGATATTCCGGCCCTCTTCTTTTCTTCTTTCCTCCCCCCACCTGCAAAACAAAGTCTCTGGGAGAGTGCACCAAAATAACACCCACCTGTAGATATAGATGTTTTCTTCCTCCCTCCTTCCAAGCAGATGATGGTTGCTGGTGTTGTTTTTCTCCCCTCTCTCCCTCTCCTGAAATGGAGGCCAATTGAGAAGGCAGTGTGGAAAGGCCTCTCCTCCTCTGGTGTTGGTCTTGGCCTTCCTTTCTTTCTCCTTCTCCTCTCTGTCCTCTCTCTCCAGGCACCTCAGTTGGAGTGCTTGTGTTGGTGGTGGTCTGCAGTCTGGTTCCTCCTCCTCTCCCTGCTCAATGAGACCAGCACTCTGCTGCTGCTGCTCTCCTCACTCTCCTTCTGCTGGCTGATGAGGCAGCCAATCTTCTTCCTCTTTTTGATAAACCAATCAATTATCTGTAACAAAATAAAACTTTAAAGGAAACTTAACAAATCAAATTAAAATTTGGTAGTCCGGGGTGACGATGCACTCCAGCCCCCGCGGCGCCCACCGGTCGCGGAAAAACTCAAGCGTGCCGGCGGACACCACGTGCTCCATCTCCAGGGCCACCCGGGCGCGAACATGGCCGCAGAAGAGAGGCAGGCAATCGGGCCGAACGATCCCCTCGACCGCCCGCTGCCTGGACCAATTAATGGCTTTCTTAGCCAGGCCCAGGAGCAGTCCCACGAGGAGGTCCTCCGACCTGCCCGCTCCCCTCCGCACCGGGTGACCGTAGATCAGGAGCGTGGGGCTGAAGTGCAACCAGAAATTGAGGAGCAGCCCCTTCATATAATGAAAGAGGGGCTGCAACCTCTCGCACTCTATATATACGTGAAATACGGACTCCTCCAGGCCGCAGAAATGGCAAGCGGCATGGGAGTCCGTAAACCTACTTAATAACCTATTGCACGGGACTGCTCCATGCAACACCCTCCAGGCCAAGTCCCCAATAGAACAAGGGAAGACTCCCGCGTAGAGAGCCCTCCATTGGGGACCTTCACCTCCGCCGGACGGCAAGATGGTACGCCAAGGCGTGTCCGGACGGCAGACGAAGATGGCAAAGTGGAAAGTGTGCAGGAGCAGCCCATACAGGAAACGCCTCCGTGCGGGTTGAAAGGGCACGGAGGGCAATTCTCCGAGAAGGCTCAAGTGGTGAGGCGGCGGCTCCCGAGGGAGGATTCGGGGCCGGGCGCCGATAAGGAATTCCGTCCGAACGGGGGTCAGCTCGGACGGGATCGCCCCACGTGCCTGAGCCTCCTCGATACACCTAGTGGAGTCGGGGCCCAATGCCACTTTTAGCGACTCGATGGCATTGACCGCGAGCCAGACGTAAATCCAACCCATGCGCCTCGCCAACTCCTCCGGCACCATCCAGCCTGCTCCTCCGCCATCGAGCAGGTCCCTGACTCTAGTCACCTTACCGGGTACAGCCCTACCCTCTGCCAGCCTACCGAACCCGCGGTCGAGGAGGTGCGGATTCCTGAGCAGCGGCTGCTGAAGGACGGCCGCCGCTCCTGATGGGGGAGAACTGCACCTGGAGGCGACTCTGTTCCAAACCCACAGCAGTTCCTGGTAGAAGACAGGCAGCTCCCGCAGGCTGGCACACGTGCCGCCCACTCTCACGAACAGGAGCTGCGTGTCGTAATTGAGGCCGTACAGCTGGCAGAAGAAATACGTCGCCAGCGCACGCCACCTAGGAGGATTCTCCACGTACAGGTATCTCTGCAGCGTCTGAAGACGGAAAGTCACCGCCTGGGTGCGAAGGCACACCAGCGCCTGACCGCCCTCCCTAAGCAGGAGACTCAGAACCGCGGCAGAGACCCCGTGCTTCCTTTTGTCCCAGAAGAAGTCGACGAGCATCTTCTGCATCTTGGCGACAAACGCAGGGGGAGGGATCAAAGTGACCAACCGGTACCACAACATGGCGGCCACCAGCTGGTGTATGACCAGCGCTCGACCCCTGTAGGACAACACTCGGAGCAGTCCCGTCCAGCACCCTAGGCGAGCAGCGCCAGCTCCGACCATTTGCCGAGGGCCAGCCGGATCTTCTGATGACGACCCCGGCACGTGGCCATAAAATCCCAGAGTTTCCCTACGGGGATGAGGGGAGAGTCGGTGCAGGGCACGAGGGCGTCCACCGTCTCACTGGTGATGGACTCCACATCGTCCTCAGTGCCCAACACCGACTCCCCGTCCTCCTCCGGGTGGTCGTCACCGGCGGCCAACCCGTCCGTCGCACGGGGTGCAGCGAACGGCTCGGCCGCACCGGCCGGCCCTGCCTCTGTCACGATCCCACCCCCAGGATCGGTGGCAGAGGAGTCCACCCTGGGCTCCTTCAGGGGCGCCGGGCCGGGAGGCGGCGACGGTTCGGGGCCCCCCCCGGCTCAGGCGCCGGAGCGACCGGAGAAACCGGGGAGAAAAAAATTCCCAGTTCCTCCAGCACGTCCAGCACCAACGTCAGAGACGGAGTCAGGGGGCTTTCTATCTCCCCGCCACCAGCCTCCGACCCAGCGGGCTGGGGATTCTTATTACAATCCTCGACCAGGTCGAGCAGTCCCTGGGATATATCTGGGTCGTAGTGGGCGGGCTCAGTTCCGGCCTCTTTGGCCTCGCCCGCCCCAGTCCCCAGGACGCCCGACCCGGCGAGGAGCAACGTTTCTGGTACTCCTTTATTATTTAATTCCGCGGGTTGTTCTGCGCACCCCCCCACGGGCAGGGTCTCTTCCCCATCCCCGGGAGGCACGGGTCCGACAGACTTGTCTGTCTCACCCTCCCGAGGGACAGGAGACCCCTGCTGATCACGCACGATGGTGACAGCGGTGGGGTGGGGCGCAGCACCCGCGGCGGGCGTCGACTCCCCTTTAGCGGAGGAGCCTTCCTCCTCACTGTCCTCCTCCTGGGGGTAGAGCTTCCTTTTTAACGTGTTGGGGCCCGGAGAGGTGGAGGCCTCCATGTCTGCTGGGGCCTCCCTCTCTACCCCCTTCCGATGACTGGGTTTCTTGGGCCCCTCGGGCCCGAGCCCGGCCGCAGGTCTTGATTTATCTGCCTTGGCAGTTGCGGTCATGGTCACGGGCCCGGGCACGAGGACCCCCCCAGTCTCACGTGTCCCCGTTAACTCCGCGATGAGCGTGGGCGTGAGTTCGAGCAAATCGGTGGTTTCCTCCACGAGGGGATCCGCTCTTAGGTGTTTGGTCTTTCGGAGCATCTTCCTTCCTCTCGGATGCTCTCCCTCCCCCCCGCCGGAGGCCGTGATGGTGTTGGCCCCTGACGTCGACCGCGCATCTGTGGATTTCGACGCGCCGGTAGTATCAGGGGGAGGGGGGGCCGCGGCGCCAGCCCTGGCTGCGCTAGGTGTCGTGGCGGCCTTGGAGGCGGGGCAGTTTTTCCAGACGTGCCCCACCCCATTACAGGCGTAGCACCGCACGCCGTCCGAGGTCCTGAAGACGCGATGGGCGGTCCCCCAGTGGAGCACCGTGAACGCACCGTCCAGGTCCTCCTCCCACGCCAGCCAGACGAAAACTGGCGCTGGAAGGAGAAGACGTGCCGGAGGCTGGCTTCCCGGAAGCCGAGCGGGATGGGTGTGATCCCTGACCTCACCTCCCCCAGTTGACGTAGGTGGGGGAGGAGGAGCTCACCCGGAACAAAGGGCGGGACGTTAGAGATGACAATTCTCTGCGCGGTGGCCTCAAGAGGGTCCACCAGCAGGAAGGTCCCGCCCACGGTGAGCCCCTTCTCAATGGCCAGGGACACCACCCGCTCCGACCCCAGGAAGAACACAGTCTTGCCGTACATCTTGGAGGCGGCAACGATGGCTGAAGGGCCGACAACCCCAGCCATGGCTTTTACGCACGCCTCTATACTCATGTTGGGGTGAGTGTAGCTCCTGACCCCATTCTTCCTCGTAAGGAGGGTAAAAGGTGACGGGGTAACAGGAGGACTCGTGGCTGCGGCCGTTGCCGCGGCTGCCACGCTCGCATACGTCCTCACTGCCCCCGCCACCGACGAAGATGTGCTCGCCATAATGGGTGGGTCTTTAAGGGCTACACTCACCCCAAGTCACAGGCATGACGGTGTTAATGGCCTCGGTATATATGTTACTTTTTTCCCCTGAGCAGAGGGAGCTCATAAATTGAAGGCACACCTCTCCCTTTATATGAATTGATTAGGAGAGGGGCCTTCTCCCCTCTGCTCAATGGGCAATTAATATAAATTAAAGAGGTGCCTCTCTAATAGAGAGAGAGGCAGAGAGAGACAAGAGACAAAGAGAGAGAGAGAGGGGGTGGGAAGGAGGGAAGCCGCAAGGGCAGGGTCGCCACTCAGGATGGTGGGTGGGTGGGTGTTGGCAGGGGGTGCACTCTCCGATGTAAATTAGAGTCCTTTCCGGTGGTCTTCTGGTGGGGTGAGAAGATGTCTTCACCTGGGAAAGCTGGAGATGCCCAGGCTCAGTCCTGCACCAGGTGTTAACGATGCCCCAATCAGGTTAATTGAATTGGGGGACTTCACCTAGGCAGCTCCAGCTGTCCCAGGTCAGGCAATGGGAAGGGGTGTTTAATTAGTGGTGTGTGCGGCCTAGTTCTTTCAAAAGCCACACACACACACCCACCCCCCTTGGATCTACCGGCCCTCTTCTTTTCTTCTTTCCTCCTCCCACCTACAAAACAAAGTCTCTGGGAGAGTGCACCAGAAATAACACCCACCTGTAGTTGTTCTTTTCTTCCTCCCTCCTTCCAAGCAGATGATGGTTGCTGGTGTTGTTTTTCTCCCCTCTCTCCCTCTCCTAAAATGGAGGCCAATTGGGGAGGCAGTATGGAAAGGCCTCTCCTCCTCTGTTGTTTTTTTTTAGCCTTGGCCTTCCTTTCTTGCTCCTTCTCCTCTCCTGTCCTCTCTCTCCAGGCACCTCAGTTGGAGTGGTTGAGTTTGGGTTGGTGGTGGTCTGCAGTCTTGTTCCTCCTCCTCTCCCTGGTCAAGGAGACCACCACTCTGCTTCTGCTGCTGCTGCTCTCCTCACTCTCCTTCTACTGGCTGATGAGGCAGCCAATCTTCTTCCTCTTTTTGATAAACCAATCAATTATCTGTAACTAAATAAAACTTTAAAGGAGACTTAACAAATCAAATTAAAATTTGGTAGTCCGGGGTGACAATGCACTCCAGCACCCGCGGCACCCACCGGTCGCGAAAAAACTCAAGCGTGCCGGCGGACACTGCGTGCTCCATCTCCAGGGCCACCCGGGCGCGAACATGGACGCGGAAGAGAGGCAGGCAATCGGGCCGAACGAACCCCTCGACCGCCCGCTGCCTGGACCAATTAATGGCTTTCTTAGCCAGGCCCAGGAGCAGTCCCACGAGGAGGTCCTCCGACCTGCCCGCTCCCCTCCGCACCAGGTGACCGTAGATCAGGAGCGTGGGGCTGAAGTGCAACCAGAAATTGAGGAGCAGCCACTTCATATAATGAAAGAGGGGCTGCAACCTCTCACACTCTATATATACGTGAAATACGGACTCCTCCAGGCCGCAGAAATGGCAAGCGGCCTGGGAGTCCGTAAACCTACTTAATAACCTATTGCACGGGACTGCTCCATGCAACACCCTCCAGGCCAAGTCCCCAATAGAACAAGGGAAGACTCCCGCGTAGAGAGCCCTCCATTGGGGACCTTCGCCTCCGCCGGACGGCAAGATGGTATGCCAAGGCGTGTCCGGACGGCAGACGAAGATGGCAAAGTGGAAAGTGTGCAGGAGCAGCCCATACAGGAAACGCCTCCATGCGGGTTGAAAGGGCACGGAGGGCATTTCTCCGAGAAGGCTCAAGTGGTGAGGCGGCGGCTCCCGAGGGAGGATTCGGGGCCGGGCGCCGATAAGGAATTCCGTCCGAACGGGGGTCAGCTCGGACGGGATCGCCCCACGTGCCTGAGCCTCCTCGATACACCTAGTGGAGTTGGGGCCCAATGCCACTTTTAGCGACTCGATGGCATTGACCGCGAGCCGGACGTAGATCCAACCCATGCGCCTCGCCAACTCCTCCAGCGCCATCCAGCCCGCTCCTCCGCCATCGAGCAGGTCCCCGACTCTAGTCACCTTACCGGGTACAGCCCTGCCCTCCGCCAGCCTACCGAACCCGCAGTCGAGGAGGTGCGGATTCCTGAGCAGCGGCTCCCGAAGGACGGCCGCCGCTCCTGACGGGGGAGAACTGCGCTCGGAGGCGACGCTGTTCCAAACCCATAGCAGTTCCTGGTAGAAGACAGGCAGCTCCCACAGGCTGGCACGCGTGCCGCCTACTCTCACAAGCAGGAGCTGCGTGTTGTAATTGAGGCCGTACAGCTGGCGGAAGAAATACATCGCCAGCGCACGCCACCTAGGCGGATTCTCCACATACAGGTATCTCTGCAGCGTCTGAAGATGGAAAGTCGCCGCCTGGGTGCGAAGGCACACCAGCGCCTGACCGCCCTCCCTAAGCGGGAGACTCAGAACCGCGGCAGAGACCCCGTGCTTCCTTTTGTCCCAGAAGAAGTCGATGAGCTTCTTCTGCATCTTGGCGACAAACGCAGGGGGAGGGATCAAAGTGACCAACCGATACCACAACATGGCGGCCACCAGCTGGTTTATGACCAGCGCTCGACCACTGTAGGACAACACTCGGAGCAGTCCCGTCCAGCGCCCTAGGCGAGCGGTGACTTTGGCCTCCAGCTCTTGCCAGTTCGCCGGCCAGGCGTCCTCGGCCGGGCTGAGGTAGACTCCCAGGTAGAGGAGGTGCGTTGTGCTCCAGGCGAAGGGCCTGAACTCCTCCGGCAGGGAGTCCACCTGCCATGGGCCCACCAGGAGTCCAGAACATTTCTCCCAGTTGATCTTGGCGGAGGATGCATCCGAGTAAATCTGCTGGCAATCTCGCATCCTCCGCAAGTCGACGGGATCAGTGACCGTGAGGAGCACGTCATCGGCGTAAGCCGAGAGGACCACCTCCACGCCCAGCCCTTGCAGAGCCAGTCCCGTCAACCTCTTCCGCAAGAGGCGCAGGAAAGGCTCCACGCAAACGGCGTATAACTGACCGGACATGGGGCATCCCTGACGCACCCCCCTCCCGAAGCGAAGGGGCGCCGTCAAAGACCCATTAACTTTAATCGGACACTCCGCGGCGGCGTACAGAAGTCGGATCCGGGCGACAAAATGCGTCCCGAACCCGAATGCGCGCAGAGTCCCGAAAAGATACTCGTGATCCACCCTGTCGAACGCCTTCTCCTGATCCAGGGAAAGGAAGGCGACCGACAGACCAGCCCTCTGGGAATGGTAGACCACGTCCCGGACCAGGTGGATGTTGGCATGGATGGACCGGCCTGGGACCGTGTAGGACTGGTCGGGGTGGATCATGTGGGCCAGCACGGTGCCAAGGCGAGCAGACATAGCCCTGGCGAAAATTTTGTAGTCCGTGCTGAGGAGGGAGACCGGGCGCCAGTTCTTAAGGCGGCGGAGATCGCCCTTCTTGGGCAGCAGGACGATGACCGCCCTGCGCCAAGAGAGGGGCATCTCCCCGGTCACCAGACTTTCCCCCAGGACCCGCGCGTAGTCGTCCCCCAAGACGTCCCGGAACGCCCTGTGGAACTCCACGGTCAGCCCGTCCAGTCCCGGGGACTTGCCCCTTGTGAGCTGGCGCAGGGCGCCGGTCAGCTCCGCCAGGCTTAGCGGAGCTTCTAAATTCTCGGCGCCCTCCGGGCCGACCTTCGGCAGGTCCTCCCACAAAACTCTGCGCGCATCCTCGCTGGACGGATCCGAAGAGAACAGAGCCCCGTAATAGGCCCGGGCCTCCGCGCTGATGCCCTCCGGAATTGAGACCAGAGATCCGTCGTCGGCCAGCAGCCCCAAGAGCTGCTTAAGGACCCCCCGTGTTTTTTCCAGCGAGTAGAAGAAGGGGGAGCCGCGGTCCAGGTCCTGCAGGAACTGGATCCGCGACCTCACGTACGTGCGTCGGGACCCGACCACTGCAGGTCCTTCAGCGCGCCCTTCTTCTCTTCGTAATCCTTCCGCAGGGCCGGGTCTTCGACGACTTGACCGAGACGGGACTCCAGGTCGAGTACTTCTTTCTCCAATCGCCCGACCCGGGCCTCCCGCCTCTTGGCCGACCCCTTCGCGTACTCCTGACAGAAGACGCGGACGTGAGCCTTGCCCACGTCCCACCATAGCCTCAAGGAGGTGAAGCCTCCACGCTTCCTTCTCCAGTCGGCCCAGAACCGGCGAAACGAATCCCGGAAACGCGCGTCCTCCAGCAGCAGGTTGTTAAAATGCCAGTACGCGGACCCCCCCCGTGCGCGCAGCGGAGCGAGCTCCGCCCACACCAGGTGGTGGTCCATGCACGGCACCGGCCGCATGGAAGCCGCAGGAACGCAGGAGACGTACGCCCGGGAAATGTAAAGGCGGTCGATTCTGGACCTTCCTCCTCCAGACACCACCCAAGTGAAGGCGCTGGAGTCGGGATGGAGATTTCGCCAGACGTCCACCAATTCGAAGGACCCGACCAGGTCCTGCAACTTCTCCATCGCCGCCGGGCTTCGCGGGGTCCCGACCGGTCCCGCGCCTCGAGGGTACAATTGAAATCCCCCCCGAGGATGACGCACTCGCCCACATCGATGGAGCCCAGAAGAGCGGACACTTCTCCGAAGAAGCGCACTTGCTGCGCACCGGTCCGGGGGGCGTACACGTTCACTAAATGGAGCGGCACGCCTCCCAGGCGAACAGTGACTTGGAGCAAGCGGCCCGGCACGTGCACTTGACCCTCAAGATCTCCGGCTGAAAATGCAGGGCTAGCAAGACGGCCACCCCGCAGGAATTGTTGGAGAGGTGACTCATGCTGACCCCTCCTTGCCACTCCAGGAGCCACGTGGCCTCGTCTCCCGGAACGGTGTGGGTTTCTTGCAGGAAGCACACCGCATATTTCCCGTCCCGAAGGACCGAGAAGTTATTGAATCTATGGCGCGCCTCCCTGCTGCCGTTGATGTTGAGGCTGGCTATGGTTATCTTCATCTCAGAAGCATAGTGCAACCTCTACCTAACGGGGGTGAGGGAGCGCGGTCACTGATGACCGCCACTCCCTCAGCAGCCCAGCGTGGAATGCCTTGAGCCGACGCAGCTCGGCCCGATTTACGTCCTTGTCCGCGCCCATGATTTTAACGGCGGCGCGGACGGACCGGACGAGCAGCGCCAGCTCCGACCATTTGTCGAGGGCCAGCCGGATCTTATGATGACGACCCCGGCACGTGGCCATAAAATCCCGGAGTTTCCCTACGGGGATGAGGGGAGAGTCGGTGCGGGGCACGAGGGCGTCCACCGTCTCACTGGTGATGGACTCCAAATCGTCCTCAGTGCCCAACACCGACTCCCCGTCCTCCTCCGGGAGGTCGTCACCGGCGGCCAACCCGTCTGTCGCACGGGGTGCAGCGAACGGCTCGGCCGCACCGGCCGGCCCCGCCTCTGTCACGATCCCACCCCCAGGATCGGTGGCAGAGGAGTCAACCCTGGGCTCCTTCAGGGGCGCCGGGCCGGGAGGCGGCGGCGTTTAAAGCCCCCCCCCCACACCTTAGGCGCCGGAGCGACCGGAGAAACCGGGGAGAAAAAAATTCCCAGTTCCTCCAGCACGTCCTGTGCCAATGTCAGAGACGGAGTCAGGGGGCTTTCTATTTCCCCGCCACCAGCCTCCGACCCAGCGGGCTGGGGATTATTATTACAATCCTCGACCAGGTTGAGCAGTCCCTGGGATATATCTGGGTCGTAGTGGGCGGGCTCAGTTCCGGCCTCTTTGGCCTCGCCCGCCCCAGTCCCCAGGACGCCCGACTTGGCGAGGAGCAACGGTTCTGGTACTCCTTTATTATTTAATTCCGCGGGTTGTTCCGCGCACCACCCCACGGGCAGGGTCTCTTCCCCATCCCCGGGAGGCACGGGTCCGACAGACTTGTCTGTCTCACCCTCCCGAGGGACAGGAGACTCCTGCCGATCGCGCACGATGGTGACAGCGGTGGGGTGGGACGCAGCACCCGTGGCGGTCGACGACTCCCCTTTTGCGGAGGGACCTTCCTCCTCTCTCTCCTCCTCCTGGGGGTAGAGCTTCCTTTTTAACATGTTGGGGCCCGGAGAGGGGGAGGCCTCCATGTCTGCTGGGGCCTCCCTCTCTGCCCCCTTCCGATGACTGGGTTTCTTGTGCCCCTCGGGCCCGAGCCCGGCCGCAGGTCTTGATTTAGCTGCCTTGGCAGTTGCGGTCACGGTCACGGGCCCGGGCACGAGGACCCCCCCAGCCTCGCGCGTCCCCGTTAACTCCGCGATGAGCGCGGGCATGAGTTCAGGCAAATCGGTGGTTTCCTCCACGAGGGGATCCGCCCTTAGGTGTTTGGTCTTTCTCAGCGCCTTCCTTCCCCTCGGACGTTCTCCCTCCCACCCGCCGGAGGCCGTGATGGTGTTGGCCCCTGACGTCGAGCGCGCATCTGTGGATTTCGACGCGCGGGTAGTATCAGGGGGAGGGGGGGGGGCGGCGGCGGCGCCAGCCCTGGCCGCGCTAGGTGTCGTGGCGGCCTTGGAGGCAGGGCAGTTTTTGCGGTCGTGCCCCACCCCCTTACAGGCGTAGCACCGCACGCCGTCCGAGGTCCAGAAGACGCGATGGGCGGTCCCCCCGTGGAGCACCGTGAACGCGCCGTCCGCGTCCTCCTCCCGCACCAGCTGGATGAAAAGCTGGCGCCGGAAGGAGAAGACATGCCGGAGGCTGGCCTCCCGGAAGCCGAGCGGGATGGGTGTGATCCCCGACCTCACTTCCCCCAGTTGACGTAGGTGGGGGCGGAGGAGCTCACCCGGAACAAAGGGCGGGACGTTGGAAATAACTATCCTTTGCGCGGTGGCCTCAAGGGGGTCCAACGGCAGGAATGTCCCGCCCACGGTGAGCCCCTTCTCGATGGCCAGGGACTCCGCCCGCTCCGACCCCAGGAAGAACACAGCCTTACCGTACATTTTAGAGGCGGCAACGATGGCTGAAGGGCCGACATCCCCAGCCATGGCTTTCACACACGCCTCTATACTCATGTTGGGGTGAGTGTAGCTCTTGACCCCATTCTTCCTCGTAAGGAGGGTAAAATGTGATGGGGTAACAGGAGGACTCGTGGCTGCGGCCGTGGCCGTGGCTGCCACGCTCGCATACGTCCTCGCTGCCCCCGCCACCGACGAAGATGTGCTCGCCATAATGGGTGGGTCTTTAAGGGCTACACTCACCCCAAGTCACAGGCCTGACGGTGTTAATGGCCTTGGGTTTTGTGTTTTTTTTCCCCCTGAGCAGAGGGAGCTCTTAAATTGAAGGCACACCTCTCCCTTTATTTGATTGAATTGGGAGAGGGGCCTTCTCCCCTCTGCTCAATGGGCAATTAATATAAAGTAAATTGAGGTGCCTCTCTGATAGAGAGAGAGGCAGAGAGAGACAAGAGACAAAGAGAGAGAGAGAGGGGGTGGGAATGAGGGGAGCCACAAGGGCAGGGTCGCCACTCAGGATGGTGGGTGGGTGGGTGTTGGCAGGGGGTGCACTCTCCGATGTAAATTAGAGTCCTTTTCCGGTGGTCTTCTGGTGGGGGGAGAAGATGTCTTCACCTGGGAAAGCTGGAGATGCCCAGGCTCAGTCCTGCACCAGGTCTTAACGATGCCCCAATCAGGTTAATTGAATTGGGGGACTTCACCTAGGCAGCTCCAGCTGTCCCAGGTCAGGCAATGGGAAGGGGTGTTTAATTAGTGGTGTGTGCGGCCCAGTTCTTTCAAAAGCCACACACACACACACACCCCTTGGATCTACCGGCCCTCTTCTTTTCTTCTTTCCTCCCCCCACCTACAAAACAAAGTCTCTGGGAGAGTGCAGCAGAAATAACACCCACCTGCAGTTGTTCTTTCTTCCTCCCTCCTTCCAAACAGATGATGGTTGTTGTGTTGTTTTCTCCCCTCTCTCCCTCTCCTAAAATGGAGGCCAATTGGGGAGGCAGTATGGAAAGGCCTCTCCTCCTCTGAAGTTTTTTTTTAGCCTTGGCCTTCCTTTCTCCTTCTCCTCTCCTGTCCTCTCTCTCCAGGCACCTCAGTTGTGGTTGTGGATGTGTTGGTGGTGGTCTGCAGTCTGGTTGTTCCTCCTCCTCTCCCTGGTCAAGGAGACCACCACTCTGCTTCTGCTGCTGCTCTCCTCACTCTCCTTCTACTGGCTGATGAGGCAGCCAATCTTCTTCAAACAACAGAAGCCCAAATAGTTAAAATTTCCCCTTCACTTAAACTGATTAAGTACTCTTATCAAGAATGATTTAAAGAGAACTAACAATTAAAGAACTACTCCCACTTACCCAAACTCACAGCTGCCTCTGCTGACTTGCACTCAGTGCTGGCTCGAACTCACACTGAAACCCCATACACACCTGGCAGGATCCTGATACACTGTGAAACCCCTTACACACCTGGCAGGATCCTGATACACTGAAACCCCAAACACACCTGGCAGGATCCTGATACACTGTGAAACCCCATACACACCTGGCAGGATCCTGATGCACTGTGAAACCCATAGACACCTGGCAGGATCCTGATGCACTGTGAAACCCATAGACACCTGGCGGGATCCTGATACACTGAAACCCCAAACACACCTGGCAGTATCCTGATACACTGTGAAACCCCATACACACCTGGCAGGATCGTGATACACTGTGAAACCCCATACACACCTGGCAGGATCCTGATACACTGTGAAACCCCAAACACACCGGGCAGGATCCTGATTCACTGAAACCCATACACATCTGCCAGGATCCTGATAAATTGTGAAACCCCAAACACACCTGGCAGGATTCTGATACACTGTGAATCCCCATACACACCTGGCAGGATCCTGATAAACTGTGAAACCCCATACACAACTGGCAGGACTCTGATACACTGTGAAACCCCGTACATACCAGGCAGGATCCTGATACACTGTGAAACCCCATACACACCTGGCAGGATCCTGATTCACTGCGAAACCCCATACACACCTGGCAGGATCCTGATACACTGTGAAACCCCATACACACCTGGCAGGATCCTGATACACTGTGAAACCCCATACACACCTGGCAGGATCCTGATACACTGTGAAACCCCATACACACCTGGCAGGATCCAGATACACTGTGAAACACCATACACATCTGGCAGGATACTGATACACTGTGGAACACCAAACACACCTGACAGGATCCTGATACACTGTGAAACCCCATAGACACCTGACAGGATCCTGATACACTGAAACCCCATACACACCTGGCAGGAACCTGATACACTGTGAAACCCCATACACACCTGGCAGGATCCTGATTCACTGTGAAACCCCATACACACCTGACAGGATCCTGATACACTGTGAAACCCCATACACACCTGGCAGAATCCTGATACACTGTGAAACCCCATACACACCTGGCAGGATCCTGATACACTGTGAAACCCCATACACACCTGGCAGGATCCTGATACACTGTGAAACCTCATACACACCTGGCAGGATCCTGATACACTGTGAAACCCCGTAGACACCTGGCAGGATCCTGATACACTGTGAAATACCATACACACCTGGCAGGATCCTGATACACTGTGAAACCCCATACGCACCTGGCAGATTCCTGATACACTTAAACCCCATACACACCTGGCAGAATCCTGATACACTGATACCCCATACACACCTGGCAGGATCCTGATACACTGCGAAACCACATACACACCTGGCAGGATCCTGATACACTGTGAAACCCCATACGCACCTGGCAGGATCCTGATACACTGTGAAACCCCATACACACCTGGCAGGTTCCTGATACACTGTGAAACCCCATACACACCTGGCAGGATCCTGATACACTGTGAAACCCCATACACACCTGGCAGGATCCTGATACACTGTGAAACCCCATACACACCTGGCAGGATCCAGATACACTGTGAAACACCATACACACCTGGCAGGATCCTGATACACTGTGGAACACCAAACACACCTGACAGGATCCTGATACACTGTGAAACCCCATAGACACCTGACAGGATCCTGATACACTGAAACCCCATACACACCTGGCAGGAACCTGATACACTGTGAAACCCCATACACACCTGGCAGGATCCTGATTCACTGTGAAACCCCATACACACCTGACAGGATCCTGATACACTGTGAAACCCCATACACACCTGGCAGAATCCTGATACACTGTGAAACCCCATACACACCTGGCAGGATCCTGATACACTGTGAAACCCCATACACACCTGGCAGGATCCTGATACACTGTGAAACCTCATACACACCTGGCAGGATCATGATACACTGTGAAACCCCATAAACACCTGGCAGGATCCTGATACACTGTGAAATACCATACACACCTGGCAGGATCCTGATACACTGTGAAACCCCATACGCACCTGGCAGATTCCTGATACACTTAAACCCCATACACACCTGGCAGAATCCTGATACACTGATACCCCATACACACCTGGCAGGATCCTGATACACTGCGAAACCACATACACACCTGGCAGGATCCTGATACACTGTGAAACCCCATACGCACCTGGCAGGATCCTGATACACTGTGAAACCCCATACACACCTGGCAGGTTCCTGATATACTGTGAAACCCCATACACACCTGGCAGGATCCTGATACATTGTTAAACCCCGTACATATTGGCAGGATCCTGATACACTGTGAAACCCCATACACACCTGTCTGGATCCTGATACACTGTGAAACCCCATACACACCTGGCAGGATCCTGATACACTGTGAATCCCCATATACACCTGGCAGAATCCTGATACACTGAAACCCCATACACACCTGGCAGGCTCCTGATACACTGTGAAACCACATACACACCTGGCAGGATCCTGATACACTGTGAAACCTCATACACATCAGGCAGGATCCTGATACACTGTGAAAACCCCAGACACACCTGGCAGGATCCTGATACACTGTGAAACCCCATACACACCTGGCAGGATCCTGATGCACTGTGAAACCATATACACACCTGGCAGGAACCCGATACACTGAAACCCCATACACACCTGGCAGGATCCTGATACACTGTGAAATCGCATACACACCTGGCAGGATCCTGATACACTGAAACCCCATACACACCTGGCAGGATCCTGATACACTGTGGAACACTATACACACCTGGCAGCGTCCTGATACACTGTGAAACCCCATAGACACCTGGCACGATCCTGATACACTGTGAAACCCCATACACACCTGGCAGGATCCTGATGCACTGTTAAATTTTCTGCACCGAAGATTAACAGATGTTCACACAGTAGAACATTAATCCTTGGAGGTACGTGAGGAAAAGACAATGGCCCAGTTATTTGCATTCACGAAAACCCAGAACTTGCGATCTCCAATATTTTGCTTGATCGTACCCATCTGTTAGAAATGGACATTTGTTGGCATAGAGTTGGCGAGCGAATGCCCATGAAACTCTTATGCCTGGTAAAAGCAGGCCTAGGAACTGCTTTTAACAGTGTGATGGTTTAAATAAACATTGGCCTGGAAATTGCTTTCGGAGGCTTGCTACGGTCAAAATCCTTTGAACCGCAAGAAAACTCCGCACCCACATGGTGCCACCGGAGCTTCAGACTCTTCCAGTCGTGGGCCTGCATGCGTAGGCCTGCGTACTGGCACAAGTATCCCAGGGGGCATGCGGATCGCTAGAATCCCTGGGATCACGTGGGACAGCTCAAGTAATCACAAAGGCGATTCCTAAGATGCAAATGGGGATTAATTTATATACGGAATCGCCATGTGCATAATAGGATTCCGCTAAAAAAAGTAACATTTTTCACAACATTGAAATAAAAAAATCATCACATGTTCAAGAATTAATTAAAATACAATTTAATTAAACATATATACAAAAAATTAATTTTTTGAAAAATAAATGTTAAGAACATAAGAAATAGGAGCAGGAGTAGACCAATCGGCCCCTCGAGCCTGCTCCGCCATTAAATGAGATCATGGCTTATCTGATCCAACCTCAACTCTAAAGAACACAAGAAGTAGGAGCAGGACACGGCCACTCGGCCCTTGGGCCCGCTCCGCCACCCACAGGGCCTTGACCGATCCGAACTCAAACTCACGTCCAATTTCCAGCCCGCTCCCCGTAACCCCTGATTCCCTTTACTTCTGGGAAACTGTCTATTTCTGTTTTAAATTTATTTAATGAAGTAGCTTCCACAGCTTCCTGGGGTAGCAAATTCCACAGACCCACTACCCTCTGAGTGAAAAAGTGTCTCCTCATCTCAGTTTTGAAAGAGCAGTCCCTTATTCTAAGATTATGTCCCCTAGTTCTAGTTTCACCCATCATTGGGAACATCCTCACCGCGTCCACCCGATCAAGCCCCTTCACAATCTTTTTTGTTTCAAAAAGATCTCCTCTCATTCTTCTGAACTCCAATGAGTAGAGTCCCAATCTACTCAACCTCTCCTCAATGTCCACCCCCTCATCCCCGGAATTAACCGAGTGAACCTTCTTTGTACTGCCTCGAGAGCAAGTATGTCTTTTCTTAAGTATGGACACCAAAACTGTATGCAGTACTCCAGGTGCGGTCTCACCAATACCCTATACAACTGCAGGAATACCTCCCTGTTTTTATATTCTATCCCCCTAGCAATAAAAGCCAACATTCTATTGGCTTTCTTGATCACCTGCTGCACCTGCATACTAACTTTTTGATTTTCTTGCACCAAGACCCCCAGATCCCTTTGTACTGCAGTACTTTCCAGTTTATCGCCATTAAGATAATAACTTGCTCTCTGATTTTTCCTGCCAAAGTGCATAACCTCACATTTTCCAATATTGTATTGCATCTGCCAAATCTCTGCCCACTCACCCAGCCTGTCTATATCCCCTTGTAGGTTTTTTATGTCCTCCTCACTCTCTACTTTCTCTCCCATCTTTGTATCATCTGCAAACTTTGATATGTTACACTCGGTCCATTCCTCCAAATCGTTAATATAGATTGTAAAGAGTTGGGGACCCAGCACCTACCCCTGTGGAACACCACTGGCTACTGGTTGCCAGTCCAAGAATGAACCATTTATCCCAACTCTCTGCTTCCTGTTAGATAACCAATCCTCCACCCATGCCAGAATATTACCCCCAATCCAGTGATTTTTTATCTTGAGTAATAATCTTTTATGTGGCACCTTGTCGAATGCCTTCTGGAAGTCTAAATACACTACATCCACTGGTTCCCCTTTATCCACCCTGTACGTTATGTCCTCAAAGAACTCGAGCAAATTTGTCAGACATGACTTCCCCTTCATAAAGCCATGCTGACTTTGTCCTATTAAATAATGTTTATCTAAATGTTCCGTTACTGTCTCCTTAATAATAGACTCCAAAATTTTACCCACCACAGATGATAGGCTAACTGGTCTGTAATTTCCAGCCTTCTGCCTACAACCCTTTTTCAATAAGGGTGTTACATTAGCAGTTTTCCAATCTGCCGGGACCTTTGCTGAGTTCAGGGAGTTTGGGAAAATTATTACCAAAGCATCCACAATTCCTACTGCCACGTCCCTCTAAACATTTTTAAAGAGGCCAAAAATAACCTAAACTCATTTTAAATGTTTGGGAATGTTTAAATCATTAAAAAATATATTTTAATAGCCTGAAATTTGCGATCAACAGCAAAGCGAAGGCGTTTGCTGCTTTTTTAAAATTTGTTTATGGAATGTGGGCGTCGCTGACAAGGCCTGCATTTATTGCTCATCCCTAATTGCCCTTGAGAAGGTGGTGGTGAGCCGCCTTCTTGAACCGCTACAGTCCGTGTGGTGAAGGTACTCCCCCAGTGCTGGTAGGGAGGGAGTTCCTGGATTTTGACCCACGACGATGAAGGAGCGACGATATACTTCCCAAGTCAGGATGGTGTGTGTATTGGAGGGGAACTTAGAGGTGGTGGTATTCCCATGCGCCTGCTGCCCTTGTCCTTCTAGGTGGAAGAGGTCGCGGGTTTGGGAGGTGCTGCCGAAGAAGCCTTGAGAAGTTGGTGCAGTGCATCTTGTAGCAACGGTGCGCCGGTGATGGAGGGAGTGAATGTTGAAGGTGGTGGATTGGGTGCCAATCAAGCGAGCTGATTTGTCCTGGATGGTGTCGATCTTCTTGAGTGTTGTTTGAGCTGTACTCATCCAGTCAAGTGGAGAGTATTTGATCACACTCCTTACTTGTGTCTTGTAGATGTTGGAAAGTCTCTGGGGAGTCAGGAGGTGAGACACTCGCCGCAGAATACCCAGCCTCTGACCTGCTCTTGTTGCCACAGTATTTATGTGGGTCGTCCAGTGAAGTTTCTGTTCAATGGTGATCCGCAGCATATTGACGGTGGTGGATTCGGCGATGGTAATGCCATTGAATGTCCAGGGGAGGTGGTTAGTCTCCCGCATGTTGGAGATAATCATTGCCTGGCATTTGTGTGGAGCAAATGTTACCTGCCACTTATCAGCCCAAGCCTGAACGTCGTCCAGGTCTTGCTGCATGCGGGCATGCACTGCTTCATTATCTGAGGAGTTGAGTGGCGCTGGACACTGCAGTCAGAAGCGAACACCCCCATTTCTGACCTTATGTTGGAGGGAAGGTCATTGATGAAGCCGCTGAAGATGGTTGGGCCGAGGACACTGCCCTGAGGAACTCCTGCAGCGTTGTCCTGGGGCTGAGATGATTGACTTGCAATCACCACAACCATCTTCCTTTGTGCTAGGCATAAGAACATAAGAAATAGGAGCAGAGTAGGCCATTCGGCCCTTCGAGCCTGCTCCGCCATTCAATGAGATCATGGCTGATCTTCTGCCTCAACTCCATTCACCGGCCCTATCGCCATATCCCTTGATGCCCTTACTAGTCAGAAATCTATCGACTTCTATTTTGAATATACCCAATGACTGAGCCTCCACAGCCCTCTGGGGTAGAGAATTCCAAAGATTCACCACCCTCTATGTGAAGAAATTTCTTCTCATCTCAGTCCTGAATGGCCTACCCTTTATCCTGAGGCTGTGGCCCCTGGTTCTAGACTCCCCAGCCAAGGGGAAACATCCTCCCAGCATCCAACCTAACAAGCCCTGTAATAATTTTGTATGCTTCAATGAGATCCCCTCTCATTCTTCTGAATTCAAGAGAATACAGGCCTAGTTTACTCAATCTCTTCTCATACGACAGTCCCGCCATCCCAGGAATCGATCTCGTGAACCTTCGTTGCACTCCCTCTATGGCAAGTATATCCTTCCTTAGGTAATGAGACCAAAATTGTACACAGTACTCCAGGTGTGGTCTCACCAAGGCCCTATATAATTGGAGTAAGACTTCTTTACTCCTGTACTCAAATCCTCTTTTAATGAAGGCCAGCATACCATTTGCTTCCTAATGGCTTGCTGCACCTGCACATTCACTTTGTGACTCATGTACAAGGACACCCAGGTCCCTTTGATCATCTGCATTCTCCAATCTTTCACCATTTAGGAAATACTCTGCCTTTCTGTTTTTTCTACCAAAGTGGATAACTTCACATTTATCCACGTTATATTCCATCTGCCACGTTCTCGACCACTCACTGAGCCTGTCGAGATCCCCTTGAAGCCTCTTCACATCCTCTTCGCAACTGACACTGCCACCTAGCTTTGTATCATCAGGAAATTTGGAAATGTTACATTTAGTCCCCTCATCCAAATCATTGATATAGATTGTGAATAGCTGGGGCCCAAGCACAGATCCTTGCGGTACCACACTATTCACAGCCTGCCATCCTGAAAAAGACCCGTTTATCCCTACACTTTGTTTTCTGTCTGTTAACGAATTCTCAATCCATGCTAGATTATTAACCCCAATTCCATGTGCCCTAATTTTGTTCACCAACCTCTTGTGTGGGACCTTAGAGTCATAGAGTTATACAGCGCAGAAAGAGGCCCTTCGGCCGATCGTGTCCGCTCCGGCCATCAAGCCCTGTCTATTCTAATCCCAGTTTCCAGCACTTGGTCCGTAGCCTTGTATGCTATGGCATTGCAAGTGCTCATCCAAATGCTTCTTGAATGTTGAGTGTTCCTGCCTCTACCACCCTTTCAGGCAGTGAGTTCCAGATTCCAACCACCCTCTGATCCTCTGTCCTTCCTAGGGTCCTACCATTCATTGTGTATTCCCTTGCCTTGTTAGTCCTCCCAAAATGCATCACCTCACACTTTTCAGGGTTAAATTCCATTTGCCACTGTTCTGCCCATCTGACTAACCCGTCTATATCTCCCTGTAGCCTGAGGCTTCCCTCCTCGCTATTTACCACTCCACCAATTGTCTTGTCATCTGCAAACTTACTGATCATACCTCCTACATTCATATCTAAATCATTAATGTACACTACAAACAGCAAAGGACCCAGCACCGATCCCTGCGGTACACCACTGTACACAGGCTTCCCGTCACAAAAACAACCTTCGACCATCACCCTCTGCCTCCTGCCACTAAGCCAATTTTGGATCCAATGTGCCAAATTGCCCTGGATCCCATGGGCTCTTACCTTCTTGACCAGTCTCCCATGCGGGACTTTGTCAAAAGCCTTACTGAAGTCATGTAGACTACATCAACTGCACTACTCTCATCCACACACCCAGTCACCCCCTCGAAAAATTCAATCAAATTGGTCAGACATGATCTCCGCCTGACAAAGCCATGCTGACTATCCTTGATTAATCCTTGCCTCTCCAAGTGGAGACTAATTCTGTCCCTCAGAATTTTTTCCAATAATTTCCCTACCACTGATGTTTGGCTCACTGGCCTATAATTCCCTGGTTTATCCCTACTACCCTTCTTGAACAATGGTACTATGTTAGCTGTTCTCCAGTCCTCTGGCACCTCCCCTGTGGCCAGAGAGGTTCTGAAAATTTGTGTCAGAGCCCCTGCAATCTCCTTCCTTGCCTCACACAGCAGCCTGGGATATACCCCGTCAGGGCCTGGAGATTTAGCCACTTTTAAGCTCGCTAAAACCGTTAGTACCTCCTCCCTCTCAAGATTAATTTGTTCAAGTATATCACAATCGCCCTGCCTGATTTCTATGCCTACATCGTCCTTCTCCATAGTGAACACAGATGCAAAATATTCATTTAAAACCTCACCTACATCTTCCGGCTCTACATACCTTCTGAAAATCCAAATACACCACATCTACCGGTTCCCCTTTGTCTACTCCACTAGTTACATCCTCAAAGATGACAACCAATGCGTCCACTATCCCAATGGCCACCTCTTTCAAAACCCTAGGATGTAGGTCATCCGGTCCTTGAGATTTATCGACTTTTGGTCCCATTAATTTTGCTAGTACTGTTTTTTTACTAATTTCTTCAAGTTCTTCATTCTCATCACACCCTTGCTTTTCTCGCATTTCTGGGAGGTTTTTTGTGTCTTCCTCCATGAAGACAGAAACAAAGTATTTATTTAATTTTTCTGCCATTATAAATTCTCCCGTCTCTGATTGTAAAGGACCTACATTTACCTTTGCCAGTCTTTTCCTTTTCACATACCAATGGAAGATTTTACAATCCGTTTTTATATTTTTCGCTAGTTTGTGCTCCTATTGCATTTTCCCTTTCTTTATAAATTTCTTGGTCCCCCTTTGCTGATTTCTAGAATGATCCCAATCCTCAGGCTGACCACTTTTTTTTCAGGCAACTTTATAAGCTTCCTCCTTTGACATAATACTAGCTTTAATTTCTTTTGTTAGCCATGGTTGGATCACTTTTCCTTTTGTGATTTTATGCCCTAGAGGAATATATGTTTGTTGCAAATTATGCATTATTTCCTTGAATGTTAGCCATTGTATGTCCCCCTTCATACCTTTTAATGTAGTCTCTCAATCTACCATGGCCAACTTGTCCTCATACCGTTGTAGTTTCCTCTGTTTAGATTGAAGACCTTAGTTTCAGATTGGACTACATCACTCTCAAACTTAATGCAAAATTCAATCATAATATGTTCACTTGTGTCTAAAGGCCCCTTTATCACAAGATTATTGATTAGCTCTTTCTCATTACACAGTACCAGATCCAGAATAGCCTGTTTGGTTCCTCCACATACTCCTCCAGAAAACAATCTCGCATGCATTCCAAGAATTCGTCCTCCACACCATTAGTGGTAATTTGATTTGCCCAGTCAATATGTAGATTAAAGTCCCCCATGATTACCGTATTGCCCTTGTTACATGCACTTCTAATTTCTTGATTGATACTGTGCCCTACATTACCACTACGGTTTGGTGGCCTATACACAACTTCCACCAATGTTTTCCGCCCTTTGCTGTTTCTTAGCTCCACCCAAACTGATTCCAGTTATACATCATGATCTGCCGACCCAAGATCTTTATCTCTACCGTACCGATCTCATCCCTTATTAACAGCGTTACTCCACCTCCTTTTCCTTTTTGTCTGTCCTTCCTAAATGTTGAGTACCCTGGAACATTCAGTTCCCAGCTTTGGTTACCCTACAACCATGTCTCTGTAATGGCAATTACATCATACCCATTTACTTCTATTAGTGCCATTAATTCATCCACCTTGTTGCAAATGCTGCGTGCATATAGATAAAGTGCCTTCAACTTTGCTTGTTTAATATTTTTCTGCACTTTGACCCTCTTTACTGTTGGCTTTTGTTTCTGCTCCCTACTAGTTTTGCTGACTACTTTTCTAACTTGCACTTCCAGCTTTGTTTCTCCCTGTTCTGGGTCCACACTTAGGTTCCCAGCCCCCTTACAAACTAGTTTAAATCCTTCCCAACAGCACTAGCAAACCCCCCTGCGAGGATATTGGTCCCGGTTCTGCCGAGGCGTAATCCGTCCAGCTTGTACAGGTCCCACCTTCCCCAGAATCGGTCCCAATGCTTCAGGAATTTAAATCCCTCTCTCCTACACCATCTCTCCAGCCACGCATTCCTCTGGTCTATTCTCCTATTTCTGCTCTCGCTAGCACGTGGCACTGGGAGTAATCCTGAGATTACTACCTTTGAGGTCCTGCTTTTTAATTTATTTCCAAGCTCCCTATATACTGCTTGCAGGCCCTCGTCCCTCTTTCTACCTATGTCGTTGGTACCGATATGGGCCACGACCTCTGGCTGTTCACCCTACCCCTTCAGAATGTCCTGCAGCCGCTCATTGACATCCTTGACCCTGGCAGCAGGGAGGCAACATACCATCCTGGATTCATGTCTGCGGCCACAGAAACGTCTATCTGTTCCCCTTACGATAGAATCCCCTATCACTATTGCTCTCCCACTCTTTTTCCTCCCCTCCTCTGCAGCTGAGCGACTCGTAGTGCCACGGACTTGGCTCTTGCTGCATTCCCCTGAGAAACCATTACCCCCAGCAGTATCCAAAATGGAAAATCTGTTGGAGAGGGAGATGGACCCAGGGGACTCCTGCACTACCTTCCTAGTTCTTTTACTCTGTCTGGCGGTCACCCATTCCCTTTTTGCCTGTGCACTCTTTATCTGTGGTGTGAACAACTCGTTAAACGTGCTATCCACGTAGATCTCAGCCTCGCGGATGCTCCACAGTGACTCCAGCCGCAGCTCCAGGTCCGAAACGCGAAACAGCTAGTGGAGAGTTTTCCCCCGATTCACATTGACTTCAGTTTTACTAGGGCTCCTTGATGTCACACTCGGTCAAATGCTGCCTTGATGTCAAGGGCAGTCACTCTCACCTCAGCTCTGGAATTCAGCTCCTTTGTCCATGTTTGGACCAAGGCTGTAATGAGGTTGGGACCCGAGTGGTCTTGGTGGAACTCAAACTGGGCATCAGTGAGCAGGTTATTGGTAAGTAAGTGCTGCTTGATAGCACTGTCGATGAAACCTTCCATCACTTTGCTGATGATTGAGAGTAGACTGATGGGGTGGCTAGTTCTGGAGCACAAGTCTTCTGCACGACAGCCGGGATGTTGTCAGGGCCCACAGCCTTTGCTGTATTCAGTGCGGTCTCTTGATATCTGGAGTGAATTGTGTTGGCTGAAGACTAGCTTCTGTGATGGTGGGGACCTCAGGAGGAGGCTGGCCCTGAAGGTCTTTTCGCACAAGGTTCTCGCGATCACTGTGTCGAGAACGTCGGGTTTTCCGAACTTTAATTCAAATTAACAAAAGTTAATGGGGTTTCCCTTTTGCGAACTGCTGTGACATCAACAGTCTGTCTAATCATCCAATCTAAAGTCAGAATTCTCACAGACAGCGAACAAGGAAGTGAACAAGCCCTTAAAATTGCAACATTTAAAAATGTTAGAGAGCAAAACAAAGCTTGGGGCTCTCAAGGGGGAAAACCAAACCTGATATAAAGATGGGCAAACATTAAAATATTTCTTTTGAAAATGTTCTTAAAACAAAAATTTCTATTAAAATGCACAAATTTCACACTGCGCAAAAGTAAAATTAGTTTCCAGACACTTACCAGTTGTTTACTAGTAATAACGCTTTAAAAACCCCAGTTTCAGCAATTCCTTTCTATCTCAGGATAGTGAGGAATTGGACAGTGTACATACTGCGGAAGAGCTGAAGCTCTCTTCAGTTTCCCTGATCTGGTATTTACACTGATTGCCGGCTCTGTGGGGTTGGGGGGGGGCGGGGGGACGGGCACAGCGCAGCTAGTGTCGGAGCTGTCATTGACAAGACCGCAACTTCAGGATTTTCGCCTGCATCTGCTCATGTGCCAAAATCCCGAAGTTGCAGTCAGCTTCGAAGGAGGAATCATCGCGAATGCTGTCAGTTCGCCGTCAATCCGACCACAAATTCTGGGTTCACAATTTCTGGAACACAATATAACAGGATATGATTTCAAAAGGCCTTCGAGAAGGTACCCCATAATAGACTGATGAACAAGGTCAGAGAATGCGGAGTCAGGGGACAAGTAGCAGAATGGATTGCTGGTTGGCTTCAGGACAGAAAGCAGAGTGTGGGAGTAAAGGGCAGCTATTCACAGTGGCAGACGGTGGGTAGTGGTGTTCCACAAGGATCATTGCTGGGACCACTGCTGTTCACAATTCACATTAACGATTTGGACTTAGGAATCAAAACACAATTTCTAAATTTGCAGATGACACCAAATTGTGTGGGGAGGATAGTCAATACTGAGAATGACTGCATCAAGTTACGTGAGCCCATTAATAAACTTGCAGAATGGGCATATAATTGGCAAATGAAGTTCAGCACAGATAAATGTGAGTTATTGCATTTTGGTAGGAAGAATAGGGAGGGTGCGAGTCCCAGGTGGGGTAGAGGAACAAAGGGATCTTGGAGTACAAATACACAAAGCACTAAAAGTTGCGACACAGGTTAGCAAGGCCATAAAGAAGCAGTTCTGGTCGCCATATTATAAAAAAAGATATAGGGGCACTGGAGAGGGTGCAGAGAAGATTTACAAGGATGATACCAGAAATGCGAGGGTATACATATCAGGAAAGGATGAACAGGCTGGGTCTATTTCCTCTTGATAAAAAGTAGGCTGAGGCGTGACCTAATATATGTCTTTAAAATAATAAAACATTTTGATAGAGTGGATACAGAGAGAATGTTTCCACTTGTGTGGAAGCGCATAACTAAAGGCCATCAATATAAGATAGTCACCAAGAAATCCAACAGAGAGTGGGGAGAATGTGGAACTCGCTACCACAGGGAGTGGTTGAAGCGAATAGTATAGATGTATTTAAGGGGAGACTGGACAAGCATATGAGGGAGAAGGGAATAGAGGGTTATGTTGATAGATTTAGATGAGGAAAGACGGGAGGAGGCTCGAGTGGGGCATAAACGCCGGCATGGACTGGTTGGGCCGAATGGCCTGTTTCTGTGCTGTATATCCTGTGTAATCCTGTGTAATGATTAGGGACAGCAAATGGCCATTTGTCACAAATGAGCGTTTCTCTATTATAGAGATGAACCCAACTACCCCTCCTCTCAGTATAACCACTGAATCGCATTTACTTGTCTCCATACTCCACTAACACTGCCCCTTTAGTGTCCTTCCCTGATAATTGTTCCCCCGCTCTATTACCCTTTGGGTAAAAAAGTTACCTAGTTTCCCTTCCTACTTCTGACATTCAATTTTCTCGGTTACTAATTAATTTGTAAATGTGAGCCTGTTTCCTGCACTAATGTCGTGAATTCCATTAAAACATTTCAATACAGAAGTCTGTTGCCCAAACAAAGCACATCAAACCCCCTCAACCTAAACTCCTAATACCTTGAATAATCTTTCTCATTCCCCTCTGTACCTTCAGAATGACAGTAACCTTCACCACTGATCAGGTGACTATGGAAGTGGAGTTAATACACCAGATAACCAGAGTCCTGAAGCAACAGCAAATTACCTCCTGTTCTTTCATAGTCTGTCTCTCGCTCAGTGCACACAATATCACAGATAACATGTACGAGTCCTGATATAGGGACGGTGGATTTCTGTTAATGATCGGAGAGGATTAAAGAGGGAATTCCAGAGCTTAGGGCCGAGGAAGCTGAAAAATGGCTGGCAATGATGGAATGATGAAAATCTGGGACGTGCAAGAGTTGGAGGAGAGCAGAGATCTTGGGTTGTAGGGCTGGAGGAAGCTCCAGGGATTGGGAGGGTAATGTCATGGAGGAATCGGAATGCAAAAATGAGAATTTTTAAAAAGAGGCATTGCCGGATGCGGAGCCGATGTAGGTCAGCGAGGAATGGGGTGATGGGTAAACGGGACTTGGTGCAAGTTAGGTTAGAGGGCAGCAGAGTTTTGAATGACCTCAAGTTTCCGGAGAGTGCAAGGTGGCAGGCCGACCAAGAGCGCTTTGGAATAGGGAGGCTAACCAGGAGAGGGTTGGAGAAGTTCAATCTGGAGGTAACGAAGGCATTGGTGTGGGTTTCAGCAGCAGATGAGCTGAGGCAAGGGCGCAGATGGCCAATATTATGGAGGTGGAAGTAGGTGGTCTTGGTGATGGAGAGGATATGGGGTTGGAATCTCAGTTAAGGATCAAATAGTCCGCCGATTGGAACGACCTTCCCTTCCCAGTCTGTCCATCACCCAATGCACACAATATCATAGATAACGTGCCCAAGGTCTGATAAAATTATACTGGGCTTCGGACCATTCACAGTCTGTCCCTCTTCCACAGATATCCAATGTCCTATTTCCCATTTCTGAAGATCGTAAGCACCACTGACTGTGAATGGTTGGTCCACTAGATGTCTACTGTCTTATAACCAGGATCATGTGTGGATTTGTAATGAACATAAGAACATAATTAATAGGAGCAGGAGGAGCCCATTTGGCCCTTCGAGCCTGCTCCGCCATTCAGTAAGATCATGGTTGTTCTTCCACCTCATCTCCACTTTCCAGCACTTGCCCCATATTCTTTGATTCCCTTAATATTCAAAAATCTATCGATCTCTGTCTTGAAAACACTCAACGACTGAGCCTCCACAGCCCTCTGGGGTAGAGAATTCCAAAGATTCATCACCCTCTGAACAAATGTCTCTTCATCTCAGTCCAAAATGGCCGATCCCTTATTCTGAGACTGTGACCCTTGGTTCTAGGCTCCCCAGCCAGGGGAAACATCATCCCTGTCAAGTCCTGTAAGAATTTTGTATTTTTCAATGAGATCACCTCTCACTCTTCTAAACTCTAGAGAATATAGGCCTAGTCTACTGAATCTCTCCTCATAGAACAGTCCCCCCATCCCAGGAACCAGGCTGGAGAACCTTTGTTGCACTCTCTCTATGGCAAGTATATCTTTCCTTAGGTAAGGAGACCAAAACTGTACACAGTATTCCAGCTGTGGTCTCACCAGGGTCCTATATAACTGCAGTAAGACATCTTTACTCTTGTACTCAAATCCTCTTGTAATAAAGTCCAACATGCCATTTGCTTTCCTAATTGCTTGCTGTACCTGCATGTTAACTTTGTGATTCGTGTACAAGGACACCCAGGTCCCTCTGAACACCAACATTTCCCAGTCTCTCACCATTTAAAAAAAATTCTGCTTTTCTATTTTTCCTACCAAAGTGGACAAATTCACATTTCTCCACGTTATATTCCATGTGCCATGTTCTTGCCCACGCACTTAGCCTGTCTATATCCCCTTGAAGCCTTCTTGCAACCTCCTCACAATTTACATTCCCACCCAGCATTGAATCATCAGCGAACTTAGATATATTACATTTGGTTCCCTCATACAAATCATTGAAATAGATTGTGAATAGCTGAGGCCCAAGCCCTAATCTTTGTGGTACCCCACTAGTTACAGCCTGCCAACCCGAAAATGACCCATTTATTCCTACTCTCTTCTGTCCGTTAACCAATCCTCAATCCATGCTAGTATATTACCCCCCAATCCCATGAGTCCTAATTTTGTTTAATAACCTCTTGTGTGGCACCTTATCGAATGCCTTCTGAAAATCCAAATGCACCACATCCACTGGTTCCCCCTTATCTATTCTGCTAGTTACAACTTCAAAACCCTCTAACAGATTCGTCAAACACGATTTCCCTTTAATAAATCCATGTTGACTCTGCCCAATCCTTTTATTCTTTTCTAAGTGCCCTGTTACCACTTCCTTAATAATAGATTCTAACATTTTTCCTACGACTGATGTCAGGCTAACCGGTCTGTAGTTCCCCATTTTCTCTCTCCCTCCTTTCTTAAATAGTAAGGTTACATTTGCTACCTTCCAATCCGCGGGAACCGTTCCAGAATCGATGGAATTTTGGAAAATGGCATCCAGTGCATCCACTATCTCTATAGCCACCTCTTTCAAACCCTAGGATGTCGGCCATCAGGTCCAAGGGATTTATTGGCTTTCAGTCCCATTAATTTCTCCAGTACTTTTTATTACTAATACAAATTTCTTTCAGTTCCTCATTCTCGCTGGCCCCTTGGTTCTCCACTATTTCCGGGAAGTATTTTGCATTTTTCTTCCGTGAAGAGAGACAGAAAGTGTTTGTTTAATTTATCTGCCATTTCCTTATTCCCCATTATAATTTCTCCTGTATCAGCCTGTAAAGGACCCACATTTACTTTCGCAAATCTTTTCCTTCTTACATAACTATAGCAGATTTTGCAGTCTGTTTTTTTGTCTCTCGCTAGTTTACTCTCATATTCTATTTTCCCTTTCGTTATCAGTTTCTGGTCCTCCTTTGCTGAATTCTAAAACACTCACAAACCTCAGGCTGACTACTGTTTTTGGCAACAATATAAGCATCTTCCTTTAAGCTAATACTATCTTTAACGTCTCTTGTTAACCACGGTAGGAACACTTTTCCTGTGGAATTTTTGTGCCTTAAAGGAATGTATTTTTATTGTAAATGATGTATTTTTCTTTAAATGCTATCCATTGCTTGTCTACCGTCATAGCTTTTAATGTAGTTTCACAATCTACCTTAGCCAACTCACCTCTCATACCTACGTAGTTTGCTTTGTTTCTATTTAAGACCCAAGTTTCAGATTTAATTAAATCACTTTTAAACTCAACATAAAATTCTATCATATTATGGTCACTCTTCCCTAAAGGGCCCTTTACTACAAGGTTGTTAATTCATCCTTTCTTATTGCACAATACTAGATCTAAAATAGCCTGTTCCCTAGTTGGTTCCTCAACATACTGATCTACAAACCTAACTTGCATACATTCCGTGAATTCGTCCTCCACAGTATTACTGCAAATTTGGTTTGCTCAGTCTATATGTAGATTAAAGTCCCCCATGATTATTGTATTACCCTTGTTACATTCGCTTCTAATTTTCTGATTTGTACTCTGCCCTACATTACAACTACTGTTTGGGGGCCTATAAACAACTCCCACCAATGTTTTCAGCCCCTTGCTGTTTCTTAGCTCCACCCAAGCTGACTCTACTTCTTGATTTTCCGAGCTAAGATCCTTTCTCTCTACTGTCTTTAATCCATCCTTTATTATCAGAGCTAACCCTCCTCCTTTTCCATTTTGCTTAACTCTTTTAAAAGTTAAGTATCCTGAAATATTTAGTTCCCAACCTTGGCCACTTTGCAACCACGTTTCCGTTATGGCTATTAAATCAAACCTGTTAATTTCTATCTGAGCTATTAATTCATCTATTTTGTTGCGAATACTTCGCACGTTCAGATATAGTGCCTTTAGCTTTGACTTATTTCTATTTTCCCTGATGTCACCTTAGTCACTGAAGCCTTATTACCTTTGTTAGTCTCTCTCTCCCATCCTGACGCACTCAGCTTATTTTTACCCAAAACGCTACTCTGCTCTAGAGCCTTGACATTTCTCTCACTGCTTTTAAATTTACTCTTTCCTGAAGCCTCCCACCCCGCCCCCCGCCCTTCATTAGTTTAATGCCCTGTCTGCTGCCCCAGTTATTCGATTTGCCACTGCACTGGTTCCAGCCCGGTTTAAGTGGAGCCCGTCCCAAAGGAACAGCTCCCTCTGTGCTCAGTACTGGTGCCAGTGCCCCATAAATTGAAAGCCCTTCCTCCCTCACCACTCTTTGAGCCACGCAGTTAAACCTCTATTCTGTTTGTCCCTATGCTAATTTGCGCGGGGCTCAGGTACCAATCCAGAGATTATTATCTTTTGAGGTTTGTAATTTGGATCCTAGCTTTTCGAGCTCCGTCAGCAGAACCTCTTTCCTAGTTATACCTATGTCTTTGGTTCCTACGTGGACCACGACAACTGGATCCTCCCCCTCCCACTCCAAGTTCTTCTCCAGCCGCGAGGAGATGTCAATAGTAAAGGGTAGGCCGGAAATTATAAATCATCAAAAGTAAAAGTCATATCATTGAAACATGCATGTTCAGTGAATATTAGAATCAAGTGAGGATTTGAAAGGTTTCTCGTTCATTGTTGGCTTTCAAATGAGGTTTCCATTAACTGAGTTTTAATTTCAACACCCACCTCTATTGAAGCTGTGAATTAAATCTTGCAACATTTTACTGAATAATGAAATGGTATTGAGAAGTTGTCTTTATGTCAATACAACTAACATTGAGACCACTTTCTCTCTGATCTAATTGAAGATGTTCAACAGAAACACAAGGACACACTCCGGGTACAAACTGAAACACTGAGAGTGAACACTATCCTAATAAAGGAGAAGGTTAAGGTTTTCCAGCTGGTTGATCGATATGCTGAGCTAACGGTCATTTCTACTGTTCGAGATCGGACACTTGTAGAACATGAACTGCTGGCAAGAGGCCGAGACCATGAAGCGTGGACAGAGAAACATCTCCGGAGAGAACTGGTAAAAATCCGAACTGATCAGTTGTTCCACAGCAGTTTTTCCCGGAGAGAATCCAAATCTGGGAGTTCAGGAGCAGTGAGCGGAGTCCCGGGGATTGGAAAAACAACAATGGTACAAAAGATTGTTCATGACTGGGCCACTGGGAAAATATACCCAAACTTTCAATTTGTTTTCAGCTTTAAATTCCGGGATTTGAACGCTATTAACTGTAGAATAAACCTGAGGAATCTGATACTCTTTTTCTATCCTTACTTCGGGAAAGTTCTGGGAGAGCTCTGGAAGAACCCAGAGGGATTGCTGTTTATATTCGATGGTCTGGATGAATTAAAGGACAGTATCGATTTTGCTGACAATCGGAGAAATACAGAACCTCAGCACATGTGCACAGATCCCGAATGCTGGTGTGAAGTGTCTGACATTGTGTACAGTTTAATACAGCACAAGCTGCTCCCAGGATGTTCAGTGCTAGTGACCAGCCGCCCCACTGCATTACATTTATTGGAAAAGGCTGAGATCAGTGTCTGGGCTGAAATCCTGGGATTTGTTGGTCAAGAACGGAAGGAATATTTCAACAAGTTTTTTGAAGATCAGACGGTGGCAGCAGCTGTTTTCAAACACGTGGAGGAGAACGAGATCCTGTACACCATGTGCTACAACCCTTCCTACTGCTGGATCCTCGGCCTCTCACTGGGCCCCTTCTTTACACAAAGAGACAGGAATCAGCAGCGAGTTCCCAAGACCATCACCCAACTATATTCCTACTATATCTACAACATTCTGAAAAACCATGGCCGAGAGATTGAAAGCCCCCGTGATGTGTTACTGAAGCTTGGTGAGATGGCCTTCACAGGAGTCTCCAAGAAGAAGATTGTGTTTCGAAATGGAGATTTGATCAAGTACAGTCTGCAACCTTCCCAGTTCCTGTCCGGGTTCATGATGGAACTTTTGGAGAAAGATGAATCTGCCCAGAGCGTGGTGTACACATTCCCGCACCTCACCATCCAAGGGTTTGTAGCCGCACTCGCACAATTCCTGACTCCAGATCCCGGGGACATCCTGAAACTCCTCAGAGAATCCCACAGCAAGGAAGATGGGCGATTTGAGATATTTCTCCGTTTTGTTGCTGGTCTCTCTTCCCCACAGGCAGCTCGGCACCTGGAGGAGTTTCTGGGTCCATTTCTTCATCAAACCACCTGCCGAGTGATTGACTGGGTGAAGGAAAAGGTTGCAGGACAGATTGGAAACACAGAGAGTGAAACTGGTCAAAGGAACCTCCTGAACACATTCCACTTCCTGTTTGAGTCTCAGAATAAAGCACTGGCTCGGAACACAGTGGGATCTGTGGAATCACTTTCATTTAGTTACTTGACATTGACCCCGATTGACTGTGCGGTCCTGTCTCACGTCATTCGACTCTGTGATACAATAAAACAGCTCGATCTACAGGACTGCTCCATTCAGGGTGAGGGACTCCAGCGGCTGGGACACGAACTGCACAAATGCCGGGTGTTGAGGTAACTGTTTATTTGTCTCTAACTGTTGGGTGAATTGTAGAACAGTCACGGATTGTGTTGTTGCTTCGTAATGTAGGGAAGCAAACAGTTCAGTTAAACCACAGAGAAGCAGATTCAACACAAATATGACCAATAATAAGAGGATCGGTCAGTAATTCCCTGAGGACTGGAGAATCTAAAATGGATCCTTGTGAACAAGTAGGGATTTTACAGTCTTTATCGGATCAGCAAATACAGGTCACTGAGAGTCTGATAATTTAATTACAATAAATCATATCAGCAGAATTTAAACATAAAATATAATCCGGCAGTAAAGATAAAATTAATTTAAAATATTTTCTACTTCCACCATTTCAACTGGGAAGAGGAGAGAAACTCGAGTTTACATCATAAACAGTTCGATATTTACTCCAATACCGTGCAGGGTTAGTTTCCTGGATTGGGAATATTGGGGAATCAGGAATTCTTTCCGCTGTAAATGTTTACAATTATTCATAGTCCTGAACATTGAGTAAAGATTGATATTCAGGATCTTAAACCTGCCGGTGAAAAGGTTCCAATCTAACCGGAGTACAGACACAAACCGGCCAGCGGTGGGGCCTCGCACACAGCGGGCGGCTCCTGGGTAAACCGGAGGCAGTGAACCCGGGAATTCCCCATAATCCGCCCCCTGTGTGTGAGGCTCCGCTCGGGGAGGGAACTTCCGAAAATTCCCCAAAACCTGTCGGGCCAGTTACACCTGAAATAAATGTAGAGCCAGTTTAATGGGAATAAAGTGAGAGACTTCCCTCCCCGATAAACTAGGAGCACAGGGACATTTAAAACTTATAACGGTACAGAACAAACTCTATTGCTGCTATTGACAAACATTCACTATAAGCCCTCTGACTCCCACAGCTACCTGGAATACACTTCCTCCCACCCCGCTTCCTGTAAGGACGCTGGTCCATTCTCCCAGTTTCTCCGTCACTGCCGCATCTGCTCTGACGATGCCACGTTACATACTAGTGCTTCCGACATGTCTTCCTTTTCCCTCAACCGATGATTCCCCTCTACGGTGGTGACACGGCTCTTGACCGTGTCCGTTCTATTTCCCGCACTTCTGCTCTCACCCCTTCCCCTCCCTCCCGGAAACAAGATCGGGTTTCCCTTGTCCTCACCTTTCACCCCACCAGCCTCCACATTCAATGGATCATCCTCTGCCATTTCCGCCACCACCAGCGTGATCCCACCACCAAACACATCTTCCCCTCACTTCCCCTTTCAGCTTTCCGAAGGGACCGCTCCCTCCGTGACACCCTGGTCCACTCCTCAATCACCCCCAACATCCCTTCCCATCCCACGGCAACTTCCCATGCAAGCGCAGGAGATGCTACACCTGCCCTTTTACCACTTCCCTTCCCACTGTCGCCCCAAACACTCCTTCCAGGTGAACCAACGATTTTCTTGTACTTCTTGCAATTTAGTATACTGTATTCGCTGCTCACGATGTGGTCTCCTCTACATTGGGGAGACAAAACACAGATTGGGTGACCGCTTTGCGGAACACCTCCGTTCAGTCTGTAAGTGTGACCCCGAGCTTCTGGTCGCCTATCTCTTTAATTCTCCGCTCCACTCCCACTCTGATCTCTCCATTCTCGGCCTCTTACACTCTTCCAACAAAGTACAACATAAGATCGAGGAACAGCACCTCATCTTTCAATTAGGCACTTTACAGCCTTCTGGACTCAACATAGAGTTCAACAATTTCAGATTATAAACTCGGCCCCTATTTCTTTTTTTCTTTTTTTTTCCTTTTCCCTTGTTTACCCCTCGTATGACAGCCGTTGATGATTCTGCCATTGCCATTCACACCTCATCTAGATTCATCTTTTGTTTCTTAACTTGTCCCATTACCATCTCCTTTTGCTTGCACCATCATCCCTTTTGTCTTTTAATCTCTCCTGTCTTCCACCCTATCACAGACCTTCCCTTTTGTTCTTTCCTCCGCTCCCCCCACCCTTCCCTGCCCCTACACCTGCTTAAAAATCTGTTACATGTGCAACTTTTTCCAGTTCTGATGAAGGGTCCTCGACCTGAAACATTGGCCCAAAAATTAAACATCGATGGTTCCCGCGGGGGTAAGGAATCCCCGCGATATCGCACTCCGCGCCTACCTTTTTGTTTCGGGCCCACACGAACTTCAGTATCAGGGCCTCTCCCTGTTGCAACCGTGCAGTGCTTGCGTGTCCAAGAGGCACAATTAGTTTGTGCGAGCTCTGGGATCACGTGATTTAGTTAGAGCCAATGGCAGCACACCATCTTTCATTCATAGTTTTGACAGCAATGGCTGTCAAAGCAATGAATACTACAAGCCCACAAAAGAACAACTAAACCTCAATTAATTAAAAAAAAGCCATCACATTAATAAAATAACTATAGTTAATTAAATTAAACACTTTAAACAAAAAATATAATTTTTGAAATTTTTTAAATCTTTTTTAAAGTTATAAAAATAAACTTACCTTTCTTTAAAGTCTCTAAAAAAGATAAACCTGTTGAAAAAAATGTAAAGTATCACTAAAACAGGAGGAGGAGGCCATTCAGCCCCTCGAACAAGTTACATAGAAACAGGAATGGGGAAAAGTTGAAGATCCAATACAGATATTTGAGGAACGGCAGTTGTCACATTTGACGCCACTGCTAAAGAGCATGTCGCTTGTGAGAGGGAGAATATTTCTGGCGTGAAGCCGGTTTGAGGCAGTCAATCTGGATTTGTGGGAGAAATGAGCTGCACAGGCTGGATCATGGACAAGAAAATGGAATTTGTCGAACGTGCAATGATGCACTGCAGCCAATGAAAGTCCTTTTGTGAGATTTAGTCAGCAAGAACCCGGATAGCTCAGTCGGTAGAGCATCAGACTTTTAATCTGAGGGTCCAGGGTTCAAGTCCCTATTCAGGCGCTGCTTTTAAATCACGATATTCATTTCCACATTCGTGCTCTGATCATTCAGCAATGAGAATAACAACAGGACTGGGCCTTTTAACCGCTCGAGCCTTTCTGCCATTCAATTGGATCTGTGATCGAACTCCGTTTGCATCCCTTTACTCCAGATCCCTTAATATCTTTGGTTAAACAACATCTATCAATCTCAAGTTTAACATTGCCAATTGACCCAGCTTCAAGTGCTGTTTGCGGAAGTGTGTTACAAATTTCTGCCACCCATTCCATGCAGAAGCCTTTCCTAACTTCTCACCTGAAAGGCTTGGAACTAATGTTGAGTCTGTCTCCCGTACTCCTAGACGGGCCAATCATCGGAAATAGCTTCGCTCTATCGACACTATCAGTTCCACTTAATATCGTGAATACTTCAATCAAATCACCACGTAAGCTTCTAAATTCCAGGGAATATATCCGTAGTTTGTGCAATCTCCCATTGTAATTTGTCCCTTGGACTCTGTGTATCATTCTGGAAATCTACGCTTCACTTTTTAATACTAAGGTGTGATGCCCAGAACTGCACACAGTACTCCAGGTGTGGTCTAACCAGTGCTTTGTATGGCTGTTGCATAATTTCTCCCCCTTATATTGTCATCCTATAGATATAAGTATCACCTTTCATTCAGCCTTTTTGATTCTTTTCTGTACCTGTCCATGACCATTAAATGATATATGTACATGGACCCTTAAGTCTATTTGGATCTCAACTGTTTCCAGCTTAACATTGTATAGAGTGTATTCTAAACGCCCCTTTTTATTTCCGAAGTGGATGACATCACACTTCGCTAATATTTAAATCAATTTGCCGCAGATTTGCCCATTCACATAATCTATGAATATCCGGTCAAATTTCTTGCTTCCACCTATACTGCTTATAATACCGCCTATCTATTTTGTCATCGTTAAACTTGAATGTTTGGCTCTCAATCCCATCAAGTAAGTCGTTAATAAAATCGGTGAATAGATGAGGCCACATAAGAGATCCCACACGGACAGCACTCGTCATATCCTGCCAAATAAAGTACCAGGTCATTATCCGTAAACTGCGTCTCCTGTCGCGCAAACAATTTCCTAACCAGGACAATAAAACTGTATTTTGCTCCATGTCTGCCAGCTACTAATGATTTGTGAACTGGGGCTCATAAACCTCTTTACTCCTCAACAGTTAATAGCTTCCAATTATTTAGAAAAGACTCGGAACTATCTCATAATGTTGCAAGGTGGATGCTGTCACACTTGGGCACAGTGAACTCGATTTGCCTTTGTTTTGCCGACTTACTTCGTCTGTCTCTGTCCCTTTGGTTTGCTCCCGTTCCCATTTGCACTACGACCGGACCTTCTAACTTAGTGCGATCTTCGAACATGGATCTACAGCGCTCAATTGCTCCATCCAAGTCAATCTTAAATACGGTGAAAAGTTGAAGATCCAATACAGAAATTTGAGGGACCGCAGTTGTCACATTTGACGCCACTGCTAAAGAGCATGTCGCTTGTGAGAGGGAGAATATTTCTGGCGTGAAGCCGGTTTGAGGCAGTCAATCTGGATTTGTGGGAGAAATGAGCTGCACAGGCTGGATCATGGACAAGAAAATGGAATTTGTCGAACGTGCAATGATGCACTGCAGCCAATGAAAGTCCTTTTGTGAGATTTAGTCAGCAAGAACCCGGATAGCTCAGTCGGTAGAGCATCAGACTTTTAATCTGAGGGTCCAGGGTTCAAGTCCCTGTTCGGGCGCTGCTTTTAAATCACGATATTCATTTCTACATTCTTGCTCTGATCCTTCAGCAATGAGAATAACAACAGGACTCGGCCTTTCAACCGCTCGAGCCTTTCTGCCATTCAATTGGATCTGTGATCGAACTCCGTTTGCATCCCTTTGCTCCAGATCCCTTAATACCTTTGGTTAACCAACATCTATCAATCTCAAGATTAACATTGCCAATTGACCCAGATTTAAGTGCTGTTTGCGGAAGTGTGTTACAAATTTCTGCCACCTATTCCATGTTGAAGCCTTTCCTAACTTCTCTCCTGAAAGGCTTGGAACTTATGTTGAGTCTGTGTCCCGTACTCCAAGACGGGCCAATCATCGGAAATAGCTTCGCTCTATCGACACTATCAGTTCCACTTAATATCATGAATACTTCAATCAAATCGCCACGTAAGCTTCTAATTTACAGGGAATATATCCCTAGTTTGTGCAATCTCCCATTGTAATTGGTCCCTTGGACTCTGTGTATCATTCTGGTAAATCTACGCTTCACTTTTTAAGCCTAATATTAATTTCCTAAATTGTGATGCCCAGAACTGCACACAGTACTCCAGGTGTGGTCTAATCAGTGCTTTGTATGGCTGTTGCATAATTTCTCCCCCTTATATTTTCATCCTATAGATATAAGTATCATCTTTTATTCAGCCTTTTTGATTCTTTTCTGTACCTGTCCATGCCCATTAAATGATATATGTACATGGACCCTTAAGTCTATTTGGATCTCAACTGTTTCCAGCTTAACATTGTATAGAGTGTATTCTAAACGCCCCTTTTTATTTCCGAAGTGGATGACATCACACTTCGCTAATATTTAAATCAGTTTGCCACAGATTTGCCCATTCACATAATCTATGAATATCCGGGCAAATTTCTTGCTTCCACCTATACTGCTTATAATGCCGCCTATCTATTTTGTCATCGTTAAACTTGAATGTTTGGCGCTCAATCCCATCAAGTAAATCGTTAATAAAATCGGTGAATAGATGAGGCCACATAAGAGATCCCTCACGGACAGCACTCGTCATATCCTGCCAAATAAAGTACCAGATCATTATCCGTAAACTGCGTCTCCAGTCGCGCAAACAATTTCCTAACCAGGACAATAAAACTGTATTTTGCTCCATGTCTGCCAGCTACTAATGATTTGTGAACTGGGGCTCATAAACCTCTTTACTCCTCAACAGTTAATAGCTTCCAATTATTTAGAAAAGACTCGGAACTATCTCATAATGTTGCAAGGTGGATGCTGTCACACTTGGGCACAGTGAACTCGATTTGCCTTTGTTTTGCCGACTTACTTCGTCTGTCTCTGTCCCTTTGGTTTGCTCCCGTTCCCATTTGCACTACGACCGGACCTTCTAACTTAGTGCGATCTTCGAACATGGATCTACAGCGCTCAATTGCTCCATCCAAGTCAATCTTAAATACGGTGAAAAGTTGAAGATCCAATACAGAAATTTGAGGGACCGCAGTTGTCACATTTGACGCCACTGCTAAAGAGCATGTCGCTTGTGAGAGGGAGAATATTTCTGGCGTGAAGCCTGTTTGAGGCAGTCAATCTAGATTTGTGGGAGAAATGAGCTGTACAGGCTGGATTATGGACAAGAAAATGGAATTTGTCGAAGGTGCAATGATGCACTGCAGCCAATGAAAGTACTTTTGTGAGCTTGAGTCAGCAAGAGCCCGGATAGCTCAGTCGGTAGAGCATCAGACTTTTAATCTGAGGGTCCAGGGTTCAAGTCCCTGTTCGGGCGCTGCTTTTAAATCACGATATTCATTTCTACATTCTTGCTCTGATCCTTCAGCAATGAGAATAACAACAGGACTCGGCCTTTCAACCGCTCGAGCCTTTCTGCCATTCAATTGGATCTGTGATCGAACTCCGTTTGCATCCCTTTGCTCCAGATCCCTTAATATCTTTGGTTAACCAACATCGATCAATCTCAAGATTAACATTGCCAATTGACCCAGATTTAAGTGCTGTTTGCGGAAGTGTGTTACAAATTTCTGCCACCTATTACATGTTGAAGCCTTTCCTAACTTCTCTCCTGAAAGGCTTGGAACTTATGTTGAGTCTGTGTCCCGTACTCCGAGACGGGCCAATCATCGGAAATAGCTTCGCTCTATCGACACTATCAGTTCCACTTAATATCGTGAATGCTTCAATCAAATCGCCACGTAAGCTTCTAATTTCCCTAGTTTGTGCAATCTCCCATTGTAATTGGTCCCTTGGACTCTGTGTATCATTCTGGTAAATCTACGCTTCACTTTTTAAGCCTAATATTAATTTCCTAAATTGTGATGCCCAGAACTGCACACAGTACTCCAGGTGTGGTCTAATCAGTGCTTTGTATGGCTGTTGCATAATTTCTCCCCCTTATATTTTCATCCTATAGATATAAGTATCATCTTTTATTCAGCCTTTTTGATTCTTTTCTGTACCTGTCCATGCCCATTAAATGATATATGTACATGGACCCTTAAGTCTATTTGGATCTCAACTGTTTCCAGCTTAACATTGTATAGAGTGTATTCTAAACGCCCCTTTTTATTTCCGAAGTGGATGACATCACACTTCGCTAATATTTAAATCAGTTTGCCACAGATTTGCCCATTCACATAATCTATGAATATCCGGGCAAATTTCTTGCTTCCACCTATACTGCTTATAATGCCGCCTATCTATTTTGTCATCGTTAAACTTGAATGTTTGGCTATCAATCCCATCAAGTAAATCGTTAATAAAATCGGTGAATAGATGAGGCCACATAAGAGATCCCTCACGGACAGCACTCGTCATATCCTGCCAAATAAAGTACCAGGTCATTATCCGTAAACTGCGTCTCCTGTCGCGCAAACAATTTCCTAACCAGGACAATAAAACTGTATTTTGCTCCATGTCTGCCAGCTACTAATGATTTGTGAACTGGGGCTCATAAACCTCTTTACTCCTCAACAGTTAATAGCTTCCAATTATTTAGAAAAGACTCGGAACTATCTCATAATGTTGCAAGGTGGATGCTGTCACACTTGGGCACAGTGAACTCGATTTGCCTTTGTTTTGCCGACTTACTTCGTCTGTCTCTGTCCCTTTGGTTTGCTCCCGTTCCCATTTGCACTACGACCGGACCTTCTAACTTAGTGCGATCTTCAAACTTGGATCTACAGCGCTCAATTGCTCCATCCAAGTCAATCGTAAATACGGTGAAAAGTTGAAGATCCAATACAGAAATTTGAGGGACCGCAGTTGTCACATTTGACGCCACTGCTAAAGAGCATGTCGCTTGTGAGAGGGAGAATATTTCTGGCGTGAAGCCTGTTTGAGGCAGTCAATCTAGATTTGTGGGAGAAATGAGCTGTACAGGCTGGATTATGGACAAGAAAATGGAATTTGTCGAAGGTGCAATGATGCACTGCAGCCAATGAAAGTCCTTTTGTGAGCTTGAGTCAGCAAGAGCCCGGATAGCTCAGTCGGTAGAGCATCAGACTTTTAATCTGAGGGTCCAGGGTTCAAGTCCCTGTTCGGGCGCTGCTTTTAAATCACGATATTCATTTCTACATTCGTGCTCTGATCCTTCAGCAATGAGAATAACAACAGGACTCGAGCCTTTCTGCCATTCAATTGGATCTGTGATCGAACTCCGTTTGCATCCCTTTGCTCCAGATCCCTTAATATCTTTGGTTAACCAACATCGATCAATCTCAAGATTAACATTGCCAATTGACCCAGATTTAAGTGCTGTTTGCGGAAGTGTGTTACAAATTTCTGCCACCTATTACATGTTGAAGCCTTTCCTAACTTCTCTCCTGAAAGGCTTGGAACTTATGTTGAGTCTGTGTCCCGTACTCCGAGACGGGCCAATCATCGGAAATAGCTTCGCTCTATCGACACTATCAGTTCCACTTAATATCGTGAATACTTCAATCAAATCGCCACGTAAGCTTCTAATTTCCCTAGTTTGTGCAATCTCCCATTGTAATTGGTCCCTTGGACTCTGTGTATCATTCTGGTAAATCTACGCTTCACTTTTTAAGCCTAATATTAATTTCCTAAATTGTGATGCCCAGAACTGCACACAGTACTCCAGGTGTGGTCTAATCAGTGCTTTGTATGGCTGTTGCATAATTTCTCCCCCTTATATTTTCATCCTATAGATATAAGTATCATCTTTTATTCAGCCTTTTTGATTCTTTTCTGTACCTGTCCATGCCCATTAAATGATATATGTACATGGACCCTTAAGTCTATTTGGATCTCAACTGTTTCCAGCTTAACATTGTATAGAGTGTATTCTAAACGCCCCTTTTTATTTCCGAAGTGGATGACATCACACTTCGCTAATATTTAAATCAGTTTGCCACAGATTTGCCCATTCACATAATCTATGAATATCTGGTCAAATTTCTTGCTTCCACCTATACTGCTTATAATACCGCCTATCTATTTTGTCATCGTTAAACTTGAATGTTTGGCTCTCAATCCCATCAAGTAAGTCGTTAATAAAATCGGTGAATAGATGAGGCCACATAAGAGATCCCTCACGGACAGCACTCGTCATATCCTGCCAAATAAAGTACCAGATCATTATCCGTAAACTGCGTCTCCAGTCGCGCAAACAATTTCCTAACCAGGACAATAAAACTGTATTTTGCTCCATGTCTGCCAGCTACTAATGATTTGTGAACTGGGGCTCATAAACCTCTTTACTCCTCAACAGTTAATAGCTTCCAATTATTTAGAAAAGACTCGGAACTATCTCATAATGTTGCAAGGTGGATGCTGTCACACTTGGGCACAGTGAACTCGATTTGCCTTTGTTTTGCCGACTTACTTCGTCTGTCTCTGTCCCTTTGGTTTGCTCCCGTTCCCATTTGCAGTACGACCGGACCTTCTAACTTAGTGCGATCTTCGAACTTGGATCTACAGCGCTCAATTGCTCCATCCAAGTCAATCGTAAATACGGTGAAAAGTTGAAGATCCAATACAGAAATTTGAGGGACCGGCAGTTGTCACATTTGACTCACTGCTAAAGAGCATGTCGCTTGTCAGAGGGAGAATATTTCTGGCGTGAAGCCTGTTTGAGGCAGTCAATCTAGATTTGTGGGAGAAATGAGCTGTACAGGCTGGATTATGGACAAGAAAATGGAATTTGTCGAAGGTGCAATGATGCACTGCAGCCAATGAAAGTACTTTTGTGAGCTTGAGTCAGCAAGAGCCCGGATAGCTCAGTCGGTAGAGCATCAGACTTTTAATCTGAGGGTCCAGGGTTCAAGTCCCTGTTCGGGCGCTGCTTTTAAATCACGATATTCATTTCTACATTCGTGCTCTGATCCTTCAGCAATGAGAATAACAACAGGACTCGGCCTTTCAACCGCTCGAGCCTTTCTGCCATTCAATTGGATCTGTGATCGAACTCCGTTTTCATCCCTTTGCTCCAGATCCCTTAATATCTTTGGTTAACCAACATCGATCAATCTCAAGATTAACATTGCCAATTGACCCAGATTTAAGTGCTGTTTGCGGAAGTGTGTTACAAATTTCTGCCACCTATTACATGTTGAAGCCTTTCCTAACTTCTCTCCTGAAAGGCTTGGAACTTGTGTTGAGTCTGTGTCCCGTACTCCGAGACGGGCCAATCATCGGAAATAGCTTCGCTCTATCGACACTATCAGTTCCACTTAATATCGTGAATACTTCAATCAAATCGCCACGTAAGCTTCTAATTTCCCTAGTTTGTGCAATCTCCCATTGTAATTGGTCCCTTGGACTCTGTGTATCATTCTGGTAATTCTACGCTTCACTTTTTAAGCCTAATATTACTTCCTAAATTGTGATGCCCAGAACTGCACACAGTACTCCAGGTGTGGTCTAACCAGTGCTTTGTATGGCTGTTGCATAATTTCTCCCCCTTATATTGTCATCCTATAGATATAAGTATCATCTTTTATTCAGCCTTTTTGATTCTTTTCTGTCCCTGTCCATGACCATTAAATGATATATGTACATGGACCCTTAAGTCTATTTGGATCTCAACTGTTTCCAGCTTAACATTGTATAGAGTGTATTCTAAACGCCCCTTTTTATTTCCGAAGTGGATGACATCACACTTCGCTAATATTTAAATCAGTTTGCCACAGATTTGCCCATTCACATAATCTATGAATATCTGGTCAAATTTCTTGCTTCCACCTACACTGCTTATAATACCGCCTATCTATTTTGTCATCGTTAAACTTGAATGTTTGGCTCTCAATCCCATCAAGTAAGTCGTTAATAAAATCGGTGAATAGATGAGGCCACAGAAGAGATCCCACACGGACAGCACTCGTCATATCCTGCCAAATAAAGTACCAGATCATTATCCGTAAACTGCGTCTCCTGTCGCGCAAACAATTTCCTAACCAGGACAATAAAACTGTATTTTGCTCCATGTCTGCCAGCTACTAATGATTTGTGAACTGGGGCTCATAAACCTCTTTACTCCTCAACAGTTAATAGCTTCCAATTATTTAGAAAAGACTCGGAACTATCTCATAATGTTGCAAGGTGGATGCTGTCACACTTGGGCACAGTGAACTCGATTTGCCTTTGTTTTGCCGACTTACTTCGTCTGTCTCTGTCCCTTTGGTTTGCTCCCGTTCCCATTTGCAGTACGACCGGACCTTCTAACTTAGTGCGATCTTCGAACTTGGATCTACAGCGCTCAATTGCTCCATCCAAGTCAATCGTAAATACGGTGAAAAGTTGAAGATCCAATACAGAAATTTGAGGGACGGCAGTTGTCACATTTGACTCACTGCTAAAGAGCATGTCGCTTGTCAGAGGGAGAATATTTCTGGCGTGAAGCCTGTTTGAGGCAGTCAATCTAGATTTGTGGGAGAAATGAGCGAAAACAGGCTGGATTATGGACAAGAAAATGGAATTTGTCGAAGGTGCAATGATGCACTGCAGCCAATGAAAGTCCTTTTGTGAGATTAAGTCAGCAAGAGCCCGGATAGCTCAGTCGGTAGAGCATCAGACTTTTAATCTGAGGGTCCAGGGTTCAAGTCCCTGTTGGGGCGCTGCTTTTAAATCACGATATTCATTTCTACATTCGTGCTCTGATCCTTCAGCAATGAGAATAACAACAGGACTCGGCCTTTTCCCCGCTCGAGCCTTTCTGCCATTCAATTGGATCTGTGATCGAACTCCGTTTTCATCCCTTTGCTCCAGATCCCTTAATATCTTTGGTTAACCAACATCTGTCAATCTCAAGATTAACATTGCCAATTGACCCAGATTTAAGTGCTGTTTGCGGAAGTGTGTTACAAATTTCTGCCACCTATTCCATGTTGAAGCCTTTCCTAACTTCTCTCCTGAAAGGCTTGGAACTTATGTTGAGTCTGTGTCCCGTACTCCGAGACGGGCCAATCATCGGAAATAGCTTCGCTCTATCGACACTGTCAGTTCCACTTAATATCGTGAATACTTCAATCAAATCGCCACGTAAGCTTCTAATTTATCGCCTAGTTTGTGCAATCTCCCATTGTAATTGGTCCCTTGGACTCTGTGTATCATTCTGGTAAATCTACGCTTCACTTTTTAAGCCTAATATTAATTTCCTAAATTGTGATGCCCAGAACTGCACACAGTACTCCAGGTGTGGTCTAATCAGTGCTTTGTATGGCTGTTGCATAATTTCTCCCCCTTATATTTTCATCCTATAGATATAAGTATCATCTTTTATTCAGCCTTTTTGATTCTTTTCTGTACCTGTCCATGCCCATTAAATGATATATGTACATGGACCCTTAAGTCTATTTGGATCTCAACTGTTTCCAGCTTAACATTGTATAGAGTGTATTCTAAACGCCCCTTTTTATTTCCGAAGTGGATGACATCACACTTCGCTAATATTTAAATCAGTTTGCCACAGATTTGCCCATTCACATAATCTATGAATATCGGGCAAATTTCTTGCTTCCACCTACACTGCTTATAATGCCGCCTATCTATTTTGTCATCGTTAAACTTGAATGTTTGGCTCTCAATCCCATCAAGTAAGTCGTTAATAAAATCGGTGAATAGATGAGGCCACATAAGAGATCCCACACGGACAGCACTCGTCATATCCTGCCAAATAAAGTACCAGATCATTATCCGTAAACTGCGTCTCCTGTCGCGCAAACAATTTCCTAACCAGGACAATAAAACTGTATTTTGCTCCATGTCTGCCAGCTACTAATGATTTGTGAACTGGGGCTCATAAACCTCTTTACTCCTCAACAGTTAATAGCTTCCAATTATTTAGAAAAGACTCGGAACTATCTCATAATGTTGCAAGGTGGATGCTGTCACACTTGGGCACAGTGAACTCGATTTGCCTTTGTTTTGCCGACTTACTTCGTCTGTCTCTGTCCCTTTGGTTTGCTCCCGTTCCCATTTGCAGTACGACCGGACCTTCTAACTTAGTGCGATCTTCGAACTTGGATCTACAGCGCTCAATTGCTCCATCCAAGTCAATCGTAAATACGGTGAAAAGTTGAAGATCCAATACAGAAATTTGAGGGACCGCAGTTGTCACATTTGACTTCACTGCTAAAGAGCATGTCGCTTGTGAGAGGGAGAATATTTCTGGCGTGAAGCCTGTTTGAAGCAGTCAATCTAGATTTGTGGGAGAAATGAGCTGTCAGGCTGGATTATGGACAAGAAAATGGAATTTGTCGAAGGTGCAATGATGCACTGCAGCCAATGAAAGTACTTTTGTGAGCTTGAGTCAGCAAGAGCGCGGATAGCTCAGTCGGTAGAGCATCAGACTTTTAATCTGAGGGTCCAGGGTTCAAGTCCCTGTTCGGGCGCTGCTTTTAAATCACGATATTCATTTCTGCATTCGTGCTCTGATCCTTCAGCAATGAGAATAACAACAGGACTCGGCCTTTCAACCGCTCGAGCCTTTCTGCCATTCAATTGGATCTGTGATCGAACTCCGTTTTCATCCCTTTGCTCCAGATCCCTTAATATCTTTGGTTAACCAACATCGATCAATCTCAAGATTAACATTGCCAATTGACCCAGATTTAAGTGCTGTTTGCGGAAGTGTGTTACAAATTTCTGCCACCTATTACATGTTGAAGCCTTTCCTAACTTCTCTCCTGAAAGGCTTGGAACTTGTGTTGAGTCTGTGTCCCGTACTCCGAGACGGGCCAATCATCGGAAATAGCTTCGCTCTATCGACACTATCAGTTCCACTTAATATCGTGAATACTTCAATCAAATCGCCACGTAAGCTTCTAATTTCCCTAGTTTGTGCAATCTCCCATTGTAATTGGTCCCTTGGACTCTGTGTATCATTCTGGTAAATCTACGCTTCACTTTTTAAGCCTAATATTACCTTTCCTAAATTGTGATGCCCAGAACTGCACACAGTACTCCAGGTGTGGTCTAACCAGTGCTTTGTATGGCTGTTGCATAATTTCTCCCCCTTATATTGTCATCCTATAGATATAAGTATCATCTTTTATTCAGCCTTTTTGATTCTTTTCTGTACCTGTCCATGCCCATTAAATGATATATGTACATGGGCCCTTAAGTCTATTTGGATCTCAACTGTTTCCAGCTTAACATTGTATAGAGTGTATTCTAAACGCCCCTTTTTATTTCCGAAGTGGATGACATCACACTTCGCTAATATTTAAATCAGTTTGCCACAGATTTGCCCATTCACATAATCTATGAATATCTGGTCAAATTTCTTGCTTCCACCTATACTGCTTATAATGCCGCCTATCTATTTTGTCATCGTTAAACTTGAATGTTTGGCTCTCAATCCCATCAAGTAAGTCGTTAATAAAATCGGTGAATAGATGAGGCCACATAAGAGATCCCACACGGACAGCACTCGTCATATCCTGCCAAATAAAGTACCAGATCATTATCCGTAAACTGCGTCTCCTGTCGCGCAAACAATTTCCTAACCAGGACAATAAAACTGTATTTTGCTCCATGTCTGCCAGCTACTAATGATTTGTGAACTGGGGCTCATAAACCTCTTTACTCCTCAACAGTTAATAGCTTCCAATTATTTAGAAAAGACTCGGAACTATCTCATAATGTTGCAAGGTGGATGCTGTCACACTTGGGCACAGTGAACTCGATTTGCCTTTGTTTTGCCGACTTACTTCGTCTGTCTCTGTCCCTTTGGTTTGCTCCCGTTCCCATTTGCAGTACGACCGGACCTTCTAACTTAGTGCGATCTTCGAACTTGGATCTACAGCGCTCAATTGCTCCATCCAAGTCAATCGTAAATACGGTGAAAAGTTGAAGATCCAATACAGAAATTTGAGGGACCGCAGTTGTCACATTTGACTTCACTGCTAAAGAGCATGTCGCTTGTGAGAGGGAGAATATTTCTGGCGTGAAGCCTGTTTGAAGCAGTCAATCTAGATTTGTGGGAGAAATGAGCTGTACAGGCTGGATTATGGACAAGAAAATGGAATTTGTCGAAGGTGCAATGATGCACTGCAGCCAATGAAAGTACTTTTGTGAGCTTGAGTCAGCAAGAGCCCGGATAGCTCAGTCGGTAGAGCATCAGACTTTTAATCTGAGGGTCCAGGGTTCAAGTCCCTGTTCGGGCGCTGCTTTTAAATCACGATATTCATTTCTACATTCGTGCTCTGATCCTTCAGCAATGAGAATAACAACAGGACTCGGCCTTTCAACCGCTCGAGCCTTTCTGCCATTCAATTGGATCTGTGATCGAACTCCGTTTTCATCCCTTTGCTCCAGATCCCTTAATATCTTTGGTTAACCAACATCGATCAATCTCAAGATTAACATTGCCAATTGACCCAGATTTAAGTGCTGTTTGCGGAAGTGTGTTACAAATTTCTGCCACCTATTACATGTTGAAGCCTTTCCTAACTTCTCTCCTGAAAGGCTTGGAACTTATGTTGAGTCTGTGTCCCGTACTCCGAGACGGGCCAATCATCGGAAATAGCTTCGCTCTATCGACACTATCAGTTCCACTTAATATCGTGAATACTTCAATCAAATCGCCACGTAAGCTTCTAATTTCCCTAGTTTGTGCAATCTCCCATTGTAATTGGTCCCTTGGACTCTGTGTATCATTCTGGTAAATCTACGCTTCACTTTTTAAGCCTAATATTAATTTCCTAAATTGTGATGCCCAGAACTGCACACAGTACTCCAGGTGTGGTCTAACCAGTGCTTTGTATGGCTGTTGCATAATTTCTCCCCCTTATATTGTCATCCTATAGATATAAGTATCATCTTTTATTCAGCCTTTTTGATTCTTTTCTGTACCTGTCCATGCCCATTAAATGATATATGTACATGGGCCCTTAAGTCTATTTGGATCTCAACTGTTTCCAGCTTAACATTGTATAGAGTGTATTCTAAACGCCCCTTTTTATTTCCGAAGTGGATGACATCACACTTCGCTAATATTTAAATCAGTTTGCCACAGATTTGCCCATTCACATAATCTATGAATATCCGGGCAAATTTCTTGCTTCCACCTATACTGCTTATAATGCCGCCTATCTATTTTGTCATCGTTAAACTTGAATGTTTGGCTCTCAATCCCATCAAGTAAGTCGTTAATAAAATCGGTGAATAGATGAGGCCACATAAGAGATCCCTCACGGACAGCACTCGTCATATCCTGCCAAATAAAGTACCAGATCATTATCCGTAAACTGCGTCTCCAGTCGCGCAAACAATTTCCTAACCAGGACAATAAAACTGTATTTTGCTCCATGTCTGCCAGCTACTAATGATTTGTGAAATGGGGCTCATAAACCTCTTTACTCCTCAACAGTTAATAGCTTCCAATTATTTAGAAAAGACTCGGAACTATCTCATAATGTTGCAAGGTGGATGCTGTCACACTTGGGCACAGTGAACTCGATTTGCCTTTGTTTTGCCGACTTACTTCGTCTGTCTCTGTCCCTTTGGTTTGCTCCCGTTCCCATTTGCAGTACGACCGGACCTTCTAACTTAGTGCGATCTTCGAACTTGGATCTACAGCGCTCAATTGCTCCATCCAAGTCAATCGTAAATACGGTGAAAAGTTGAAGATCCAATACAGAAATTTGAGGGACCGCAGTTGTCACATTTGACTTCACTGCTAAAGAGCATGTCGCTTGTGAGAGGGAGAATATTTCTGGCGTGAAGCCTGTTTGAGGCAGTCAATCTAGATTTGTGGGAGAAATGAGCTGAACAGGCTGGATTATGGACAAGAAAATGGAATTTGTCGAAGGTGCAATGATGCACTGCAGCCAATGAAAGTACTTTTGTGAGCTTGAGTCAGCAAGAGCCCGGATAGCTCAGTCGGTAGAGCATCAGACTTTTAATCTGAGGGTCCAGGGTTCAAGTCCCTGTTCGGGCGCTGCTTTTAAATCACGATATTCATTTCTACATTCGTGCTCTGATCCTTCAGCAATGAGAATAACAACAGGACTCGGCCTTTCAACCGCTCGAGCCTTTCTGCCATTCAATTGGATCTGTGATCGAACTCCGTTTTCATCCCTTTGCTCCAGATCCCTTAATATCTTTGGTTAACCAACATCGATCAATCTCAAGATTAACATTGCCAATTGACCCAGATTTAAGTGCTGTTTGCGGAAGTGTGTTACAAATTTCTGCCACCTATTACATGTTGAAGCCTTTCCTAACTTCTCTCCTGAAAGGCTTGGAACTTATGTTGAGTCTGTGTCCCGTACTCCGAGACGGGCCAATCATCGGAAATAGCTTCGCTCTATCGACACTATCAGTTCCACTTAATATCGTGAATACTTCAATCAAATCGCCACGTAAGCTTCTAATTTCCCTAGTTTGTGCAATCTCCCATTGTAATTGGTCCCTTGGACTCTGTGTATCATTCTGGTAAATCTACGCTTCACTTTTTAAGCCTAATATTACTTCCTAAATTGTGATGCCCAGAACTGCACACAGTACTCCAGGTGTGGTCTAACCAGTGCTTTGTATGGCTGTTGCATAATTTCTCCCCCTTATATTGTCATCCTATAGATATAAGTATCATCTTTTATTCAGCCTTTTTGATTCTTTTCTGTACCTGTCCATGCCCATTAAATGATATATGTACATGGCCCTTAAGTCTATTTGGATCTCAACTGTTTCCAGCTTAACATTGTATAGAGTGTATTCTAAACGCCCCTTTTTATTTCCGAAGTGGATGACATCACACTTCGCTAATATTTAAATCAGTTTGCCACAGATTTGCCCATTCACATAATCTATGAATATCCGGGCAAATTTCTTGCTTCCACCTATACTGCTTATAATGCCGCCTATCTATTTTGTCATCGTTAAACTTGAATGTTTGGCTCTCAATCCCATCAAGTAAGTCGTTAATAAAATCGGTGAATAGATGAGGCCACAGAAGAGATCCCACACGGACAGCACTCGTCATATCCTGCCAAATAAAGTACCAGATTATTATCCGTAAACTGCGTCTCCTGTCGCGCAAACAATTTCCTAACCAGGACAATAAAACTGTATTTTGCTCCATGTCTGCCAGCTACTAATGATTTGTGAAATGGGGCTCATAAACCTCTTTAGTCCTCAACAGTTAATAGCTTCCAATTATTTAGAAAAGACTCGGAACTATCTCATAATGTTGCAAGGTGGATGCTGTCACACTTGGGCACAGTGAACTCGATTTGCCTTTGTTTTGCCGACTTACTTCGTCTGTCTCTGTCCCTTTGGTTTGCTCCCGTTCCCATTTGCAGTACGACCGGACCTTCTAACTTAGTGCGATCTTCGAACTTGGATCTACAGCGCTCAATTGCTCCATCCAAGTCAATCGTAAATACGGTGAAAAGTTGAAGATCCAATACAGAAATTTGAGGGACCGCAGTTGTCACATTTGACTTCACTGCTAAAGAGCATGTCGCTTGTCAGAGGGAGAATATTTCTGGCGTGAAGCCTGTTTGAGGCAGTCAATCTAGATTTGTGGGAGAAATGAGCTGTACAGGCTGGATTATGGACAAGAAAATGGAATTTGTCGAAGGTGCAATGATGCACTGCAGCCAATGAAAGTCCTTTTGTGAGCTTGAGTCAGCAAGAGCCCGGATAGCTCAGTCGGTAGAGCATCAGACTTTTAATCTGAGGGTCCAGGGTTCAAGTCCCTGTTCGGGCGCTGCTTTTAAATCACGATATTCATTTCTACATTCGTGCTCTGATCCTTCAGCAATGAGAATAACAACAGGACTCGGCCTTTCAACCGCTCGAGCCTTTCTGCCATTCAATTGGATCTGTGATCGAACTCCGTTTTCATCCCTTTGCTCCAGATCCCTTAATATCTTTGGTTAACCAACATCGATCAATCTCAAGATTAACATTGCCAATTGACCCAGATTTAAGTGCTGTTTGCGGAAGTGTGTTACAAATTTCTGCCACCTATTACATGTTGAAGCCTTTCCTAACTTCTCTCCTGAAAGGCTTGGAACTTATGTTGAGTCTGTGTCCCGTACTCCGAGACGGGCCAATCATCGGAAATAGCTTCGCTCTATCGACACTATCAGTTCCACTTAATATCGTGAATACTTCAATCAAATCGCCACGTAAGCTTCTAATTTCCCTAGTTTGTGCAATCTCCCATTGTAATTGGTCCCTTGGACTCTGTGTATCATTCTGGTAAATCTACGCTTCACTTTTTAAGCCTAATATTAATTTCCTAAATTGTGATGCCCAGAACTGCACACAGTACTCCAGGTGTGGTCTAACCAGTGCTTTGTATGGCTGTTGCATAATTTCTCCCCCTTATATTGTCATCCTATAGATATAAGTATCATCTTTTATTCAGCCTTTTTGATTCTTTTCTGTACCTGTCCATGCCCATTAAATGATATATGTACAAGGACCCTTAAGTCTATTTGGATCTCAACTGTTTCCAGCTTAACATTGTATAGAGTGTATTCTAAACGCCCCTTTTTATTTCCGAAGTGGATGACGTCACACTTCGCTAATATTTAAATCAGTTTGCCACAGATTTGCCCATTCACATAATCTATGAATATCCGGGCAAATTTCTTGCTTCCACCTATACTGCTTATAATGCCGCCTATCTATTTTGTCATCGTTAAACTTGAATGTTTGGCTCTCAATCCCATCAAGTAAATCGTTAATAAAATCGGTGAATAGATGAGGCCACATAAGAGATCCCTCACGGACAGCACTCGTCATATCCTGCCAAATAAAGTACCAGATCATTATCCGTAAACTGCGTCTCCAGTCGCGCAAACAATTTCCTAACCAGGACAATAAAACTGTATTTTGCTCCATGTCTGCCAGCTACTAATGATTTGTGAAATGGGGCTCATAAACCTCTTTACTCCTCAACAGTTAATAGCTTCCAATTATTTAGAAAAGACTCGGAACTATCTCATAATGTTGCAAGGTGGATGCTGTCACACTTGGGCACAGTGAACTCGATTTGCCTTTGTTTTGCCGACTTACTTCGTCTGTCTCTGTCCCTTTGGTTTGCTCCCGTTCCCATTTGCAGTACGACCGGACCTTCTAACTTAGTGCGATCTTCGAACTTGGATCTACAGCGCTCAATTGCTCCATCCAAGTCAATCGTAAATACGGTGAAAAGTTGAAGATCCAATACAGAAATTTGAGGGACCGCAGTTGTCACATTTGACTTCACTGCTAAAGAGCATGTCGCTTGTGAGAGGGAGAATATTTCTGGCGTGAAGCCTGTTTGAGGCAGTCAATCTAGATTTGTGGGAGAAATGAGCTGTACAGGCTGGATTATGGACAAGAAAATGGAATTTGTCGAAGGTGCAATGATGCACTGCAGCCAATGAAAGTACTTTTGTGAGCTTGAGTCAGCAAGAGCCCGGATAGCTCAGTCGGTAGAGCATCAGACTTTTAATCTGAGGGTCCAGGGTTCAAGTCCCTGTTCGGGCGCTGCTTTTAAATCACGATATTCATTTCTACATTCGTGCTCTGATCCTTCAGCAATGAGAATAACAACAGGACTCGGCCTTTCAACCGCTCGAGCCTTTCTGCCATTCAATTGGATCTGTGATCGAACTCCGTTTTCATCCCTTTGCTCCAGATCCCTTAATATCTTTGGTTAACCAACATCGATCAATCTCAAGATTAACATTGCCAATTGACCCAGATTTAAGTGCTGTTTGCGGAAGTGTGTTACAAATTTCTGCCACCTATTACATGTTGAAGCCTTTCCTAACTTCTCTCCTGAAAGGCTTGGAACTTGTGTTGAGTCTGTGTCCCGTACTCCGAGACGGGCCAATCATCGGAAATAGCTTCGCTCTATCGACACTATCAGTTCCACTTAATATCGTGAATACTTCAATCAAATCGCCACGTAAGCTTCTAATTTCCCTAGTTTGTGCAATCTCCCATTGTAATTGGTCCCTTGGACTCTGTGTATCATTCTGGTAAATCTACGCTTCACTTTTTAAGCCTAATATTACCTTCCTAAATTGTGATGCCCAGAACTGCACACAGTACTCCAGGTGTGGTCTAACCAGTGCTTTGTATGGCTGTTGCATAATTTCTCCCCCTTATATTGTCATCCTATAGATATAAGTATCATCTTTATTCAGCCTTTTTGATTCTTTTCTGTACCTGTCCATGCCCATTAAATGATATATGTACATGGGCCCTTAAGTCTATTTGGATCTCAACTGTTTCCAGCTTAACATTGTATAGAGTGTATTCTAAACGCCCCTTTTTATTTCCGAAGTGGATGACATCACACTTCGCTAATATTTAAATCAGTTTGCCACAGATTTGCCCATTCACATAATCTATGAATATCCGGGCAAATTTCTTGCTTCCACCTATACTGCTTATAATGCCGCCTATCTATTTTGTCATCGTTAAACTTGAATGTTTGGCTCTCAATCCCATCAAGTAAATCGTTAATAAAATCGGTGAATAGATGAGGCCACATAAGAGATCCCTCACGGACAGCACTCGTCATATCCTGCCAAATAAAGTACCAGATCATTATCCGTAAACTGCGTCTCCAGTCGCGCAAACAATTTCCTAACCAGGACAATAAAACTGTATTTTGCTCCATGTCTGCCAGCTACTAATGATTTGTGAAATGGGGCTCATAAACCTCTTTACTCCTCAACAGTTAATAGCTTCCAATTATTTAGAAAAGACTCGGAACTATCTCATAATGTTGCAAGGTGGATGCTGTCACACTTGGGCACAGTGAACTCGATTTGCCTTTGTTTTGCCGACTTACTTCGTCTGTCTCTGTCCCTTTGGTTTGCTCCCGTTCCCATTTGCAGTACGACCGGACCTTCTAACTTAGTGCGATCTTCGAACTTGGATCTACAGCGCTCAATTGCTCCATCCAAGTCAATCGTAAATACGGTGAAAAGTTGAAGATCCAATACAGAAATTTGAGGGACCGCAGTTGTCACATTTGACTTCACTGCTAAAGAGCATGTCGCTTGTCAGAGGGAGAATATTTCTGGCGTGAAGCCTGTTTGAGGCAGTCAATCTAGATTTGTGGGAGAAATGAGCTGTACAGGCTGGATTATGGACAAGAAAATGGAATTTGTCGAAGGTGCAATGATGCACTGCAGCCAATGAAAGTACTTTTGTGAGCTTGAGTCAGCAAGAGCCCGGATAGCTCAGTCGGTAGAGCATCAGACTTTTAATCTGAGGGTCCAGGGTTCAAGTCCCTGTTCGGGCGCTGCTTTTAAATCACGATATTCATTTCTACATTCGTGCTCTGATCCTTCAGCAATGAGAATAACAACAGGACTCGGCCTTTCAACCGCTCGAGCCTTTCTGCCATTCAATTGGATCTGTGATCGAACTCCGTTTTCATCCCTTTGCTCCAGATCCCTTAATATCTTTGGTTAACCAACATCGATCAATCTCAAGATTAACATTGCCAATTGACCCAGATTTAAGTGCTGTTTGCGGAAGTGTGTTACAAATTTCTGCCACCTATTACATGTTGAAGCCTTTCCTAACTTCTCTCCTGAAAGGCTTGGAACTTATGTTGAGTCTGTGTCCCGTACTCCGAGACGGGCCAATCATCGGAAATAGCTTCGCTCTATCGACACTATCAGTTCCACTTAATATCGTGAATACTTCAATCAAATCGCCACGTAAGCTTCTAATTTCCCTAGTTTGTGCAATCTCCCATTGTAATTGGTCCCTTGGACTCTGTGTATCATTCTGGTAAATCTACGCTTCACTTTTTAAGCCTAATATTAATTTCCTAAATTGTGATGCCCAGAACTGCACACAGTACTCCAGGTGTGGTCTAACCAGTGCTTTGTATGGCTGTTGCATAATTTCTCCCCCTTATATTGTCATCCTATAGATATAAGTATCATCTTTTATTCAGCCTTTTTGATTCTTTTCTGTACCTGTCCATGCCCATTAAATGATATATGTACATGGGCCCTTAAGTCTATTTGGATCTCAACTGTTTCCAGCTTAACATTGTATAGAGTGTATTCTAAACGCCCCTTTTTATTTCCGAAGTGGATGACATCACACTTCGCTAATATTTAAATCAGTTTGCCACAGATTTGCCCATTCACATAATCTATGAATATCCGGGCAAATTTCTTGCTTCCACCTATACTGCTTATAATGCCGCCTATCTATTTTGTCATCGTTAAACTTGAATGTTTGGCTCTCAATCCCATCAAGTAAATCGTTAATAAAATCGGTGAATAGATGAGGCCACATAAGAGATCCCTCACGGACAGCACTCGTCATATCCTGCCAAATAAAGTACCAGATCATTATCCGTAAACTGCGTCTCCAGTCGCGCAAACAATTTCCTAACCAGGACAATAAAACTGTATTTTGCTCCATGTCTGCCAGCTACTAATGATTTGTGAAATGGGGCTCATAAACCTCTTTACTCCTCAACAGTTAATAGCTTCCAATTATTTAGAAAAGACTCGGAACTATCTCATAATGTTGCAAGGTGGATGCTGTCACACTTGGGCACAGTGAACTCGATTTGCCTTTGTTTTGCCGACTTACTTCGTCTGTCTCTGTCCCTTTGGTTTGCTCCCGTTCCCATTTGCAGTACGACCGGACCTTCTAACTTAGTGCGATCTTCGAACTTGGATCTACAGCGCTCAATTGCTCCATCCAAGTCAATCGTAAATACGGTGAAAAGTTGAAGATCCAATACAGAAATTTGAGGGACCGCAGTTGTCACATTTGACTTCACTGCTAAAGAGCATGTCGCTTGTGAGAGGGAGAATATTTCTGGCGTGAAGCCTGTTTGAGGCAGTCAATCTAGATTTGTGGGAGAAATGAGCTGTACAGGCTGGATTATGGACAAGAAAATGGAATTTGTCGAAGGTGCAATGATGCACTGCAGCCAATGAAAGTACTTTTGTGAGCTTGAGTCAGCAAGAGCCCGGATAGCTCAGTCGGTAGAGCATCAGACTTTTAATCTGAGGGTCCAGGGTTCAAGTCCCTGTTCGGGCGCTGCTTTTAAATCACGATATTCATTTCTACATTCGTGCTCTGATCCTTCAGCAATGAGAATAACAACAGGACTCGGCCTTTCAACCGCTCGAGCCTTTCTGCCATTCAATTGGATCTGTGATCGAACTCCGTTTTCATCCCTTTGCTCCAGATCCCTTAATATCTTTGGTTAACCAACATCGATCAATCTCAAGATTAACATTGCCAATTGACCCAGATTTAAGTGCTGTTTGCGGAAGTGTGTTACAAATTTCTGCCACCTATTACATGTTGAAGCCTTTCCTAACTTCTCTCCTGAAAGGCTTGGAACTTGTGTTGAGTCTGTGTCCCGTACTCCGAGACGGGCCAATCATCGGAAATAGCTTCGCTCTATCGACACTATCAGTTCCACTTAATATCGTGAATACTTCAATCAAATCGCCACGTAAGCTTCTAATTTCCCTAGTTTGTGCAATCTCCCATTGTAATTGGTCCCTTGGACTCTGTGTATCATTCTGGTAAATCTACGCTTCACTTTTTAAGCCTAATATTAATTTCCTAAATTGTGATGCCCAGAACTGCACACAGTACTCCAGGTGTGGTCTAACCAGTGCTTTGTATGGCTGTTGCATAATTTCTCCCCCTTATATTGTCATCCTATAGATATAAGTATCATCTTTTATTCAGCCTTTTTGATTCTTTTCTGTACCTGTCCATGCCCATTAAATGATATATGTACATGGGCCCTTAAGTCTATTTGGATCTCAACTGTTTCCAGCTTAACATTGTATAGAGTGTATTCTAAACGCCCCTTTTTATTTCCGAAGTGGATGACATCACACTTCGCTAATATTTAAATCAGTTTGCCACAGATTTGCCCATTCACATAATCTATGAATATCCGGGCAAATTTCTTGCTTCCACCTATACTGCTTATAATGCCGCCTATCTATTTTGTCATCGTTAAACTTGAATGTTTGGCTCTCAATCCCATCAAGTAAATCGTTAATAAAATCGGTGAATAGATGAGGCCACATAAGAGATCCCTCACGGACAGCACTCGTCATATCCTGCCAAATAAAGTACCAGATCATTATCCGTAAACTGCGTCTCCAGTCGCGCAAACAATTTCCTAACCAGGACAATAAAACTGTATTTTGCTCCATGTCTGCCAGCTACTAATGATTTGTGAAATGGGGCTCATAAACCTCTTTACTCCTCAACAGTTAATAGCTTCCAATTATTTAGAAAAGACTCGGAACTATCTCATAATGTTGCAAGGTGGATGCTGTCACACTTGGGCACAGTGAACTCGATTTGCCTTTGTTTTGCCGACTTACTTCGTCTGTCTCTGTCCCTTTGGTTTGCTCCCGTTCCCATTTGCAGTACGACCGGACCTTCTAACTTAGTGCGATCTTCGAACTTGGATCTACAGCGCTCAATTGCTCCATCCAAGTCAATCGTAAATACGGTGAAAAGTTGAAGATCCAATACAGAAATTTGAGGGACCGCAGTTGTCACATTTGACTTCACTGCTAAAGAGCATGTCGCTTGTCAGAGGGAGAATATTTCTGGCGTGAAGCCTGTTTGAGGCAGTCAATCTAGATTTGTGGGAGAAATGAGCTGTACAGGCTGGATTATGGACAAGAAAATGGAATTTGTCGAAGGTGCAATGATGCACTGCAGCCAATGAAAGTACTTTTGTGAGCTTGAGTCAGCAAGAGCCCGGATAGCTCAGTCGGTAGAGCATCAGACTTTTAATCTGAGGGTCCAGGGTTCAAGTCCCTGTTCGGGCGCTGCTTTTAAATCACGATATTCATTTCTACATTCGTGCTCTGATCCTTCAGCAATGAGAATAACAACAGGACTCGGCCTTTCAACCGCTCGAGCCTTTCTGCCATTCAATTGGATCTGTGATCGAACTCCGTTTTCATCCCTTTGCTCCAGATCCCTTAATATCTTTGGTTAACCAACATCGATCAATCTCAAGATTAACATTGCCAATTGACCCAGATTTAAGTGCTGTTTGCGGAAGTGTGTTACAAATTTCTGCCACCTATTACATGTTGAAGCCTTTCCTAACTTCTCTCCTGAAAGGCTTGGAACTTATGTTGAGTCTGTGTCCCGTACTCCGAGACGGGCCAATCATCGGAAATAGCTTCGCTCTATCGACACTATCAGTTCCACTTAATATCGTGAATACTTCAATCAAATCGCCACGTAAGCTTCTAATTTCCCTAGTTTGTGCAATCTCCCATTGTAATTGGTCCCTTGGACTCTGTGTATCATTCTGGTAAATCTACGCTTCACTTTTTAAGCCTAATATTAATTTCCTAAATTGTGATGCCCAGAACTGCACACAGTACTCCAGGTGTGGTCTAACCAGTGCTTTGTATGGCTGTTGCATAATTTCTCCCCCTTATATTGTCATCCTATAGATATAAGTATCATCTTTTATTCAGCCTTTTTGATTCTTTTCTGTACCTGTCCATGCCCATTAAATGATATATGTACATGGGCCCTTAAGTCTATTTGGATCTCAACTGTTTCCAGCTTAACATTGTATAGAGTGTATTCTAAACGCCCCTTTTTATTTCCGAAGTGGATGACATCACACTTCGCTAATATTTAAATCAGTTTGCCACAGATTTGCCCATTCACATAATCTATGAATATCCGGGCAAATTTCTTGCTTCCACCTATACTGCTTATAATGCCGCCTATCTATTTTGTCATCGTTAAACTTGAATGTTTGGCTCTCAATCCCATCAAGTAAATCGTTAATAAAATCGGTGAATAGATGAGGCCACATAAGAGATCCCTCACGGACAGCACTCGTCATATCCTGCCAAATAAAGTACCAGATCATTATCCGTAAACTGCGTCTCCAGTCGCGCAAACAATTTCCTAACCAGGACAATAAAACTGTATTTTGCTCCATGTCTGCCAGCTACTAATGATTTGTGAAATGGGGCTCATAAACCTCTTTACTCCTCAACAGTTAATAGCTTCCAATTATTTAGAAAAGACTCGGAACTATCTCATAATGTTGCAAGGTGGATGCTGTCACACTTGGGCACAGTGAACTCGATTTGCCTTTGTTTGCCGACTTACTTCGTCTGTCTCTGTCCCTTTGGTTTGCTCCCGTTCCCATTTGCAGTACGACCGGACCTTCTAACTTAGTGCGATCTTCGAACTTGGATCTACAGCGCTCAATTGCTCCATCCAAGTCAATCGTAAATACGGTGAAAAGTTGAAGATCCAATACAGAAATTTGAGGGACCGCAGTTGTCACATTTGACTTCACTGCTAAAGAGCATGTCGCTTGTGAGAGGGAGAATATTTCTGGCGTGAAGCCTGTTTGAGGCAGTCAATCTAGATTTGTGGGAGAAATGAGCTGTACAGGCTGGATTATGGACAAGAAAATGGAATTTGTCGAAGGTGCAATGATGCACTGCAGCCAATGAAAGTACTTTTGTGAGCTTGAGTCAGCAAGAGCCCGGATAGCTCAGTCGGTAGAGCATCAGACTTTTAATCTGAGGGTCCAGGGTTCAAGTCCCTGTTCGGGCGCTGCTTTTAAATCACGATATTCATTTCTACATTCGTGCTCTGATCCTTCAGCAATGAGAATAACAACAGGACTCGGCCTTTCAACCGCTCGAGCCTTTCTGCCATTCAATTGGATCTGTGATCGAACTCCGTTTTCATCCCTTTGCTCCAGATCCCTTAATATCTTTGGTTAACCAACATCGATCAATCTCAAGATTAACATTGCCAATTGACCCAGATTTAAGTGCTGTTTGCGGAAGTGTGTTACAAATTTCTGCCACCTATTACATGTTGAAGCCTTTCCTAACTTCTCTCCTGAAAGGCTTGGAACTTGTGTTGAGTCTGTGTCCCGTACTCCGAGACGGGCCAATCATCGGAAATAGCTTCGCTCTATCGACACTATCAGTTCCACTTAATATCGTGAATACTTCAATCAAATCGCCACGTAAGCTTCTAATTTCCCTAGTTTGTGCAATCTCCCATTGTAATTGGTCCCTTGGACTCTGTGTATCATTCTGGTAAATCTACGCTTCACTTTTTAAGCCTAATATTAATTTCCTAAATTGTGATGCCCAGAACTGCACACAGTACTCCAGGTGTGGTCTAACCAGTGCTTTGTATGGCTGTTGCATAATTTCTCCCCCTTATATTGTCATCCTATAGATATAAGTATCATCTTTTATTCAGCCTTTTTGATTCTTTTCTGTACCTGTCCATGCCCATTAAATGATATATGTACATGGGCCCTTAAGTCTATTTGGATCTCAACTGTTTCCAGCTTAACATTGTATAGAGTGTATTCTAAACGCCCCTTTTTATTTCCGAAGTGGATGACATCACACTTCGCTAATATTTAAATCAGTTTGCCACAGATTTGCCCATTCACATAATCTATGAATATCGGGCAAATTTCTTGCTTCCACCTATACTGCTTATAATGCCGCCTATCTATTTTGTCATCGTTAAACTTGAATGTTTGGCTCTCAATCCCATCAAGTAAATCGTTAATAAAATCGGTGAATAGATGAGGCCACATAAGAGATCCCTCACGGACAGCACTCGTCATATCCTGCCAAATAAAGTACCAGATCATTATCCGTAAACTGCGTCTCCAGTCGCGCAAACAATTTCCTAACCAGGACAATAAAACTGTATTTTGCTCCATGTCTGCCAGCTACTAATGATTTGTGAAATGGGGCTCATAAACCTCTTTACTCCTCAACAGTTAATAGCTTCCAATTATTTAGAAAAGACTCGGAACTATCTCATAATGTTGCAAGGTGGATGCTGTCACACTTGGGCACAGTGAACTCGATTTGCCTTTGTTTTGCCGACTTACTTCGTCTGTCTCTGTCCCTTTGGTTTGCTCCCGTTCCCATTTGCAGTACGACCGGACCTTCTAACTTAGTGCGATCTTCGAACTTGGATCTACAGCGCTCAATTGCTCCATCCAAGTCAATCGTAAATACGGTGAAAAGTTGAAGATCCAATACAGAAATTTGAGGGACCGCAGTTGTCACATTTGACTTCACTGCTAAAGAGCATGTCGCTTGTCAGAGGGAGAATATTTCTGGCGTGAAGCCTGTTTGAGGCAGTCAATCTAGATTTGTGGGAGAAATGAGCTGTACAGGCTGGATTATGGACAAGAAAATGGAATTTGTCGAAGGTGCAATGATGCACTGCAGCCAATGAAAGTACTTTTGTGAGCTTGAGTCAGCAAGAGCCCGGATAGCTCAGTCGGTAGAGCATCAGACTTTTAATCTGAGGGTCCAGGGTTCAAGTCCCTGTTCGGGCGCTGCTTTTAAATCACGATATTCATTTCTACATTCGTGCTCTGATCCTTCAGCAATGAGAATAACAAAAGGACTCGGCCTTTCAACCGCTCGAGCCTTTCTGCCATTCAATTGGATCTGTGATCGAACTCCGTTTTCATCCCTTTGCTCCAGATCCCTTAATATCTTTGGTTAACCAACATCGATCAATCTCAAGATTAACATTGCCAATTGACCCAGATTTAAGTGCTGTTTGCGGAAGTGTGTTACAAATTTCTGCCACCTATTACATGTTGAAGCCTTTCCTAACTTCTCTCCTGAAAGGCTTGGAACTTATGTTGAGTCTGTGTCCCGTACTCCGAGACGGGCCAATCATCGGAAATAGCTTCGCTCTATCGACACTATCAGTTCCACTTAATATCGTGAATACTTCAATCAAATCGCCACGTAAGCTTCTAATTTCCCTAGTTTGTGCAATCTCCCATTGTAATTGGTCCCTTGGACTCTGTGTATCATTCTGGTAAATCTACGCTTCACTTTTTAAGCCTAATATTAATTTCCTAAATTGTGATGCCCAGAACTGCACACAGCACTCCAGGTGTGGTCTAACCAGTGCTTTGTATGGCTGTTGCATAATTTCTCCCCCTTATATTGTCATCCTATAGATATAAGTATCATCTTTTATTCAGCCTTTTTGATTCTTTTCTGTACCTGTCCATGCCCATTAAATGATATATGTACATGGACCCTTAAGTCTATTTGGATCTCAACTGTTTCCAGCTTAACATTGTATAGAGTGTATTCTAAACGCCCCTTTTTATTTCCGAAGTGGATGACATCACACTTCGCTAATATTTAAATCAGTTTGCCACAGATTTGCCCATTCACATAATCTATGAATATCCGGGCAAATTTCTTGCTTCCACCTATACTGCTTATAATGCCGCCTATCTATTTTGTCATCGTTAAACTTGAATGTTTGGCTCTCAATCACATCAAGTAAATCGTTAATAAAATCGGTGAATAGATGAGGCCACATAAGAGATCCCTCACGTACAGCACTCGTCATATCCTGCCAAATAAATTACCAGATCATTATCCGTAAACTGCGTCTCCAGTCGCGCAAACAATTTCCAAACCAGGACAATAAAACTGTATTTTGCTCCATGTCTGCCAGCTACTAATGATTTGTGAAATGGGGCTCATAAACCTCTTTACTCCTCAACAGTTAATAGCTTCCAATTATTTAGAAAAGATTCGGAACTATCTCATAATGTTGCAAGGTGGATGCTGTCACACTTGGGCACAGTGAACTCGATTTGCCTTTGTTTTGCCGACTTACTTCGTCTGTCTCTGTCCCTTTGGTTTGCTCCCGTTCCCATTTGCAGTACGACCGGACCTTCTAACTTAGTGCGATCTTCGAACTTGGATCTACAGCGCTCAATTGCTCCATCCAAGTCAATCGTAAATACGGTGAAAAGTTGAAGATCCAATACAGAAATTTGAGGGACCGCAGTTGTCACATTTGACTTCACTGCTAAAGAGCATGTCGCTTGTCAGAGGGAGAATATTTCTGGCGTGAAGCCTGTTTGAGGCAGTCAATCTAGATTTGTGGGAGAAATGAGCTGTACAGGCTGGATTATGGACAAGAAAATGGAATTTGTCGAAGGTGCAATGATGCACTGCAGCCAATGAAAGTACTTTTGTGAGCTTGAGTCAGCAAGAGCCCGGATAGCTCAGTCGGTAGATCATCAGACTTTTAATCTGAGGGTCCAGGGTTCAAGTCCCTGTTCGGGCGCTGCTTTTAAATCACGATATTCATTTCTACATTCGTGCTCTGATCCTTCAGCAATGAGAATAACAACAGGACTCGGTCTTTCAATCGCTCGAGCCTTTCTGCCATTCAATTGGATCTGTGATCGAACTCCGTTTTCATCCCTTTGCTCCAGATCCCTTAATATCTTTGGTGAACCAACATCGATCAATCTCAAGATTAACATTGCCAATTGACCCAGATTTAAGTGCTGTTTGCGGAAGTGTGTTACAAATTTCTGCCACCTATTACATGTTGAAGCCTTTCCTAACTTCTCTCCTGAAAGGCTTGGAACTTATGTTGAGTCTGTGTCCCGTACTCCGAGACGGGCCAAACATCGGAAATAGCTTCGCTCTATCGACACTATCAGTTCCACTTAATATCGTGAATACTTCAATCAAATCGCCACGTAAGCTTCTAATTTCCCTAGTTTGTGCAATCTCCCATTGTAATTGGTCCCTTGGACTCTGTGTATCATTCTGGTAAATCTACGCTTCACTTTTTAAGCCTAATATTAATTTCCTAAATTGTGATGCCCAGAACTGCACACAGCACTCCAGGTGTGGTCTAACCAGTGCTTTGTATGGCTGTTGCATAATTTCTCCCCCTTATATTGTCATCCTATAGATATAAGTATCATCTTTTATTCAGCCTTTTTGATTCTTTTCTGTACCTGTCCATGCCCATTAAATGATATATGTACATGGACCCTTAAGTCTATTTGGATCTCAACTGTTTCCAGCTTAACATTGTATAGAGTGTATTCTAAACGCCCCTTTTTATTTCCGAAGTGGATGACATCACACTTCGCTAATATTTAAATCAGTTTGCCACAGATTTGCCCATTCACATAATCTATGAATATCCGGGCAAATTTCTTGCTTCCACCTATACTGCTTATAATGCCGCCTATCTATTTTGTCATCGTTAAACTTGAATGTTTGGCTCTCAATCACATCAAGTAAATCGTTAATAAAATCGGTGAATAGATGAGGCCACATAAGAGATCCCTCACGTACAGCACTCGTCATATCCTGCCAAATAAATTACCAGATCATTATCCGTAAACTGCGTCTCCAGTCGCGCAAACAATTTCCAAACCAGGACAATAAAACTGTATTTTGCTCCATGTCTGCCAGCTACTAATGATTTGTGAAATGGGGCTCATAAACCTCTTTACTCCTCAACAGTTAATAGCTTCCAATTATTTAGAAAAGATTCGGAACTATCTCATAATGTTGCAAGGTGGATGCTGTCACACTTGGGCACAGTGAACTCGATTTGCCTTTGTTTTGCCGACTTACTTCGTCTGTCTCTGTCCCTTTGGTTTGCTCCCGTTCCCATTTGCAGTACGACCGGACCTTCTAACTTAGTGCGATCTTCGAACTTGGATCTACAGCGCTCAATTGCTCCATCCAAGTCAATCGTAAATACGGTGAAAAGTTGAAGATCCAATACAGAAATTTGAGGGACCGCAGTTGTCACATTTGACTTCACTGCTAAAGAACATGTCGCTTGTCAGAGGGAGAATATTTCTGGCGTGAAGCCTGTTTGAGGCAGTCAATCTAGATTTGTGGGAGAAATGAGCTGTACAGGCTGGATTATGGACAAGAAAATGGAATTTGTCGAAGGTGCAATGATGCACTGCAGCCAATGAAAGTACTTTTGTGAGCTTGAGTCAGCAAGAGCCCGGATAGCTCAGTCGGTAGATCATCAGACTTTTAATCTGAGGGTCCAGGGTTCAAGTCCCTGTTCGGGCGCTGCTTTTAAATCACGATATTCATTTCTACATTCGTGCTCTGATCCTTCAGCAATGAGAATAACAACAGGACTCGGTCTTTCAATCGCTCGAGCCTTTCTGCCATTCAATTGGATCTGTGATCGAACTCCGTTTTCATCCCTTTGCTCCAGATCCCTTAATATCTTTGGTGAACCAACATCGATCAATCTCAAGATTAACATTGCCAATTGACCCAGATTTAAGTGCTGTTTGCGGAAGTGTGTTACAAATTTCTGCCACCTATTACATGTTGAAGCCTTTCCTAACTTCTCTCCTGAAAGGCTTGGAACTTATGTTGAGTCTGTGTCCCGTACTCCGAGACGGGCCAATCATCGGAAATAGCTTCGCTCTATCGACACTATCAGTTCCACTTAATATCGTGAATACTTCAATCAAATCGCCACGTAAGCTTCTAATTTCCCTAGTTTGTGCAATCTCCCATTGTAATTGGTCCCTTGGACTCTGTGTATCATTCTGGTAAATCTACGCTTCACTTTTTAAGCCTAATATTAATTTCCTAAATTGTGATGCCCAGAACTGCACACAGCACTCCAGGTGTGGTCTAACCAGTGCTTTGTATGGCTGTTGCATAATTTCTCCCCCTTATATTGTCATCCTATAGATATAAGTATCATCTTTTATTCAGCCTTTTTGATTCTTTTCTGTACCTGTCCATGCCCATTAAATGATATATGTACATGGACCCTTAAGTCTATTTGGATCTCAACTGTTTCCAGCTTAACATTGTATAGAGTGTATTCTAAACGCCCCTTTTTATTTCCGAAGTGGATGACATCACACTTCGCTAATATTTAAATCAGTTTGCCACAGATTTGCCCATTCACATAATCTATGAATATCCGGGCAAATTTCTTGCTTCCACCTATACTGCTTATAATGCCGCCTATCTATTTTGTCATCGTTAAACTTGAATGTTTGGCTCTCAATCCCATCAAGTAAATCGTTAATAAAATCGGTGAATAGATGAGGCCACATAAGAGATCCCTCACGGACAGCACTCGTCATATCCTGCCAAATAAATTACCAGATCATTATCCGTAAACTGCGTCTCCAGTCGCGCAAACAATTTCCAAACCAGGACAATAAAACTGTATTTTGCTCCATGTCTGCCAGCTACTAATGATTTGTGAAATGGGGCTCATACACCTCTTTACTCCTCAACAGTTAATAGCTTCCAATTATTTAGAAAAGATTCGGAACTATCTCATAATGTTGCAAGGTGGATGCTGTCACACTTGGGCACAGTGAACTCGATTTGCCTTTGTTTTGCCGACTTACTTCGTCTGTCTCTGTCCCTTTGGTTTGCTCCCGTTCCCATTTGCAGTACGACCGGACCTTCTAACTTAGTGCGATCTTCGAACTTGGATCTACAGCGCTCAATTGCTCCATCCAAGTCAATCGTAAATACGGTGAAAAGTTGAAGATCCAATACAGAAATTTGAGGGACCGCAGTTGTCACATTTGACTTCACTGCTAAAGAACATGTCGCTTGTCAGAGGGAGAATATTTCTGGCGTGAAGCCTGTTTGAGGCAGTCAATCTAGATTTGTGGGAGAAATGAGCTGTACAGGCTGGATTATGGACAAGAAAATGGAATTTGTCGAAGGTGCAATGATGCACTGCAGCCAATGAAAGTACTTTTGTGAGCTTGAGTCAGCAAGAGCCCGGATAGCTCAGTCGGTAGATCATCAGACTTTTAATCTGAGGATCCAGGGTTCAAGTCCCTGTTCGGGCGCTGCTTTTAAATCACGATATTCATTTCTACATTCGTGCTCTGATCCTTCAGCAATGAGAATAACAACAGGACTCGGCCTTTCAACCGCTCGAGCCTTTCTGCCATTCAATTGGATCTGTGATCGAACTCCGTTTTCATCCCTTTGCTCCAGATCCCTTAATATCTTTGGTGAACCAACATCGATCAATCTCAAGATTAACATTGCCAATTGACCCAGATTTAAGTGCTGTTTGCGGAAGTGTGTTACAAATTTCTGCCACCTATTACATGTTGAAGCCTTTCCTAACTTCTCTCCTGAAAGGCTTGGAACTTATGTTGAGTCTGTGTCCCGTACTCCGAGACGGGCCAATCATCGGAAATAGCTTCGCTCTATCGACACTATCAGTTCCACTTAATATCGTGAATACTTCAATCAAATCGCCACGTAAGCTTCTAATTTCCCTAGTTTGTGCAATCTCCCATTGTAATTGGTCCCTTGGACTCTGTGTATCATTCTGGTAAATCTACGCTTCACTTTTTAAGCCTAATATTAATTTCCTAAATTGTGATGCCCAGAACTGCACACAGCACTCCAGGTGTGGTCTAACCAGTGCTTTGTATGGCTGTTGCATAATTTCTCCCCCTTATATTGTCATCCTATAGATATAAGTATCATCTTTTATTCAGCCTTTTTGATTCTTTTCTGTACCTGTCCATGCCCATTAAATGATATATGTACATGGACCCTTAAGTCTATTTGGATCTCAACTGTTTCCAGCTTAACATTGTATAGAGTGTATTCTAAACGCCCCTTTTTATTTCCGAAGTGGATGACATCACACTTCGCTAATATTTAAATCAGTTTGCCACAGATTTGCCCATTCACATAATCTATGAATATCCGGGCAAATTTCTTGCTTCCACCTATACTGCTTATAATGCCGCCTATCTATTTTGTCATCGTTAAACTTGAATGTTTGGCTCTCAATCACATCAAGTAAATCGTTAATAAAATCGGTGAATAGATGAGGCCACATAAGAGATCCCTCACGTACAGCACTCGTCATATCCTGCCAAATAAATTACCAGATCATTATCCGTAAACTGCGTCTCCAGTCGCGCAAACAATTTCCAAACCAGGACAATAAAACTGTATTTTGCTCCATGTCTGCCAGCTACTAATGATTTGTGAAATGGGGCTCATACACCTCTTTACTCCTCAACAGTTAATAGCTTCCAATTATTTAGAAAAGATTCGGAACTATCTCATAATGTTGCAAGGTGGATGCTGTCACACTTGGGCACAGTGAACTCGATTTGCCTTTGTTTTGCCGACTTACTTCGTCTGTCTCTGTCCCTTTGGTTTGCTCCCGTTCCCATTTGCAGTACGACCGGACCTTCTAACTTAGTGCGATCTTCGAACTTGGATCTACAGCGCTCAATTGCTCCATCCAAGTCAATCGTAAATACGGTGAAAAGTTGAAGATCCAATACAGAAATTTGAGGGACCGCAGTTGTCACATTTGACTTCACTGCTAAAGAGCATGTCGCTTGTCAGAGGGAGAATATTTCTGGCGTGAAGCCTGTTTGAGGCAGTCAATCTAGATTTGTGGGAGAAATGAGCTGTACAGGCTGGATTATGGACAAGAAAATGGAATTTGTCGAAGGTGCAATGATGCACTGCAGCCAATGAAAGTACTTTTGTGAGCTTGAGTCAGCAAGAGCCCGGATAGCTCAGTCGGTAGATCATCAGACTTTTAATCTGAGGATCCAGGGTTCAAGTCCCTGTTCGGGCGCTGCTTTTAAATCACGATATTCATTTCTACATTCGTGCTCTGATCCTTCAGCAATGAGAATAACAACAGGACTCGGCCTTTCAACCGCTCGAGCCTTTCTGCCATTCAATTGGATCTGTGATCGAACTCCGTTTTCATCCCTTTGCTCCAGATCCCTTAATATCTTTGGTTAACCAACATCGATCAATCTCAAGATTAACATTGCCAATTGACCCAGATTTAAGTGCTGTTTGCGGAAGTGTGTTACAAATTTCTGCCACCTATTACATGTTGAAGCCTTTCCTAACTTCTCTCCTGAAAGGCTTGGAACTTATGTTGAGTCTGTGTCCCGTACTCCGAGACGGGCCAATCATCGGAAATAGCTTCGCTCTATCGACACTATCAGTTCCACTTAATATCGTGAATACTTCAATCAAATCGCCACGTAAGCTTCTAATTTCCCTAGTTTGTGCAATCTCCCATTGTAATTGGTCCCTTGGACTCTGTGTATCATTCTGGTAAATCTACGCTTCACTTTTTAAGCCTAATATTAATTTCCTAAATTGTGATGCCCAGAACTGCACACAGCACTCCAGGTGTGGTCTAACCAGTGCTTTGTATGGCTGTTGCATAATTTCTCCCCCTTATATTGTCATCCTATAGATATAAGTATCATCTTTTATTCAGCCTTTTTGATTCTTTTCTGTACCTGTCCATGCCCATTAAATGATATATGTACATGGACCCTTAAGTCTATTTGGATCTCAACTGTTTCCAGCTTAACATTGTATAGAGTGTATTCTAAACGCCCCTTTTTATTTCCGAAGTGGATGACATCACACTTCGCTAATATTTAAATCAGTTTGCCACAGATTTGCCCATTCACATAATCTATGAATATCCGGGCAAATTTCTTGCTTCCACCTATACTGCTTATAATGCCGCCTATCTATTTTGTCATCGTTAAACTTGAATGTTTGGCTCTCAATCCCATCAAGTAAATCGTTAATAAAATCGGTGAATAGATGAGGCCACATAAGAGATCCCTCACGGACAGCACTCGTCATATCCTGCCAAATAAAGTACCAGATCATTATCCGTAAACTGCGTCTCCAGTCGCGCAAACAATTTCCTAACCAGGACAATAAAACTGTATTTTGCTCCATGTCTGCCAGCTACTAATGATTTGTGAAATGGGGCTCATAAACCTCTTTACTCCTCAACAGTTAATAGCTTCCAATTATTTAGAAAAGACTCGGAACTATCTCATAATGTTGCAAGGTGGATGCTGTCACACTTGGGCACAGTGAACTCGATTTGCCTTTGTTTTGCCGACTTACTTCGTCTGTCTCTGTCCCTTTGGTTTGCTCCCGTTCCCATTTGCAGTACGACCGGACCTTCTAACTTAGTGCGATCTTCGAACTTGGATCTACAGCGCTCAATTGCTCCATCCAAGTCAATCGTAAATACGGTGAAAAGTTGAAGATCCAATACAGAAATTTGAGGGACCGCAGTTGTCACATTTGACTTCACTGCTAAAGAGCATGTCGCTTGTGAGAGGGAGAATATTTCTGGCGTGAAGCCTGTTTGAGGCAGTCAATCTAGATTTGTGGGAGAAATGAGCTGTACAGGCTGGATTATGGACAAGAAAATGGAATTTGTCGAAGGTGCAATGATGCACTGCAGCCAATGAAAGTACTTTTGTGAGCTTGAGTCAGCAAGAGCCCGGATAGCTCAGTCGGTAGAGCATCAGACTTTTAATCTGAGGGTCCAGGGTTCAAGTCCCTGTTCGGGCGCTGCTTTTAAATCACGATATTCATTTCTACATTCGTGCTCTGATCCTTCAGCAATGAGAATAACAACAGGACTCGGCCTTTCAACCGCTCGAGCCTTTCTGCCATTCAATTGGATCTGTGATCGAACTCCGTTTTCATCCCTTTGCTCCAGATCCCTTAATATCTTTGGTTAACCAACATCGATCAATCTCAAGATTAACATTGCCAATTGACCCAGATTTAAGTGCTGTTTGCGGAAGTGTGTTACAAATTTCTGCCACCTATTACATGTTGAAGCCTTTCCTAACTTCTCTCCTGAAAGGCTTGGAACTTATGTTGAGTCTGTGTCCCGTACTCCGAGACGGGCCAATCATCGGAAATAGCTTCGCTCTATCGACACTATCAGTTCCACTTAATATCGTGAATACTTCAATCAAATCGCCACGTAAGCTTCTAATTTCCCTAGTTTGTGCAATCTCCCATTGTAATTGGTCCCTTGGACTCTGTGTATCATTCTGGTAAATCTACGCTTCACTTTTTAAGCCTAATATTAATTTCCTAAATTGTGATGCCCAGAACTGCACACAGTACTCCAGGTGTGGTCTAACCAGTGCTTTGTATGGCTGTTGCATAATTTCTCCCCCTTATATTGTCATCCTATAGATATAAGTATCATCTTTTATTCAGCCTTTTTGATTCTTTTCTGTACCTGTCCATGCCCATTAAATGATATATGTACATGGACCCTTAAGTCTATTTGGATCTCAACTGTTTCCAGCTTAACATTGTATAGAGTGTATTCTAAACGCCCCTTTTTATTTCCGAAGTGGATGACATCACACTTCGCTAATATTTAAATCAGTTTGCCACAGATTTGCCCATTCACATAATCTATGAATATCCGGGCAAATTTCTTGCTTCCACCTATACTGCTTATAATGCCCGCCTATCTATTTTGTCATCGTTAAACTTGAATGTTTGGCTCTCAATCCCATCAAGTAAATCGTTAATAAAATCGGTGAATAGATGAGGCCACATAAGAGATCCCTCACGGACAGCACTCGTCATATCCTGCCAAATAAAGTACCAGATCATTATCCGTAAACTGCGTCTCCAGTCGCGCAAACAATTTCCTAACCAGGACAATAAAACTGTATTTTGCTCCATGTCTGCCAGCTACTAATGATTTGTGAAATGGGGCTCATAAACCTCTTTACTCCTCAACAGTTAATAGCTTCCAATTATTTAGAAAAGACTCGGAACTATCTCATAATGTTGCAAGGTGGATGCTGTCACACTTGGGCACAGTGAACTCGATTTGCCTTTGTTTTGCCGACTTACTTCGTCTGTCTCTGTCCCTTTGGTTTGCTCCCGTTCCCATTTGCAGTACGACCGGACCTTCTAACTTAGTGCGATCTTCGAACTTGGATCTACAGCGCTCAATTGCTCCATCCAAGTCAATCGTAAATACGGTGAAAAGTTGAAGATCCAATACAGAAATTTGAGGGACCGCAGTTGTCACATTTGACTTCACTGCTAAAGAGCATGTCGCTTGTCAGAGGGAGAATATTTCTGGCGTGAAGCCTGTTTGAGGCAGTCAATCTAGATTTGTGGGAGAAATGAGCTGTACAGGCTGGATTATGGACAAGAAAATGGAATTTGTCGAAGGTGCAATGATGCACTGCAGCCAATGAAAGTACTTTTGTGAGCTTGAGTCAGCAAGAGCCCGGATAGCTCAGTCGGTAGAGCATCAGACTTTTAATCTGAGGGTCCAGGGTTCAAGTCCCTGTTCGGGCGCTGCTTTTAAATCACGATATTCATTTCTACATTCGTGCTCTGATCCTTCAGCAATGAGAATAACAACAGGACTCGGCCTTTCAACCGCTCGAGCCTTTCTGCCATTCAATTGGATCTGTGATCGAACTCCGTTTTCATCCCTTTGCTCCAGATCCCTTAATATCTTTGGTTAACCAACATCGATCAATCTCAAGATTAACATTGCCAATTGACCCAGATTTAAGTGCTGTTTGCGGAAGTGTGTTACAAATTTCTGCCACCTATTACATGTTGAAGCCTTTCCTAACTTCTCTCCTGAAAGGCTTGGAACTTATGTTGAGTCTGTGTCCCGTACTCCGAGACGGGCCAATCATCGGAAATAGCTTCGCTCTATCGACACTATCAGTTCCACTTAATATCGTGAATACTTCAATCAAATCGCCACGTAAGCTTCTAATTTCCCTAGTTTGTGCAATCTCCCATTGTAATTGGTCCCTTGGACTCTGTGTATCATTCTGGTAAATCTACGCTTCACTTTTTAAGCCTAATATTAATTTCCTAAATTGTGATGCCCAGAACTGCACACAGTACTCCAGGTGTGGTCTAACCAGTGCTTTGTATGGCTGTTGCATAATTTCTCCCCCTTATATTGTCATCCTATAGATATAAGTATCATCTTTTATTCAGCCTTTTTGATTCTTTTCTGTACCTGTCCATGCCCATTAAATGATATATGTACATGGACCCTTAAGTCTATTTGGATCTCAACTGTTTCCAGCTTAACATTGTATAGAGTGTATTCTAAACGCCCCTTTTTATTTCCGAAGTGGATGACATCACACTTCGCTAATATTTAAATCAGTTTGCCACAGATTTGCCCATTCACATAATCTATGAAATATCCGGGCAAATTTCTTGCTTCCACCTATACTGCTTATAATGCCGCCTATCTATTTTGTCATCGTTAAACTTGAATGTTTGGCTATCAATCCCATCAAGTAAATCGTTAATAAAATCGGTGAATAGATGAGGCCACAGAAGAGATCCCTCACGGACAGCACTCGTCATATCCTGCCAAATAAAGTACCAGTCATTATCCGTAAACTGCGTCTCCTGTCGCGCAAACAATTTCCTAACCAGGACAATAAAACTGTATTTTGCTCCATGTCTGCCAGCTACTAATGATTTGTGAAATGGGGCTCATAAACCTCTTTACTCCTCAACAGTTAATAGCTTCCAATTATTTAGAAAAGACTCGGAACTATCTCATAATGTTGCAAGGTGGATGCTGTCACACTTGGGCACAGTGAACTCGATTTGCCTTTGTTTTGCCGACTTACTTCGTCTGTCTCTGTCCCTTTGGTTTGCTCCCGTTCCCATTTGCAGTACGACCGGACCTTCTAACTTAGTGCGATCTTCGAACTTGGATCTACAGCGCTCAATTGCTCCATCCAAGTCAATCGTAAATACGGTGAAAAGTTGAAGATCCAATACAGAAATTTGAGGGACCGGCAGTTGTCACATTTGACTCACTGCTAAAGAGCATGTCGCTTGTGAGAGGGAGAATATTCTGGCGTGAAGCCTGTTTGAGGCAGTCAATCTAGATTTGTGGGAGAAATGAGCTGTACAGGCTGGATTATGGACAAGAAAATGGAATTTGTCGAAGGTGCAATGATGCACTGCAGCCAATGAAAGTACTTTTGTGAGCTTGAGTCAGCAAGAGCCCGGATAGCTCAGTCGGTAGAGCATCAGACTTTTAATCTGAGGGTCCAGGGTTCAAGTCCCTGTTCGGGCGCTGCTTTTAAATCACGATATTCATTTCTACATTCGTGCTCTGATCTTTCAACCGCTCGAGCCTTTCTGCCATTCAATTGGATCTGTGATCGAACTCCGTTTGCATCCCTTTGCTCCAGATCCCTTAATATCTTTGGTTAACCAACATCGATCAATCTCAAGATTAACATTGCCAATTGACCCAGATTTAAGTGCTGTTTGCGGAAGTGTGTTACAAATTTCTGCCACCTATTACATGTTGAAGCCTTTCCTAACTTCTCTCCTGAAAGGCTTGGAACTTATGTTGAGTCTGTGTCCCGTACTCCGAGACGGGCCAATCATCGGAAATAGCTTCGCTCTATCGACACTATCAGTTCCACTTAATATCGTGAATACTTCAATCAAATCGCCACGTAAGCTTCTAATTTCCCTAGTTTGTGCAATCTCCCATTGTAATTGGTCCCTTGGACTCTGTGTATCATTCTGGTAATTCTACGCTTCACTTTTAAGCCTAATATTAATTTCCTAAATTGTGATGCCAGAACTGCACACAGTACTCCAGGTGTGGTCTAACCAGTGCTTTGTATGGCTGTTGCATAATTTCTCCCCCTTATATTGTCATCCTATAGATATAAGTATCACCTTTTATTCAGCCTTTTGATTCTTTTCTGTACCTGTCCATGCCCATTAAATGATATATGTACATGGACCCTTAAGTCTATTTGGATCTCAACTGTTTCCAGCTTAACATTGTATAGAGTGTATTCTAAACGCCCCTTTTTATTTCCGAAGTGGATGACATCACACTTCGCTAATATTTAAATCAGTTTGCCACAGATTTGCCCATTCACATAATCTATGAATATCTGGTCAAATTTCTTGCTTCCACCTATACTGCTTATAATGCCGCCTATCTATTTTGTCATCGTTAAACTTGAATGTTTGGCTCTCAATCCCATCAAGTAAATCGTTAATAAAATCGGTGAATAGATGAGGCCACAAAAGAGATCCCACACGGACAGCACTCGTCATATCCTGCCAAATAAAGTACCAGATCATTATCCGTAAACTGCGTCTCCAGTCGCGCAAACAATTTCCTAACCAGGACAATAAAAACTGTATTTTGCTCCATGTCTGCCAGCTACTAATGATTTGTGAAATGGGGCTCATAAACCTCTTTACTCCTCAACAGTTAATAGCTTCCAATTATTTAGAAAAGACTCGGAACTATCTCATAATGTTGCAAGGTGGATGCTGTCACACTTGGGCACAGTGAACTCGATTTGCCTTTGTTTTGCCGACTTACTTCGTCTGTCTCTGTCCCTTTGGTTTGCTCCCGTTCCCATTTGCAGTACGACCGGACCTTCTAACTTAGTGCGATCTTCGAACTTGGATCTACAGCGCTCAATTGCTCCATCCAAGTCAATCGTAAATACGGTGAAAAGTTGAAGATCCAATACAGAAATTTGAGGGACCGATGTTGTCACATTTGACTTCACTGCTAAAGAGCATGTCGCTTGTCAGAGGGAGAATATTTCTGGCGTGAAGCCTGTTTGAGGCAGTCAATCTAGATTTGTGGGAGAAATGAGCTGTACAGGCTGGATTATGGACAAGAAAATGGAATTTGTCGAAGGTGCAATGATGCACTGCAGCCAATGAAAGTACTTTTGTGAGCTTGAGTCAGCAAGAGCCCGGATAGCTCAGTCGGTAGAGCATCAGACTTTTAATCTGAGGGTCCAGGGTTCAAGTCCCTGTTCGGGCGCTGCTTTTAAATCACGATATTCATTTCTACATTCGTGCTCTGATCCTTCAGCAATGAGAATAACAACAGGACTCGGCCTTTTCCCCGCTCGAGCCTTTCTGCCATTCAATTGGATCTGTGATCGAACTCCGTTTGCATCCCTTTGCTCCAGATCCCTTAATATCTTTGGTTAACCAACATCTGTCAATCTCAAGATTAACATTGCCAATTGACCCAGATTTAAGTGCTGTTTGCGGAAGTGTGTTACAAATTTCTGCCACCTATTCCATGTTGAAGCCTTTCCAAACTTCTCTCCTGAAAGGCTTGGAACTTATGTTGAGTCTGTGTCCCGTACTCCAAGACGGGCCAATCATCGGAAATAGCTTCGCTCTATCGACACTATCAGTTCCACTTAATATCGTGAATACTTCAATCAAATCGCCACGTAAGCTTCTAATTTCCCTAGTTTGTGCAATCTCCCATTGTAATTGGTCCCTTGGACTCTGTGTATCATTCTGGTATTTCTACGCTTCACTTTTTAAGCCTAATATTACCTTCCTAAATTGTGATGCCCAGAACTGCACACAGTACTCCAGGTGTGGTCTAACCAGTGCTTTGTACGCCTGTTGCATAATTTCTCCCCCTTATATTGTCATCCTATAGATATAAGTATCACCTTTCATTCAGCCTTTTTGATTCTTTTCTGTACCTGTCCATGACCATTAAATGATATATGTACATGGACCCTTAAGTCTATTTGGATCTCAACTGTTTCCAGCTTAACATTGTATAGAGTGTATTCTAAACGCCCCTTTTTATTTCCGAAGTGGATGACGTCACACTTCGCTAATATTTAAATCAATTTGCCACAGATTTGCCCATTCACATAATCTATGAATATCCGGGCAAATTTCTTGCTTCCACCTATACTGCTTATAATGCCGCCTATCTATTTTGTCATCGTTAAACTTGAATGTTTGGCTCTCAATCCCATCAAGTAGTCGTTAATAAAATCGGTGAATAGATGAGGCCACAAAAGAGATCCCACACGGACAGCACTCGTCATATCCTGCCAAATAAAGTACCAGATCATTATCCGTAAACTGCGTCTCCTGTCGCGCAAACAATTTCCTAACCAGGACAATAAAACTGTATTTTGCTCCATGTCTGCCAGCTACTAATGATTTGTGAACTGGGGCTCATAAACCTCTTTACTCCTCAACAGTTAATAGCTTCCAATTATTTAGAAAAGACTCGGAACTATCTCATAATGTTGCAAGGTGGATGCTGTCACACTTGGGCACAGTGAACTCGATTTGCCTTTGTTTTGCCGACTTACTTCGTCTGTCTCTGTCCCTTTGGTTTGCTCCCGTTCCCATTTGCAGTACGACCGGACCTTCTAACTTAGTGCGATCTTCGAACTTGGATCTACAGCGCTCAATTGCTCCATCCAAGTCAATCGTAAATACGGTGAAAAGTTGAAGATCCAATACAGAAATTTGAGGGACCGATGTTGTCACATTTGACTTCACTGCTAAAGAGCATGTCGCTTGTCAGAGGGAGAATATTTCTGGCGTGAAGCCTGTTTGAGGCAGTCAATCTAGATTTGTGGGAGAAATGAGCTGTACAGGCTGGATTATGGACAAGAAAATGGAATTTGTCGAAGGTGCAATGATGCACTGCAGCCAATGAAAGTACTTTTGTGAGCTTGAGTCAGCAAGAGCCCGGATAGCTCAGTCGGTAGAGCATCAGACTTTTAATCTGAGGGTCCAGGGTTCAAGTCCCTGTTCGGGCGCTGCTTTTAAATCACGATATTCATTTCTACATTCGTGCTCTGATCCTTCAGCAATGAGAATAACAACAGGACTCGGCCTTTTCCCCGCTCGAGCCTTTCTGCCATTCAATTGGATCTGTGATCGAACTCCGTTTGCATCCCTTTGCTCCAGATCCCTTAATATCTTTGGTTAACCAACATCTGTCAATCTCAAGATTAACATTGCCAATTGACCCAGATTTAAGTGCTGTTTGCGGAAGTGTGTAACAAATTTCTGCCACCTATTACATGTTGAAGCCTTTCCTAACTTCTCTCCTGAAAGGCTTGGAACTTATGTTGAGTCTGTGTCCCGTACTCCAAGACGGGCCAATCATCGGAAATAGCTTCGCTCTATCGACACTATCAGTTCCACTTAATATCGTGAATACTTCAATCAAATCGCCACGTAAGCTTCTAATTTCCCTAGTTTGTGCAATCTCCCATTGTAATTGGTCCCTTGGACTCTGTGTATCATTCTGGTATTTCTACGCTTCACTTTTTAAGCCTAATATTACCTTCCTAAATTGTGATGCCCAGAACTGCACACAGTACTCCAGGTGTGGTCTAATCAGTGCTTTGTACGCCTGTTGCATAATTTCTCCCCCTTATATTGTCATCCTATAGATATAAGTATCACCTTTCATTCAGCCTTTTTGATTCTTTTCTGTACCTGTCCATGACCATTAAATGATATATGTACATGGACCCTTAAGTCTATTTGGATCTCAACTGTTTCCAGCTTAACATTGTATAGAGTGTATTCTAAACGCCCCTTTTTATTTCCGAAGTGGATGACGTCACACTTCGCTAATATTTAAATCAATTTGCCACAGATTTGCCCATTCACATAATCTATGAATATCCGGGCAAATTTCTTGCTTCCACCTATACTGCTTATAATGCCGCCTATCTATTTTGTCATCGTTAAACTTGAATGTTTGGCTCTCAATCCCATCAAGTAAGTCGTTAATAAAATCGGTGAATAGATGAGGCCACAAAAGAGATCCCACACGGACAGCACTCGTCATATCCTGCCAAATAAAGTACCAGATCATTATCCGTAAACTGCGTCTCCTGTCGCGCAAACAATTTCCTAACCAGGACAATAAAACTGTATTTTGCTCCATGTCTGCCAGCTACTAATGATTTGTGAAATGGGGCTCATAAACCTCTTTACTCCTCAACAGTTAATAGCTTCCAATTATTTAGAAAAGACTCGGAACTATCTCATAATGTTGCAAGGTGGATGCTGTCACACTTGGGCACAGTGAACTCGATTTGCCTTTGTTTTGCCGACTTACTTCGTCTGTCTCTGTCCCTTTGGTTTGCTCCCGTTCCCATTTGCAGTACGACCGGACCTTCTAACTTAGTGCGATCTTCGAACTTGGATCTACAGCGCTCAATTGCTCCATCCAAGTCAATCGTAAATACGGTGAAAAGTTGAAGATCCAATACAGAAATTTGAGGGACCGATGTTGTCACATTTGACTTCACTGCTAAAGAGCATGTCGCTTGTCAGAGGGAGAATATTTCTGGCGTGAAGCCTGTTTGAGGCAGTCAATCTAGATTTGTGGGAGAAATGAGCTGTACAGGCTGGATTATGGACAAGAAAATGGAATTTGTCGAAGGTGAAATGATGCACTGCAGCCAATGAAAGTCCTTTTGTGAGATTAAGTCAGCAAGAGCCCGGATAGCTCAGTCGGTAGAGCATCAGACTTTTAATCTGAGGGTCCAGGGTTCAAGTCCCTGTTCGGGGCGCTGCTTTTAAATCACGATATTCATTTCTACATTCTTGCTCTGATCCTTCAGCAATGAGAATAACAACAGGACTCGGCCTTTTCCCCGCTCGAGCCTTTCTGCCATTCAATTGGATCTGTGATCGAACTCCGTTTGCATCCCTTTGCTCCAGATCCCTTAATATCTTTGGTTAACCAACATCTGTCAATCTCAAGATTAACATTGCCAATTGACCCAGATTTAAGTGCTGTTTGCGGAAGTGTGTTACAAATTTCTGCCACCTATTCCATGTTGAAGCCTTTCCAAACTTCTCTCCTGAAAGGCTTGGAACTTATGTTGAGTCTGTGTCCCGTACTCCAAGACGGGCCAATCATCGGAAATAGCTTCGCTCTATCGACACTATCAGTTCCACTTAATATCATGAATACTTCAATCAAATCGCCACGTAAGCTTCTAATTTCCCTAGTTTGTGCAATCTCCCATTGTAATTGGTCCCTTGGACTCTGTGTATCATTCTGGTAAATCTACACTTCACTTTTTAAGCCTAATATTAATTTCCTAAATTGTGATGCCCAGAACTGCACACAGTACTCCAGGTGTGGTCTAATCAGTGCTTTGTATGGCTGTTGCATAATTTCTCCCCCTTATATTGTCATCCTATAGATATAAGTATCATCTTTATTCAGCCTTTTTGATTCTTTTCTGTACCTGTCCATGCCCATTAAATGATATATGTACATGGGCCCTTAAGTCTATTTGGATCTCAACTGTTTTCCAAGCTTAACATTGTATAGAGTGTATTCTAAACGCCCTTTTTTATTTCCGAAGTGGATGACATCACACTTCGCTAATATTTAAATCAGTTTGCCACAGATTTGGCCCATTCACATAATCTATGAATATCCGGGCAAATTTCTTGCTTCCACCTATACTGCTTATAATGCCGCCTATCTATTTTGGTCATCGTTAAACTTGAATGTTTGGCCCTCAATCCCATCAAGTAAATCGTTAATAAAATCGGTGGAATAGATGAGGCCACATAAGAGATCCCTCACGGACAGCACTCGTCATAATCCTGCCAAATAAAGTACCAGAATCATTATCCGAAAAACTGCGTCTCCAGTCGCGCAACGACAATTTCCTAACCAGGACAATAAACTGTATTTTGCTCCATGTCTGCCAGCTACTAATGATTTGTGAAATGGGGGCTCATAAACCTCTTTACTCTCTCAACAGTTAATAGCTTCCATTATTTAGAAAAGACTCGGAACTATCTCATAATGTTGCAAGGTGGATGCTGTCACACTTGGGCACAGTGAACTCGATTTGCCTTTGTTTTGCCGACTTAACTTCGTCTGTCTCTGTCCCTTTGGTTTGCTCCCGTTCCCATTTGCAGTACGACCGGACCTTCTAACTAGTGCGATCTTCGAACTTGGATCTACAGCGCTCAATTGCTCATCCAAGTCAATCGTAAATACGGTGAAAAGTTGAAGATTCAATACAGAAATTTGAGGGACCGCAGTTGTCACATTTGACTTCACTGCTAAAGAGCATGTCGCTTGTCAGAGGGAGAATATTTCTGGCGTGAAGCCTGTTTGAGGCAGTCAATCTAGATTTGTGGGAGAAATGAGCTGTACAGGCTGGATTATGGACAAGAAAATGGAATTTGTCGAAGGTGCAATGATGCACTGCAGCCAATGAAAGTACTTTTGTGAGCTTGAGTCAGCAAGAGCCCGGATAGCTCAGTCGGTAGAGCATCAGACTTTTAATCTGAGGGTCCAGGGTTCAAGTCCCTGTTCGGGCGCTGCTTTTAAATCACGATATTCATTCTCTACATTCGTGCTCTGATCCTTCAGCAATGAGAATAACAACAGGACTCGGCCTTTCAACGCTCGAGCCTTTCTGCCATTCAATTGGATCTGTGATCGAACTCCGTTTTCATCCCTTTGCTCCAGATCCTTAAATATCTTTGGTTAACCAACATCGATCAATCTCAAGATTAACATTGCCAATTAGACCCAGATTTAAGTGCTGTTTGCGGAAGTGTGTTACAAATTTCTGCCACCTATTACATGTTGAAGCCTTTCCTAACTTCTCTCCTGAAAGGCTTGGAACTTATGTTGAGTCTGTGTCCCGTACTCCGAGACGGAGCCAATCATCGGAATAGCTTCCGCTCTATCGACACTATCAGTTCCACTTAATATCGTGAATACTTCAATCAAATCGCCACGTAAGCTTCTAATTTCCTAGTTTGTGCAATCTCCCATTGTAATTGTCCCTTGGACTCTGTGTATCATTCTGGTAAATCTACGCTTCACTTTTTAAGCCTAATATTAATTCCTAAATTGTGATGCCCAGAACTGCACACAGTACTCCAGGTGTGGTCTAACCAGTGCTTTGTATGGGCTGTTGCATAATTTCTCTCCCCTTATTATTGTCATCCTATAGATATAAGTATCATCTTTATTATTCAGCCTTTTGATTCTTTTCTGTAACCTGTCCATGCCCATTAAATGATATATGTACATGGGCCCTTAAGTCTATTTGGATCTCAACTGTTTCCAGCTTAACATTGTATAGAGTGTATTCTAAACGCCCCTTTTTATTTCCGAAGTTGGATGACATCACACTTCGCTAATATTTAAAATCAGTTTGCCACAGATTTTGCCCATTCACATAATCTATGAATATCCGGGCAAATTTCTTGCTTCCACTATACATGCTTATATGCCGCCTATCTATTTTGTCATCGTTTAAACTTGAATGTTTGGCTCTCAATCCCATCAAGTAAATCGTTAATAAAATCGGTGAATAGATGAGGCCACATAAGAGATCCCTCACGGACAGCACTCGTCATATCCTGCCAAATAAAGTACCAGATCATTATCCGTAAACTGCGTCTCCTGTCGCGCAAACAATTTCCTAACCAGGACAATAAAACTGTATTTTGCTCCATGTCTGCCAGCTACTAATGGATTTGTGAAATGGGGGCTCATAAACCTCTTTACTCCTCAACAGTTAATAGCTTCCAATTATTTAGAAAAGACTCGGAACTATCTCATAATGTTGCAAGGTGGATGCTGTCACACTTGGGCACAGTGAACTCGATTTGCTTTGTTTTGCCGACTTACTTCGTCTGTCTCTGTCCCTTTGGTTTGCTCCCGTTCCCATTTGCAGTACGACCGGACCTTCTAACTTAGTGCGATCTTCGAACTTGGATCTACAGCGCTCAATTGCTCCATCCAAGTCAATCGTAAATACGGTGAAAAGTTGAAGATCCATACAGAGAATTTGAGGGACCGCAGTTTGTCACATTTGACTTCACTGCTAAAGAGCATTTCGCTTGTCAGAGGAGAATATTTTCTGGCGTGAAGGCCTGTTTGAAGGCAGTCAATCTAGATTTGTGGGAGAAATGAGCTGTACAGGCTGGATTATGGACAAGAAAATGGAATTTGTCGAAGGTGCAATGATGCACTGCAGCCAATGAAAGTACTTTTGTGAGCTTGAGTCAGCAAGAGCCCGGATAGCTCAGTCGGTAGAGCATCAGACTTTTAATCTGAGGGTCCAGGGTTCAAGTCCCTGTTCGGGCGCTGCTTTTAAATCACGATATTCATTTCTACATTCGTGCTCTGATCCTTCAGCAATGAGAATAACAACAGGACTCGGCCTTTCAACCGCTCGAGCCTTTCTGCCATTCAATTGGATCTGTGATCGAACTCCGTTTTCATCCCTTTGCTCCAGATCCCTTAATATCTTTGGTTAACCAACATCGATCAATCTCAAGATTAACATTGCCAATTGACCCAGATTTAAGTGCTGTTTGCGGAAGTGTGTTACAAATTTCTGCCACCTATTACATGTTGAAGCCTTTCCTAACTTCTCTCCTGAAAGGCTTGGAACTTATGTTGAGTCTGTGTCCCGTACTCCGAGACGGGCCAATCATCGGAAATAGCTTCGCTCTATCGACACTATCAGTTCCACTTAATATCGTGAATACTTCAATCAAATCGCCACGTAAGCTTCTAATTTCCCTAGTTTGTGCAATCTCCCATTGTAATTGGTCCCTTGGACTCTGTTTATCATTCTGGTAAATCTACACTTCACTTTTAAGCCTAATATTAATTTCCTAAATTGTGATGCCCAGAACTGCACACAGTACTCCCAGGTGTGGTCTAACCAGTGCTTTTGTATGGCTGTTGCATTAATTCTCCCCCTTATATTGTCATCCTATAGATATAAGTATCATCTTTTATTCAAGTCAGCCTTTTGATTCTTTTCTGTACCTGTCCATGCCCATTAAATGATATATGTACATGGGCCCTTAAGTCTATTTGGATCCTCAACTGTTTCCAGCTTAACATTGTATAGAGTGTATTCTAAACGCCCCTTTTTATTTCCGAAGTGGATGACATCACACTTCGCTAATATTTAAATCAGTTTGCCACAGATTTGCCCATTCACATAATCTATGAATATCCGGCAAATTTCTTGCTTCCACCTATACTGCTTATAATGCCGCCTAATCTATTTTTGTCATCGTTAAACTTGGAATGTTTGGCTCTCAATCCCATCAAGTAAATTCGTTAATAAATCGGTGAATAGATGAGGCAACATAAGAGATCCCTCACGGACAGCACTCGTCATATCCTGCCAAATAAAGTACCAGATCATTAACCGTAAACTGCGTCTCCAGTCGCGCAAACAATTTTCCTAACCAGGACAATAAAACTGTATTTGCTCCATGTCTGCCAGCTACTAATGATTTGTGAAATGGGCTCATAAACCTCTTTACTCCTCAACAGTTATTAGCTTCCAATTATTTAGAAAAGACGCTCGGAACTATCTCATAATGTTGCAAGGTGGATGCTGTCACACTTGGGCACAGTGAACTCGATTTGCCTTGTTTTGCCGACTTACTTCGGTCTGTCTCTGTCCCTTTGGTTTGCTCCCGTTCCCATTTGCAGTACGACCGACCTTCTAACTTAGTGCGATCTTCGAACTTGGATCTACAGCGCTCAATTGCTCCATCCAAGCTCAATCGTAAAATACGGTGAAAAGTTGAAGATCCAATACAGAAATTTGAGGGACCGCAGTTGTCACATTTGACTTCACTGCTAAAGAGCATGTCGCTTGTCAGAGGGAGAATATTTCTGGCCGTGAAGCCTGTTTGAGGCAGTCAATCTAGGATTTGTGGGAGAAATGAGCTGTACAGGCTGGATTATGGACAAGAAAATGGAATTTGTCGAAGGTGCAATGATGCACTGCAGCCAATGAAAGTACTTTTGTGAGCTTGAGTCAGCAAGAGCCGGATAGCTCAGTCGGTAGAGCATCAGACTTTTAATCTGAGGGTCCAGGGTTCAAGTCCCTGTTCGGGCCGCTGCTTTTAAATCACGATATTCATTTCTACATTCGTGCTCTGATCCTTCAGCAATGAGAATAAACAACAGGACTCCGGCCTTTCAACCGCTCGAGCCTTTCCTGCCATTCAATTGGATCTGTGATCGAACTCCGTTTTCACATCCCTTTGCTCCAGATCCCTTAATATCTTTGGTTAACCAACATCGATCAATCTCAAGATTAACATTGCCAATTGACCCAGATTAAGTGCTGTTTGCGGAAGTGTGTTACAAATTTCTGCCACCTATTACATGTTGAAGCCTTTCCCTAACTTCTCTCCTGAAAGGCTTGGAACTTATGTTTGAGTCTGTGTCCCGTACTCCGAGACGGGCCAATCATCGGAAATAGCTTCGCTCTATCGACACTATCAGTTCCACTTAATATCGTGAATACTTCAATCAAATCGCCACGTAAGCTTCTAATTTCCCTAGTTTGTGCAATCTCCCATTGTAATTGGTCCCTTGGACTCTGTGTATCATTCTGTAAATCTAACGCTTCACTTTTTTTATGCCTAATATTAATTTCCTAAATTGTGATTGCCAGAACTGCACACAGTACTCCAGGGTGTGGTCTAACCAGTGCTTTGTATGGCTGTTGGCATATTTCTCCACCCTTATATTGTCATCCTATAGATATAAGTATCATCTTTTATCAGCCTTTTTGATTCTTTTCTGTACCTGTCCATGGCCCATTAAATGATATATGTACATGGACCCTTAAGTCTATTTGGATCTCAACCTGTATTCCAGCTTAACATTGTATAGAGTGTATTCTAAAAACGCCCCTTTTTTATTTCCGAAGTGGATGACATCACACTTCGCTAACTATTTAAATCAGTTTGCCACAGATTTGCCCATTCACATAATCTATGAATATCCGGGCAAATTTCTTGCTTCCACCTATACTGCTTATAATGCCGCCTATCTATTTTGTCATCGTTAAAACTTGAATGTTTTGGCTCTCAATCCCATCAAGTAAATCGTTAATAAAATCGGTGAATAGATGAGGCCACATAAGAGATCCCTCACGACAGCACTCGTCATATCCTGACCAAATAAAGTACCAGATCATTATCCGTAAACTGCGTCCTCAGTCGCGCAAACAATTTCCTAACCAGGACAATAAAACTGTATTTTGCTCCATGTCTGCCAGCTACTAATGATTTGTGAAATGGGGCTCATAAACCTCTTTACTCCTCAACAGTTAATAGCTTCCAATTATTTAGAAAAGACTCGGAACTATCTCATAATGTTGCAAGGTGGATGCTGTCACACTTGGGCACAGTGAACTCGATTTGCCTTTGTTTTGCCGACTTACTTCGTCTGTCTCTGTCCCTTTGGTTTGCTCCCGTTCCCATTTGCAGTACGACCGGACCTTCTAACTTAGTGCGATCTTCGAACTTGGATCTACAGCGCTCAATTGCTCCATCCAAGTCAATCGTAAATACGGTGAAAAGTTGAAGATCCAATACAGAAATTTGAGGGACCGCAGTTGTCACATTTGACTTCACTGCTAAAGAGCATGTCGCTTGTCAGAGGGAGAATATTTCTGGCGTGAAGCCTGTTTGAGGCAGTCAATCTAGATTTGTGGGAGAAATGAGCTGTACAGGCTGGATTATGGACAAGAAAATGGAATTTGTCGAAGGTGCAATGATGCACTGCAGCCAATGAAAGTACTTTTGTGAGCTTGAGTCAGCAAGAGCCCGGATAGCTCAGTCGGTAGAGCATCAGACTTTTAATCTGAGGGTCCAGGGTTCAAGTCCCTGTTCGGGCGCTGCTTTTAAATCACGATATTCATTTCTACATTCGTGCTCTGATCCTTCAGCAATGAGAATAACAACAGGACTCGGCCTTTCAACCGCTCGAGCCTTTCTGCCATTCAATTGGATCTGTGATCGAACTCCGTTTTCATCCCTTTGCTCCAGATCCCTTAATATCTTTGGTTAACCAACATCGATCAATCTCAAGATTAACATTGCCAATTGACCCAGATTTAAGTGCTGTTTGCGGAAGTGTGTTACAAATTTCTGCCACCTATTACATGTTGAAGCCTTTCCTAACTTCTCTCCTGAAAGGCTTGGAACTTATGTTGAGTCTGTTGTCCCGTACTCCGAGACGGGCAATCATCGGAAATAGCTTCGCTCTATCGACACTATCAGTTCCACTTAATATCGTGAATACTTCAATCAAATCGCCACCGTAAGCTTCTAATTTCCCTAGGTTTGTGGCAATCTCCCACTTGTAATTGGTCCCTTGGACTCTGTGTATCATTCTGTAAATCTACGCTTCACTTTTTTAGCCCTAATATTAATTTCCTAATTGTGATGCCCAGAACTGCACAACAGTACCACCAGGTGTGGTCTAACCGGTGCTTTTGTTGGCTGTAGTTGCATAATGTTCTCCCCCTTATATTGTCATCCTATAGATATAAGTATCATCTTTTATTCAGACCTTTTGATTCTTTTCTGTACCTGTCCTTGCCCATTAAATGATACTATTACATGGGACTACCTTAAGTCTATTTGGATCTTCAACTGTTTCCAGCTTAACATTGTATAGAGTGTATTTCTTAACGCCCCTTTTTTAATTCCGAAGTGGATGACATCACACTTCGCTAATATTTAAATCAGTTTGCCACAGATTGCCCATTCACATAAATCTATGAATATCCGGGCAAATTTCTTGCTTCCACCTATACTGCTTATAATGCCGCCCTATCTATTTTGTCATCGTTAAACTTGAATGTTTGGCTCTCAATCCATCAGTAAATCGTTAATACAATCGTGAATCGATGAGGCCACATAAGAGATCCCTCACGGACAGCACTCGTCATATCCTGCCAAATAAAGTACCAGATCATTATCCGTAAACTGCGTCTCCAGTCGCGCAACACAATTTCCTAACCAGGACAATAAAACTGTATTTTGCTCCATGTCTGCCAGCTACTAATGATTTGTGAAATGGGGCTCATAAACCTCTTTACTCCTCAACAGTTTAATAGCTTCCAATTATTTAGAAAAGACTCGGACTATCTCATAATGTTTGCAAGGTGGATGCTGTCACACTTGGGCACTGTGAACTCGATATGCCTTTGTTTTGCCCGACTTACATTCGTCTGTCTCTGTCCCTTTGGTTGCTCCCGTTCCCTTTGCAGTCGACCGACCTTCTAACTTAGTGCGATCTTCGAATACTTGATCTACAGCGCTCAATTGCTCCATCCAAGTCAATCGTAAAATACGGTGAAAAAGTTGTAGATCCAATACAGAAATTGAGGGACCGCAGTTGTCACATTTGACTTCACTGCTAAGAGCATGTCGCTTGTCAGAGGGGAATATTTCTGGCGTGAAGCCTGTTTGAGGCAGTCAATCTAGATTTGTGGGAGAAATGAGCGTACAGGCTGGATTATGGACAAGAAAATTGGAATTTTGTCGAAAGGTGCAATGATGCACTGCAGCCAATGATAGTACTTTTGTGAGCTTGAGTCAGCAAGAGCCCGGATAGCTCAGTCGGTAGAGCATCAGACTTTTTAATCTGAGGGTCCAGGGTTCAAGTCCCTGTTCGGGCGCTGCTTTTAAAATCACGATATTCATTTCTCTACATTCGTGCTCTGATCCTGCAGCAATGAGAATAACAACAGGACTCGGCCTTTCAACCGCTCGAGCCTTTCTGCCATTCAATTGGATCTGTGATCGAACTCCGTTTTCATCCCTTTGCTTCCAGATCCCTTAATATCTTTGGTTAAACCAACATCGATCAATCTCAAGATTAACATTGCCAATTGACCCAGATTCAAGTGCTGTTGCGGAAGTGTGTTTACAAATTTCTGCCACCTATTACATGTTGAAGCCTTTCCTAACTCTCTCCTAAAGGCTTGGAACTTATGTTGAGTCTGTGTCCCGTACTCCGAGATGGGCCAATCATCGGAAATAGCTTCGCTCTATCGACACTATCAGTTCCACTTAATATCGTGAATACTTCAATCAAATCGCCACGTAAGCTTCTAATTTCCCTAGTTTGTGCCAATCTCCCATTGTAATTGGTCCCTTGGACTCTGTGTATCATTCTGGTAAATCTACGCTTCACTTTTTAAGCCTAATATTAATTTCCTAAATTGTGATGCCCAGAACTGCACACAGTACTCCAGGTGTGGTCTAACAGTGCTTTGTATGGCTGTTGCATAATTTCTCACCCCTTATATTGTCATCCTATAGATATAAGTATCATCTTTTATTCAGCCTTTTTGATTCTTTTCTGTACCTGTCCATGCCCATTAAATGATATATGTACATGGGCCCTTAAGTCTATTTGGATCTCAACTGTTTCCAGCTTAACATTGTATAGAGTGTATTCTAAACGCCCCTTTTTATTTCCGAAGTGATGACATCACACTTCGCTAATATTTAAATCAGTTTGCCACAGATTTGCCCATTCACATAATCTATGAATATCCGGGCAAATTTCTTGCTTCCACCTATACTGCTTATAATGGCCGCCTATCTATTTTGTCATCGTTAAAACTTGAATGTTTGGCTCTCAATCCCATCAAGTAAATCGTTAATAAAATCGTGAATAGATGAGGCCACATAAGAGATCCCTCACGGACAGCACTCGTCATATCCTGCCAAATAAAGTACCAGATCATTATCCGTAAACTGCGTCTCCAGTCGCGCAAACAATTTCCTAACCAGGACAATAAAACTGTATTTTGCTCCATGTCTGCCAGCTACTAATGATTTGTGAAATGGGGCTCATAAACCTCTTTACTCCTCAACAGTTAATAGCTTCCAATTATTTAGAAAAGACTCGGAACTATCTCATAATGTTGCAAGGTGGATGCTGTCACACTTGGGCACAGTGAACTCGATTTGCCTTTGTTTTGCCGACTTACTTCGTCTGTCTCTGTCCCTTTGGTTTGCTCCCGTTCCCATTTGCAGTACGACCGGACCTTCTAACTTAGTGCGATCTTCGAACTTGGATCTACAGCGCTCAATTGCTCCATCCAAGTCAATCGTAAATACGGTGAAAAGTTGAAGATCCAATACAGAAATTTGAGGGACCGCAGTTGTCACATTTGACTTCACTGCTAAAGAGCATGTCGCTTGTCAGAGGGAGAATATTTCTGGCGTGAAGCCTGTTTGAGGCAGTCAATCTAGATTTGTGGGAGAAATGAGCTGTACAGGCTGGATTATGGACAAGAAAATGGAATTTGTCGAAGGTGCAATGATGCACTGCAGCCAATGAAAGTACTTTTGTGAGCTTGAGTCAGCAAGAGCCCGGATAGCTCAGTCGGTAGAGCATCAGACTTTTAATCTGAGGGTCCAGGGTTCAAGTCCCTGTTCGGGCGCTGCTTTTAAATCACGATATTCATTTCTACATTCGTGCTCTGATCCTTCAGCAATGAGAATAACAACAGGACTCGGCCTTTCAACCGCTCGAGCCTTTCTGCCATTCAATTGGATCTGTGATCGAACTCCGTTTTCATCCCTTTGCTCCAGATCCCTTAATATCTTTGGTTAACCAACATCGATCAATCTCAAGATTAACATTGCCAATTGACCCAGATTTAAGTGCTGTTTGCGGAAGTGTGTTACAAATTTCTGCCACCTATTACATGTTGAAGCCTTTCCTAACTTCTCTCCTGAAAGGCTTGGAACTTATGTTGAGTCTGTGTCCCGTACTCCGAGACGGGCCAATCATCGAAATAGCTTCGCTCTATCGATCAGCTATCTGTTTCGCACTTTAATTATCGTGAATACTTCAATCAAATCGCCACTGTAAGCTTCTAATTTCCGTCTAGTTGTGGGGCAAATCTTCCGTCAGTTGGTATTGTTGCGCGGTACGTTGGGACTCTGTGGTATCATTCGTGGGTGATTGCTACGTCTTCACTTTTTAAGCCGAATATTAATTCCTAAATTGTGATGCCAAACTGGCATGGCATCAGTACTCCAGGTGTGGTCTAACCAGGTGCTTTGTACGGTCTGTTGCATATTTCTCCCCCTTATATTGTCATCCTATTAGATAGAAGTATCAGCCTTTCATTCAGCCTTTTTTGATTCTTTTCTGTTACCTGTCCATCGACGCCTTAAATGATATATGTACGATGGGACGTCCTTAAAGTCTAGTTGGATCTCAGACTGTTTCCATGCTTAACATTGTATAGAGTGTATTCTAAACGGCCCGCTCTTTTTATTTCCGAAGTGGATGACATCACACTTCGCTAATTATTTAAATCAGTTTGCCACAGATTTGCCCATTCACATAATCTATGAATATCCGGGCAAATTTCTTGCTTCCACCTATACTGCTTATAATGCCGCCTATCTATTTTGTCATCGTTAAACTTGAATGTTTGGCTCTCAATCCCATCAAGTAAATCGTTAATAAAATCGGTGAATAGATGAGGCCACATAAGAGATCCCTCACGGACAGCACTCGTCATATCCTGCCAAATAAAGTACCAGATCATTATCCGTAAACTGCGTCTCCAGTCGCGCAAACAATTTCCTAACCAGGACAATAAAACTGTATTTTGCTCCATGTCTGCCAGCTACTAATGATTTGTGAAATGGGGCTCATAAACCTCTTTACTCCTCAACAGTTAATAGCTTCCAATTATTTAGAAAAGACTCGGAACTATCTCATAATGTTGCAAGGTGGATGCTGTCACACTTGGGCACAGTGAACTCGATTTGCCTTTGTTTTGCCGACTTACTTCGTCTGTCTCTGTCCCTTTGGTTTGCTCCCGTTCCCATTTGCAGTACGACCGGACCTTCTAACTTAGTGCGATCTTCGAACTTGGATCTACAGCGCTCAATTGCTCCATCCAAGTCAATCGTAAATACGGTGAAAAGTTGAAGATCCAATACAGAAATTTGAGGGACCGCAGTTGTCACATTTGACTTCACTGCTAAAGAGCATGTCGCTTGTCAGAGGGAGAATATTTCTGGCGTGAAGCCTGTTTGAGGCAGTCAATCTAGATTTGTGGGAGAAATGAGCTGTACAGGCTGGATTATGGACAAGAAAATGGAATTTGTCGAAGGTGCAATGATGCACTGCAGCCAATGAAAGTACTTTTGTGAGCTTGAGTCAGCAAGAGCCCGGATAGCTCAGTCGGTAGAGCATCAGACTTTTAATCTGAGGGTCCAGGGTTCAAGTCCCTGTTCGGGCGCTGCTTTTAAATCACGATATTCATTTCTACATTCGTGCTCTGATCCTTCAGCAATGAGAATAACAACAGGACTCGGCCTTTCAACCGCTCGAGCCTTTCTGCCATTCAATTGGATCTGTGATCGAACTCCGTTTTCATCCCTTTGCTCCAGATCCCTTAATATCTTTGGTTAACCAACATCGATCAATCTCAAGATTAACATTGCCAATTGACCCAGATTTAAGTGCTGTTTGCGGAAGTGTGTTACAAATTTCTGCCACCTATTACATGTTGAAGCCTTTCCTAACTTCTCTCCTGAAAGGCTTGGAACTTATGTTGAGTCTGTGTCCCGTACTCCGAGACGGGCCAATCATCGGAAATAGCTTCGCTCTATCGACACTATCAGTTCCACTTAATATCGTGAATACTTCAATCAAATCGCCACGTAAGCTTCTAATTTCCCTAGTTTGTGCAATCTCCCATTGTAATTGGTCCCTTGGACTCTGTGTATCATTCTGGTAAATCTACGCTTCACTTTTTAAGCCTAATATTAATTTCCTAAATTGTGATGCCCAGAACTGCACACAGTACTCCAGGTGTGGTCTAACCAGTGCTTTGTATGGCTGTTGCATAATTTCTCCCCCTTATATTGTCATCCTATAGATATAAGTATCATCTTTTATTCAGCCTTTTTGATTCTTTTCTGTACCTGTCCATGCCCATTAAATGATATATGTACATGGACCCTTAAGTCTATTTGGATCTCAACTGTTTCCAGCTTAACATTGTATAGAGTGTATTCTAAACGCCCCTTTTTATTTCCGAAGTGGATGACATCACACTTCGCTAATATTTAAATCAGTTTGCCACAGATTTGCCCATTCACATAATCTATGAATATCCGGGCAAATTTCTTGCTTCCACCTATACTGCTTATAATGCCGCCTATCTATTTTGTCATCGTTAAACTTGAATGTTTGGCTCTCAATCCCATCAAGTAAATCGTTAATAAAATCGGTGAATAGATGAGGCCACATAAGAGATCCCTCACGGACAGCACTCGTCATATCCTGCCAAATAAAGTACCAGATCATTATCCGTAAACTGCGTCTCCAGTCGCGCAAACAATTTCCTAACCAGGACAATAAAACTGTATTTTGCTCCATGTCTGCCAGCTACTAATGATTTGTGAAATGGGGCTCATAAACCTCTTTACTCCTCAACAGTTAATAGCTTCCAATTATTTAGAAAAGACTCGGAACTATCTCATAATGTTGCAAGGTGGATGCTGTCACACTTGGGCACAGTGAACTCGATTTGCCTTTGTTTTGCCGACTTACTTCGTCTGTCTCTGTCCCTTTGGTTTGCTCCCGTTCCCATTTGCAGTACGACCGGACCTTCTAACTTAGTGCGATCTTCGAACTTGGATCTACAGCGCTCAATTGCTCCATCCAAGTCAATCGTAAATACGGTGAAAAGTTGAAGATCCAATACAGAAATTTGAGGGACCGCAGTTGTCACATTTGACTTCACTGCTAAAGAGCATGTCGCTTGTCAGAGGGAGAATATTTCTGGCGTGAAGCCTGTTTGAGGCAGTCAATCTAGATTTGTGGGAGAAATGAGCTGTACAGGCTGGATTATGGACAAGAAAATGGAATTTGTCGAAGGTGCAATGATGCACTGCAGCCAATGAAAGTACTTTTGTGAGCTTGAGTCAGCAAGAGCCCGGATAGCTCAGTCGGTAGAGCACAGACTTTTAATCTGAGGGTCCAGGGTTCAAGTCCCTGTTCGGGCGGCTGCTTTTAAATCACGATATTCATTTCTACATTCGTGCTCTGATCCTTCAGCAATGAGAATAACAACAGGACTTCGGCCTTTCACCGCTCGAGCCTTTCTGCCATTCAAATTGGATCTGTGATCGAACTCCGTTTGCATCCCTTTGCTCCAGATCCCTTAATATCTTTGGTTAACCAACATCGATCAATCTCAAGATTAACATTGCCAATTGACCCAGATTTAAGTGCTGTTTGCGGAAGTGTGTTACAAATTTCTGCCACCTATTACATGTTGAAGCCTTTCCTAACTTCTCTCCTGAAAGGCTTGGAACTTATGTTGAGTCTGTGTCCCGTACTCCGAGACGGGCCAATCATCGGAAATAGCTTCGCTCTATCGACACTATCAGTTCCACTTAATATCGTGAATACTTCAATCAAATCGCCACGTAAGCTTCTAATTTCCCTAGTTTGTGCAATCTCCCATTGTAATTGGTCCCTTGGACTCTGTGTATCATTCTGGTAAATCTACGCTTCACTTTTTAAGCCTAATATTAATTTCCTAAATTGTGATGCCCAGAACTGCACACAGTACTCCAGGTGTGGTCTAACCAGTGCTTTGTATGGCTGTTGCATAATTTCTCCCCCTTATATTGTCATCCTATAGATATAAGTATCATCTTTTATTCAGCCTTTTTGATTCTTTTCTGTACCTGTCCATGCCCATTAAATGATATATGTACATGGACCCTTAAGTCTATTTGTTGATCTCAACTGTTTCCAGCGTTAAACATTGTATAGAGTGTATTCTAAACGCCCCTTTTTATTCCGAAGTGGATGGACAGTCACACTTCGCTAGATATTTAAATCATTTGCCATACAGATTTGCCCATTCACATAATCTATGAATATCCGGGCAATTTCTTGCTTCCACCTATACTGCTTATAATGCCGCCCTATCTATTTTGTCTTCGTTACACTTGAATGTTTGGCTCTCAATCCCATCAAGTAATCGTTAATAAAATCGGTGAATAGATGAGGCCACATAAGAGATCCCTCACGGACAGCACTCGTCATATCCTGCAAATAGTACCAGATCATTATCCGGTAAACTGCGTCTCCTGTCGCGCAAACAATTCCTAACAGGACAATAAAACTGTATTTTTGTCCATGTCTGCCAGCTACTAATGATTTGTGAAATGGGGTCCATAAGCCTCTTTACCTCCTCAACAGTTAATAGCTTCCAATTATTTAGAAAGACTCGGAACTATCTCATAATGTTGCAAGGTGGATGCTGTCACACTTGGGCACAGTGAACTCGATTTGCCTTTGTTTTGCGACTTACTTCGTCTGTCTCTGTCCCTTTGGTTTGCTCCGTTCCATTTGCGTAAGACCGGACCTTCTAACTTAGTGCGATCTTCGAACTTGGATCTACAGCGCTCAATTGCTCCATCCAAGTCAATCGTAATACGGTGAAAAGTTGAAGATCCAATACAGCAAATTTGAGGGACGCAGTTGTCACATTTGACCTCACTGCTAAAGAGCATGTCGCCTTGTTCAGAGGGAGAATATTTCTGGCGTGAAGCCCTGTATGAGGCAGTCAATCTAGATTTGTGGAGAAATGAGCTGTACAGGCAGGATTATGGACATGAACATGGAATTTGTCGAAGGTGCAATGATGCACTGCAGCCAATGAAAGTACTTTTGTGAGCTTGAGTCAGCAAGAGCCGGATTAGCTCAGTCGGTAGAGCAGCAGACTTTTAATCTGAGGGGTCCAGGGTTCAAGTCCCTTTTCGGGCGCTGCTTTAAATCACGATATTCATTTCTACATTCGTGCTCTGATCCTTCAGCAATGAGAATAACAACAGGACTCGGCCTTTCAACCGCTCGAGCCTTTCTGCCATTCAATTGGATTCTGTGATCGAACTCCGTTTTCATCCCTTTGCTCCAGATCCCTTAATATCCTTTGGTTAACCAACATCGATCAATCTCAAGATTAACATTGCCAATTGACCAGATTTTAAGTGCTGTTTGCGGAAGTGTGTTACAAATTTCTGCCACCTATTACATGTTGAAGCCTTTCCTAACTCCTCCTCCTGAAAGGCTTGGAACTTATGTGAGTCTGTGTCCCGTACTCCTAGACGGGCCAATCATCGGAAATAGCTTCGCTCTATCGACACTTCAGTTCACTTAATATCGTGAATACTTCAATCAAATCGCCACGTAAGCTTCTAATTTCCCTAGTTTGTGCAATCTCCCATTGTAATTGGTCCCTTGGACTCTGTGTATCATTCTGGTAAATCTACGCTTCACTTTTTAAGCCTAATATTAATTTCCTAAATTGTGATGCCCAGAACTGCACACAGTACTCCAGGTGTGGTCTAACCAGTGCTTTGTATGGCTGTTGCATAATTTCTCCCCCTTATATTGTCATCCTATAGATATAAGTATCACCTTTGATTCAGCCTTTTTGATACTTTTCTGTACCAGTCCATGCCCATAAAATGATATATGTACATGGACCCTTAAGTCTATTTGGATCTCAACTGTTTCCAGCTTAACATTGTATAGAGTGTATTCTAAACGCCCCTTTTTATTTCCGAAGTGGATGACATCACACTTCGCTAATATTTAAATCAGTTTGCCACAGATTTGCCCATTCACATAATCTATGAATATCCGGGCAAATTTCTTGCTTCCACCTATACTGCTTATAATGCCGCCTATCTATTTTGTCATCGTTAAACTTGAATGTTTGGCTCTCAATCCCATCAAGTAAGTCGTTAATAAAATCGGTGAATAGATGAGGCCACATAAGAGATCCCTCACGGACAGCACTCGTCATATCCTGCCAAATAAAGTACCAGATCATTATCCGTAAACTGCGTCTCCTGTCGCGCAAACAATTTCCTAACCAGGACAATAAAACTGTATTTTGCTCCATGTCTGCCAGCTACTAATGATTTGTGAAATGGGGCTCATAAACCTCTTTACTCCTCAACAGTTAATAGCTTCCAATTATTTAGAAAAGACTCGGAACTATCTCATAATGTTGCAAGGTGGATGCTGTCACACTTGGGCACAGTGAACTCGATTTGCCTTTGTTTTGCCGACTTACTTCGTCTGTCTCTGTCCCTTTGGTTTGCTCCCGTTCCCATTTGCAGTACGACCGGACCTTCTAACTTAGTGCGATCTTCGAACTTGGATCTACAGCGCTCAATTGCTCCATCCAGTCAATCGTAAATACGGTGAAAAGTTGAAGATCCTATACAGAAATTTGAGGGACCGGCAGTTGTCACATTTGACGCACTGCTAAAGAGCATGTCGCTTGTGAGAGGGAGAATATTTCTGGCGTGAAGCCTGTTTGAGGCAGTCAATCTAGATTTGTGGGAGAAATGAGCGAAACAGGCTGGATTATGGACAAGAAAATGGAATTTGTCGAAGGTGAAATGATGCACTGCAGCCAATGAAAGTCCTTTTGTGAGCTTGAGTCAGCAAGAGCCCGGATAGCTCAGTCGGTAGAGCATCAGACTTTTAATCTGAGGGTCCAGGGTTCAAGTCCCTGTTCGGGCGCTGCTTTAAATCACGATATTCATTTCTACATTCGTGCTCTGATCCTTCAGCAATGAGAATAACAACAGGACTCGGCCTTTCCAACCGCTCGAGCCTTTCTGCCATTCAATTGGATCTGTGATCGAACTCCGTTTGCATCCCTTTGCTCCAGATCCCTTAATATCTTTGGTTAACCAACATCGATCAATCTCAAGATTAACATTGCCAATTGACCCCAGATTTAAGTGCTGTTTGCGGAAGTGTGTTTACAAATTTCTGCCACCTATTACATGTTGAAGCCTTTCCTAACTTCTCTCCTGAAAGGCTTGGAACTTATGTTGAGTCTGTGTCCCGTACTCCGAGACGGGCCAATCATCGGAAATAGCTTCGCTCTATCGACACTATCAGTTCCACTTAATATCGTGAATACTTCAATCAAATCGCCACGTAAGCTTCTAATTTCCCTAGTTTGTGCAATCTCCCATTGTAGATTGGTCCCTTGGACTCTGTGTATCATTCTGGTATATCTACGCTTCACTTTTTAAGCCTAATATTAACTTCCTAAATTGTGATGCCCAGAACTGCACACAGTACTCCAGGTGTGGTCTAACCAGTGCTTTGTATGGCTGTTGCATAATTTCTCCCCCTTATATTGTCATCCTATAGATATAAGTATCACCTTTATTCAGCCTTTTTGATTCTTTTCTGTCCCTGTCCATGACCATTAAATGATATATGTACATGGACCCTTAAGTCTATTTGGATCTCAACTGTTTCCAGCTTAACATTGTATAGAGTGTATTCTAAACGCCCCTTTTTATTTCCGAAGTGGATGACATCACACTTCGCTAATATTTAAATCAATTTGCCACAGATTTGCCCATTCACATAATCTATGAATATCTGGCAAATTTCTTGCTTCCACCTATACTGCTTATAATGCCGCCTATCTATTTTGTCATCGTTAAACTTGAATGTTTGGCTCTCAATCCCATCAAGTAAGTCGTTAATAAAATCGGTGAATAGATGAGGCCACATAAGAGATCCCTCACGGACAGCACTCGTCATATCCTGCCAAATAAAGTACCAGATCATTATCCGTAAACTGCGTCTCCTGTCGCGCAAACAATTTCCTAACCAGGACAATAAAACTGTATTTTGCTCATGTCTGCCAGCTACTAATGATTTGTGAACTGGGGCTCATACCTCTTTACTCCTCAACAGTTAATAGCTTCCAATTATTTAGAAAAGACTTCGAACTATCTCATAATGTTGCAAGGTGGATGCTGTCACACTTGGGCACAGTGAACCTCGATTTGCCTTTGTTTTGCCGACTTTCTTCGTCTGTCTCTGTCCCTTTGGTTTGCTCCCGTTCCCATTTGCAGTACGACCGGACCTTCTAACTTAGTGCGATCTTCGAACTTGGATCTACAGCGCTCAATTGCTCCATCCAAGTCAATCGTAAATACGGTGAAAAGTTGAAGATCCAATACAGAAATTTGAGGGACCGCAGTTGTCACATTTGACGCACTGCTAAGAGCATGTCGCTTGTGAGAGGGAGAATATTTCTGGCGTGAAGCCTGTTTGAGGCAGTCAATCTAGATTTGTGGAGAAATGAGCTGTACAGGCTGGATTATGGACAAGAAAATGGAATTTGTCGAAGGTGCAATGATGCACTGCAGCCAATGAAAAGTCCTTTTTGTGAGCTTGAGTCAGCAAGAGCCCGGATAGCTCAGTCGGTAGAGCATCAGACTTTTAATCTGAGGGTCCAGGGTTCAAGTCCCTGTTCGGGCGCTGCTTTTAAATCACGATATGCATTTCTACATTCGTGCTCTGATCCTTCAGCAATGAGAATAACAACAGACTCGGCCTTTCAACCGCTCGAGCCTTTCTGCCATTCAATTGGATCTGTGATCGAACTCCGTTTGCATCCCTTTGCTCCAGATCCCTTAATATCTTTGGTTAACCAACATCGATCAATCTCAAGATTAACATTGCCAATTGACCCAGATTTAAGTGCTGTTTGCGGAAGTGTGTTACAAATTTCTGCCACCTATTACATGTTGAAGCCTTTCCTAACTTCTCTCCTGAAAGGATTGGAACTTATGTTGAGTCTGTGTCCCGTACTCCGAGACGGGCCAATCATCGGAAATAGCTTCGCTCTATCGACACTATCAGTTCCACTTAATATCGTGAATACTTCAATCAATCGCCACGGAAGCTTCTAATTTCCCTAGTTTGTGCAATCTCCCATTGTAATTGGTCCCTTGGACTCTGTGTATCATTCTGGTAAAATCTACGCTTCACTTTTTTAAGCCTAATATTAAGTTTCCTAAATTGTGGATGCCCAGAACTGCACACAGTACTCCAGTGTGGTCTAACCAGTGCTTTGTATGGCTGTTGCATAATTTCTCCCCCTTATATTGTCATCCTTAGATATAAGTATCATCTTTATTCAGCCTTTTTGATTCTTTCTGTACCTGTCCATGCCCATTAAATGATATATGTACATGGACCCTTAAGTCTATTTGGATCTCAACTGTTTCCAGCTTAACATTGTATAGAGTGTATCTAACGCCCCTTTTTATTTCCGAAGTGGATGACATCACACTTCGCTAATATTTAAATCATTTGCCACAGATTTGCCATTCACATAATCTATGAATATCTGGGCAAATTTCTTGCTTCCACCTATACTGCTTATAATGCCGCCTATCTATTTTGTCATCGTTAAACTTGAATGTTTGGCTCTCAATCCGATCAAGTAAGTCGTTAATAAAATCGGTGAATAGATGAGGCCACATAAGAGATCCCTCACGGACAGCACTCGTCATATCCTGCCAAATAAAGTACCAGATCATTATCCGTAAACTGCGTCTCCTGTCGCGCAAACAATTTCCTAACCAGGTCAATAAAACTGTATTTTGCTCCATGTCTGCCAGCTACTAATGATTTGTGAAATGGGGCTCATAAACCTCTTTACTCCTCAACAGTTATAGCTTCCAATTATTTAGAAAAGACTCGAACTATCTCATAATGTTGCAAGGTAGATGCTGTCACACTTGGGCACAGTGAACTCGATTTGCCTTTGTTTGCCGACTTACTTCGTCTGTCTCTGTCCCTTTGGTTTGCTCCGTTCCCATTTGCACTACGACCGGACCTTCTAACTTAGTGCGATCTTCAACTTGGATCTACAGCGCTCAATTGCTCCATCCAAGTCAATCGTAAATACGGTGAAAAGTTGAAGATCCAATACAGAAATTTGAGGGACGGCAGTTGTCACATTTGACGCACTGCTAAAGAGCATGTCGCTTGTGAGAGGGAGAATATTTCTGGCGTGAAGCCTGTTTGAGGCAGTCAATCTAGATTTGTGGGAGAAATGAGCTGTACAGCTGGATTATGGACAAGAAAATGGAATTTGTCGAAGGTGAAATGATGCACTGCAGCCAATGAAAGTCCTTTTGTGAGCTTGAGTCAGCAAGAGCCCGGATAGCTCAGTCGGTAGAGCATCAGACTTTTAATCTGAGGGTCCAGGGTTCAAGTCCCTGTTCGGGCGCTGCTTTTAAATCACGATATTCATTTCTACATTCGTGCTCTGATCCTTCAGCAATGAGAATAACAACAGGACTCGGCCTTTTGACCGCTCGAGCCTTTCTGCCATTCAATTGGATCTGTGATCGAACTCCGTTTGCATCCCTTTGCTCCAGATCCCTTAATATCTTTGGTTAACCAACATCTGTCAATCTCAAGATTAACATTGCCAATTGACCCAGATTTAAGTGCTGTTTGCGGAAGTGTGTTACAAATTTCTGCCACCTGTTACATGTTGAAGCCTTTCCTAACTTCTCTCCTGAAAGGCTTGGAACTTATGTTGAGTCTGTGTCCCGTACTCCGAGACGGGCCAATCATCGGAAATAGCTTCGCTCTATCGACACTATCAGTTCCACTTAATATCGTGAATACTTCAATCAAATCGCCACGTAAGCTTCTAATTTCCCTAGTTTGTGCAATCTCCCATTGTAATTGGTCCCTTGACTCTGTGTATCATTCTGGTAATTCTACGCTTCACTTTTTAAGCCTAATATTACTTCCTAAATTGTGATGCCCAGAACTGCACACAGTACTCCAGGTGTGGTCTAACCAGTGCTTTGTATGGCTGTTGCATAATTTCTCCCCCTTATATTGTCATCCTATAGATATAAGTATCACCTTTATTCAGCCTTTTTGATTCTTTTCTGTACCTGTCCATGACCATTAAATGATATATGTACATGGACCCTTAAGTCTATTTGGATCTCAACTGTTTCCAGCTTAACATTGTATAGAGTGTATTCTAACGCCCCTTTTTATTTCCGAAGTGGATGACATCACACTTCGCTAATATTTAAATCAATTTGCCACAGATTTGCCCATTCACATAATCTATGAATATCCTGGGCAAATTTCTTGCTTCCACCTATACTGCTTATAATGCCGCCTATCTATTTTGTCATCGTTAAACTTGAATGTTTGGCTCTCAATCCCATCAAGTAAGTCGTTAATAAAATCGGTGAATAGATGAGGCCACATAAGAGATCCCTCACGGACAGCACTCGTCATATCCTGCCAAATAAAGTAACAGATCATTATCCGTAAACTGCGTCTCCTGTCGCGCAAACAATTTCCTAACCAGGACAATAAAACTGTATTTTGCTCCATGTCTGCCAGCTACTAATGATTTGTGAACTGGGGCTCATAAACCTCTTTACTCCTCAACAGTTAATAGCTTCCAATTATTTAGAAAAGACTCGGAACTATCTCATAATGTTGCAAGGTGGATGCTGTCACACTTGGGCACAGTGAACTCGATTTGCCTTTGTTTTGCCGACTTACTTCGTCTGTCTCTGTCCCTTTGGTTTGCTCCCGTTCCCATTTGCACTACGACCGGACCTTCTAACTTAGTGCGATCTTCAAACTTGGATCTACAGCGCTCAATTGCTCCATCCAAGTCAATCGTAAATACGGTGAAAAGTTGAAGATCCAATACAGAAATTTGAGGGACGGCAGTTGTCACATTTGACGCCACTGCTAAAGAGCATGTCGCTTGTGAGAGGGAGAATATTTCTGGCGTGAAGCCTGTTTGAGGCAGTCAATCTAGATTTGTGGGAGAAATGAGCTGTACAGGCTGGATTATGGACAAGAAAATGGAATTTGTCGAAGGTGCAATGATGCACTGCAGCCAATGAAAGTCCTTTTGTGAGCTTGAGTCAGCAAGAGCCCGGATAGCTCAGTCGGTAGAGCATCAGACTTTTAATCTGAGGGTCCAGGGTTCAAGTCCCTGTTCGGGCGCTGCTTTTAAATCACGATATTCATTTCTACATTCGTGCTCTGATCCTTCAGCAATGAGAATAACAACAGGACTCGGCCTTTCAACCGCTCGAGCCTTTCTGCCATTCAATTGGATCTGTGATCGAACTCCGTTTGCATCCCTTTGCTCCAGATCCCTTAATATCTTTGGTTAACCAACATCGATCAATCTCAAGATTAACATTGCCAATTGACCCAGATTTAAGTGCTGTTTGCGGAAGTGTGTTACAAATTTCTGCCACTATTACATGTTGAAGCCTTTCCTAACTTCTCTCCTGAAAGGCTTGGAACTAATGTTGAGTCTGTGTCCCGTACTCCGAGACGGGCCAATCATCGGAAATAGCTTCGCTCTATCGACACTATCAGTTCCACTTAATATCGTGAATACTTCAATCAAATCGCCACGTAAGCTTCTAATTCCAGGGAATATATCCCTAGTTTGTGCAATCTCCCATTGTAATTGGTCCCTTGGACTCTGTGTATCATTCTGGTATTTCTACGCTTCACTTTTTAAGCCTAATATTACCTTCCTAAATTGTGATGCCCAGAACTGCACACAGTACTCCAGGTGTGGTCTAATCAGTGCTTTGTATGGCTGTTGCATAATTTCTCCCCCTTATATTGTCATCCTATAGATATAAGTATCACCTTTGATTCAGCCTTTTTGATTCTTTTCTGTACCTGTCCATGCCCATTAAATGATATATGTACATGGACCCTTAAGTCTATTTGGATCTCAACTGTTTCCAGCTTAACATTGTATAGAGTGTATTCTAAACGCCCCTTTTTATTTCCGAAGTGGATGACATCACACTTCGCTAATATTTAAATCAATTTGCCACAGATTTGCCCATTCACATAATCTATGAATATCTGGGCAAATTTCTTGCTTCCACCTATACTGCTTATAATGCCGCCTATCTATTTTGTCATCGTTAAACTTGAATGTTTGGCTCTCAATCCCATCAAGTAAGTCGTTAATAAAATCGGTGAATAGATGAGGCCACATAAGAGATCCCTCACGGACAGCACTCGTCATATCCTGCCAAATAAAGTAACAGGTCATTATCCGTAAACTGCGTCTCCTGTCGCGCAAACAATTTCCTAACCAGGACAATAAAACTGTATTTTGCTCCATGTCTGCCAGCTACTAATGATTTGTGAACTGGGGCTCATAAACCTCTTTACTCCTCAACAGTTAATAGCTTCCAATTATTTAGAAAAGACTCGGAACTATCTCATAATGTTGCAAGGTGGATGCTGTCACACTTGGGCACAGTGAACTCGATTTGCCTTTGTTTTGCCGACTTACTTCGTCTGTCTCTGTCCCTTTGGTTTGCTCCCGTTCCCATTTGCACTACGACCGGACCTTCTAACTTAGTGCGATCTTCAAACTTGGATCTACAGCGCTCAATTGCTCCATCCAAGTCAATCGTAAATACGGTGAAAAGTTGAAGATCCAATACAGAAATTTGAGGGACGGCAGTTGTCACATTTGACGCCACTGCTAAAGAGCATGTCGCTTGTGAGAGGGAGAATATTTCTGGCGTGAAGCCTGTTTGAGGCAGTCAATCTAGATTTGTGGGAGAAATGAGCTGTACAGGCTGGATTATGGACAAGAAAATGGAATTTGTCGAAGGTGCAATGATGCACTGCAGCCAATGAAAGTCCTTTTGTGAGCTTGAGTCAGCAAGAGCCCGGATAGCTCAGTCGGTAGAGCATCAGACTTTTAATCTGAGGGTCCAGGGTTCAAGTCCCTGTTCGGGCGCTGCTTTTAAATCACGATATTCATTTCTACATTCGTGCTCTGATCCTTCAGCAATGAGAATAACAACAGGACTCGGCCTTTCAACCGCTCGAGCCTTTCTGCCATTCAATTGGATCTGTGATCGAACTCCGTTTGCATCCCTTTGCTCCAGATCCCTTAATATCTTTGGTTAACCAACATCGATCAATCTCAAGATTAACATTGCCAATTGACCCAGATTTAAGTGCTGTTTGCGGAAGTGTGTTACAAATTTCTGCCACCTATTACATGTTGAAGCCTTTCCTAACTTCTCTCCTGAAAGGCTTGGAACTTATGTTGAGTCTGTGTCCCGTACTCCGAGACGGGCCAATCATCGGAAATAGCTTCGCTCTATCGACACTATCAGTTCCACTTAATATCGTGAATACTTCAATCAAATCGCCACGTAAGCTTCTAATTTCCCTAGTTTGTGCAATCTCCCATTGTAATTGGTCCCTTGGACTCTGTGTATCATTCTGGTATTTCTACGCTTCACTTTTTAAGCCTAATATTACCTTCCTAAATTGTGATGCCCAGAACTGCACACAGTACTCCAGGTGTGGTCTAACCAGTGCTTTGTATGGCTGTTGCATAATTTCTCCCCCTTATATTGTCATCCTATAGATATAAGTATCACCTTTCATTCAGCCTTTTTGATTCTTTTCTGTACCTGTCCATGACCATTAAATGATATATGTACATGGACCCTTAAGTCTATTTGGATCTCAACTGTTTCCAGCTTAACATTGTATAGAGTGTATTCTAAACGCCCCTTTTTATTTCCGAAGTGGATGACATCACACTTCGCTAATATTTAAATCAATTTGCCACAGATTTGCCCATTCACATAATCTATGAATATCTGGGCAAATTTCTTGCTTCCACCTATACTGCTTATAATGCCGCCTATCTATTTTGTCATCGTTAAACTTGAATGTTTGGCTCTCAATCCATCAAGTAAGTCGTTAATAAAATCGGTGAATAGATGAGGCCACATAAGAGATCCCTCACGGACAGCACTCGTCATATCCTGCCAAATAAAGTACCAGATCATTATCCGTAAACTGCGTCTCCTGTCGCGCAAACAATTTCCTAACCAGGACAATAAAACTGTATTTTGCTCCATGTCTGCCAGCTACTAATGATTTGTGAACTGGGGCTCATAAACCTCTTTACTCCTCAACAGTTAATAGCTTCCAATTATTTAGAAAAGACTCGGAACTATCTCATAATGTTGCAAGGTGGATGCTGTCACACTTGGGCACAGTGAACTCGATTTGCCTTTGTTTTGCCGACTTACTTCGTCTGTCTCTGTCCCTTTGGTTTGCTCCCGTTCCCATTTGCACTACGACCGGACCTTCTAACTTAGTGCGATCTTCAAACTTGGATCTACAGCGCTCAATTGCTCCATCCGAATCAATCGTAAATACGGTGAAAAGTTGAAGATCCAATACAGAAATTTGAGGGACGGCAGTTGTCACATTTGACGCCACTGCTAAAGAGCATGTCGCTTGTGAGAGGGAGAATATTTCTGGCGTGAAGCCTGTTTGAGGCAGTCAATCTAGATTTGTGGGAGAAATGAGCTGTACAGGCTGGATTATGGACAAGAAAATGGAATTTGTCGAAGGTGCAATGATGCACTGCAGCCAATGAAAGTCCTTTTGTGAGCTTGAGTCAGCAAGAGCCCGGATAGCTCAGTCGGTAGAGCATCAGACTTTTAATCTGAGGGTCCAGGGTTCAAGTCCCTGTTCGGGCGCTGCTTTTAAATCACGATATTCATTTCTACATTCGTGCTCTGATCCTTCAGCAATGAGAATAACAACAGGACTCGGCCTTTCAACCGCTCGAGCCTTTCTGCCATTCAATTGGATCTGTGATCGAACTCCGTTTGCATCCCTTTGCTCCAGATCCCTTAATATCTTTGGTTAACCAACATCGATCAATCTCAAGATTAACATTGCCAATTGACCCAGATTTAAGTGCTGTTTGCGGAAGTGTGTTACAAATTTCTGCCACCTATTACATGTTGAAGCCTTTCCTAACTTCTCTCCTGAAAGGCTTGGAACTTATGTTGAGTCTGTGTCCCGTACTCCGAGACGGGCCAATCATCGGAAATAGCTTCGCTCTATCGACACTATCAGTTCCACTTAATATCGTGAATACTTCAATCAAATCGCCACGTAAGCTTCTAATTTCCCTAGTTTGTGCAATCTCCCATTGTAATTGGTCCCTTGGACTCTGTGTATCATTCTGGTATTTCTACGCTTCACTTTTTAAGCCTAATATTACCTTCCTAAATTGTGATGCCCAGAACTGCACACAGTACTCCAGGTGTGGTCTAACCAGTGCTTTGTATGCTGTTGCATAATTTCTCCCCCTTATATTGTCATCCTATAGATATAAGTATCACCTTTCATTCAGCCTTTTTGATTCTTTTCTGTACCTGTCCATGACCATTAAATGATATATGTACATGGACCCTTAAGTCTATTTGGATCTCAACTGTTTCCAGCTTAACATTGTATAGAGTGTATTCTAAACGCCCCTTTTTATTTCCGAAGTGGATGACGTCACACTTCGCTAATATTTAAATCAATTTGCCACAGATTTGCCCATTCACATAATCTATGAATATCTGGTCAAATTTCTTGCTTCCACCTATACTGCTTATAATGCCGCCTATCTATTTTGTCATCGTTAAACTTGAATGTTTGGCTCTCAATCCCATCAAGTAAGTCGTTAATAAAATCGGTGAATAGATGAGGCCACATAAGAGATCCCTCACGGACAGCACTCGTCATATCCTGCCAAATAAAGTACCAGATCATTATCCGTAAACTGCGTCTCCTGTCGCGCAAACAATTTCCTAACCAGGACAATAAAACTGTATTTTGCTCCATGTCTGCCAGCTACTAATGATTTGTGAACTGGGGCTCATAAACCTCTTTACTCCTCAACAGTTAATAGCTTCCAATTATTTAGAAAAGACTCGGAACTATCTCATAATGTTGCAAGGTGGATGCTGTCACACTTGGGCACAGTGAACTCGATTTGCCTTTGTTTTGCCGACTTACTTCGTCTGTCTCTGTCCCTTTGGTTTGCTCCCGTTCCCATTTGCACTACGACCGGACCTTCTAACTTAGTGCGATCTTCAAACTTGGATCTACAGCGCTCAATTGCTCCATCCAAGTCAATCGTAAATACGGTGAAAAGTTGAAGATCCAATACAGAAATTTGAGGGACGGCAGTTGTCACATTTGACGCCACTGCTAAAGAGCATGTCGCTTGTCAGAGGGAGAATATTTCTGGCGTGAAGCCTGTTTGAGGCAGTCAATCTAGATTTGTGGGAGAAATGAGCTGTACAGGCTGGATTATGGACAAGAAAATGGAATTTGTCGAAGGTGCAATGATGCACTGCAGCCAATGAAAGTCCTTTTGTGAGCTTGAGTCAGCAAGAGCCCGGATAGCTCAGTCGGTAGAGCATCAGACTTTTAATCTGAGGGTCCAGGGTTCAAGTCCCTGTTCGGGCGCTGCTTTTAAATCACGATATTCATTTCTACATTCGTGCTCTGATCCTTCAGCAATGAGAATAACAACAGGACTCGGCCTTTCAACCGCTCGAGCCTTTCTGCCATTCAATTGGATCTGTGATCGAACTCCGTTTGCATCCCTTTGCTCCAGATCCCTTAATATCTTTGGTTAACCAACATCGATCAATCTCAAGATTAACATTGCCAATTGACCCAGATTTAAGTGCTGTTTGCGGAAGTGTGTTACAAATTTCTGCCACCTATTACATGTTGAAGCCTTTCCTAACTTCTCTCCTGAAAGGCTTGGAACTTATGTTGAGTCTGTGTCCCGTACTCCGAGACGGGCCAATCATCGGAAATAGCTTCGCTCTATCGACACTATCAGTTCCACTTAATATCGTGAATACTTCAATCAAATCGCCACGTAAGCTTCTAATTTCCCTAGTTTGTGCAATCTCCCATTGTAATTGGTCCCTTGGACTCTGTGTATCATTCTGGTAATCTATGCTTCACTTTTTAAGCCTAATATTACCTTCCTAAATTGTGATGCCCAGAACTGCACACAGTACTCCAGGTGTGGTCTAACCAGTGCTTTGTATGGCTGTTGCATAATTTCTCCCCCTTATATTGTCATCCTATAGATATAAGTATCACCTTTCATTCAGCCTTTTTGATTCTTTTCTGTACCTGTCCATGACCATTAAATGATATATGTACATGGACCCTTAAGTCTATTTGGATCTCAACTGTTTCCAGCTTAACATTGTATAGAGTGTATTCTAAACGCCCCTTTTTATTTCCGAAGTGGATGACGTCACACTTCGCTAATATTTAAATCAATTTGCCACAGATTTGCCCATTCACATAATCTATGAATATCTGGTCAAATTTCTTGCTTCCACCTATACTGCTTATAATACCGCCTATCTATTTTGTCATCGTTAAACTTGAATGTTTGGCTCTCAATCCCATCAAGTAAGTCGTTAATAAAATCGGTGAATAGATGAGGCCACATAAGAGATCCCTCACGGACAGCACTCGTCATATCCTGCCAAATAAAGTACCAGATCATTATCCGTAAACTGCGTCTCCTGTCGCGCAAACAATTTCCTAACCAGGACAATAAAACTGTATTTTGCTCCATGTCTGCCAGCTACTAATGATTTGTGAACTGGGGCTCATAAACCTCTTTACTCCTCAACAGTTAATAGCTTCCAATTATTTAGAAAAGACTCGGAACTATCTCATAATGTTGCAAGGTGGATGCTGTCACACTTGGGCACAGTGAACTCGATTTGCCTTTGTTTTGCCGACTTACTTCGTCTGTCTCTGTCCCTTTGGTTTGCTCCCGTTCCCATTTGCACTACGACCGGACCTTCTAACTTAGTGCGATCTTCAAACTTGGATCTACAGCGCTCAATTGCTCCATCCAAGTCAATCGTAAATACGGTGAAAAGTTGAAGATCCAATACAGAAATTTGAGGGACGGCAGTTGTCACATTTGACGCCACTGCTAAAGAGCATGTCGCTTGTCAGAGGGAGAATATTTCTGGCGTGAAGCCTGTTTGAGGCAGTCAATCTAGATTTGTGGGAGAAATGAGCTGTACAGGCTGGATTATGGACAAGAAAATGGAATTTGTCGAAGGTGCAATGATGCACTGCAGCCAATGAAAGTCCTTTTGTGAGCTTGAGTCAGCAAGAGCCCGGATAGCTCAGTCGGTAGAGCATCAGACTTTTAATCTGAGGGTCCAGGGTTCAAGTCCCTGTTCGGGCGCTGCTTTTAAATCACGATATTCATTTCTACATTCGTGCTCTGATCCTTCAGCAATGAGAATAACAACAGGACTCGGCCTTTCAACCGCTCGAGCCTTTCTGCCATTCAATTGGATCTGTGATCGAACTCCGTTTGCATCCCTTTGCTCCAGATCCCTTAATATCTTTGGTTAACCAACATCGATCAATCTCAAGATTAACATTGCCAATTGACCCAGATTTAAGTGCTGTTTGCGGAAGTGTGTTACAAATTTCTGCCACCTATTACATGTTGAAGCCTTTCCTAACTTCTCTCCTGAAAGGCTTGGAACTTATGTTGAGTCTGTGTCCCGTACTCCGAGACGGGTCAATCATCGGAAATAGCTTCGCTCTATCGACACTATCAGTTCCACTTAATATCGTGAATACTTCAATCAAATCGCCACGTAAGCTTCTAATTTCCCTAGTTTGTGCAATCTCCCATTGTAATTGGTCCCTTGGACTCTGTGTATCATTCTGGTATTTCTACGCTTCACTTTTTAAGCCTAATATTACCTTCCTAAATTGTGATGCCCAGAACTGCACACAGTACTCCAGGTGTGGTCTAACCAGTGCTTTGTATGGCTGTTGCATAATTTCTTCCCCTTATATTGTCATCCTATAGATATAAGTATCACCTTTCATTCAGCCTTTTTGATTCTTTTCTGTACCTGTCCATGACCATTAAATGATATATGTACATGGACCCTTAAGTCTATTTGGATCTCAACTGTTTCCAGCTTAACATTGTATAGAGTGTATTCTAAACGCCCCTTTTTATTTCCGAAGTGGATGACGTCACACTTCGCTAATATTTAAATCAATTTGCCACAGATTTGCCCATTCACATAATCTATGAATATCTGGTCAAATTTCTTGCTTCCACCTGTACTGCTTATAATACCGCCTATCTATTTTGTCATCGTTAAACTTGAATGTTTGGCTCTCAATCCCATCAAGTAAGTCGTTAATAAAATCGGTGAATAGATGAGGCCACATAAGAGATCCCTCACGGACAGCACTCGTCATATCCTGCCAAATAAAGTACCAGATCATTATCCGTAAACTGCGTCTCCTGTCGCGCAAACAATTTCCTAACCAGGACAATAAAACTGTATTTTGCTCCATGTCTGCCAGCTACTAATGATTTGTGAACTGGGGCTCATAAACCTCTTTACTCCTCAACAGTTAATAGCTTCCAATTATTTAGAAAAGACTCGGAACTATCTCATAATGTTGCAAGGTGGATGCTGTCACACTTGGGCACAGTGAACTCGATTTGCCTTTGTTTTGCCGACTTACTTCGTCTGTCTCTGTCCCTTTGGTTTGCTCCCGTTCCCATTTGCACTACGACCGGACCTTCTAACTTAGTGCGATCTTCAAACTTGGATCTACAGCGCTCAATTGCTCCATCCAAGTCAATCGTAAATACGGTGAAAAGTTGAAGATCCAATACAGAAATTTGAGGGACGGCAGTTGTCACATTTGACGCCACTGCTAAAGAGCATGTCGCTTGTCAGAGGGAGAATATTTCTGGCGTGAAGCCTGTTTGAGGCAGTCAATCTAGATTTGTGGGAGAAATGAGCTGTACAGGCTGGATTATGGACAAGAAAATGGAATTTGTCGAAGGTGCAATGATGCACTGCAGCCAATGAAAGTCCTTTTGTGAGCTTGAGTCAGCAAGAGCCCGGATAGCTCAGTCGGTAGAGCATCAGACTTTTAATCTGAGGGTCCAGGGTTCAAGTCCCTGTTCGGGCGCTGCTTTTAAATCACGATATTCATTTCTACATTCGTGCTCTGATCCTTCAGCAATGAGAATAACAACAGGACTCGGCCTTTCAACCGCTCGAGCCTTTCTGCCATTCAATTGGATCTGTGATCGAACTCCGTTTGCATCCCTTTGCTCCAGATCCCTTAATATCTTTGGTTAACCAACATCGATCAATCTCAAGATTAACATTGCCAATTGACCCAGATTTAAGTGCTGTTTGCGGAAGTGTGTAACAAATTTCTGCCACCTATTACATGTTGAAGCCTTTCCTAACTTCTCTCCTGAAAGGCTTGGAACTTATGTTGAGTCTGTGTCCCGTACTCCGAGACGGGCCAATCATCGGAAATAGCTTCGCTCTATCGACACTATCAGTTCCACTTAATATCGTGAATACTTCAATCAAATCGCCACGTAAGCTTCTAATTTCCCTAGTTTGTGCAATCTCCCATTGTAATTGGTCCCTTGGACTCTGTGTATCATTCTGGTAATTCTACGCTTCACTTTTTAAGCCTAATATTACCTTCCTAAATTGTGATGCCCAGAACTGCACACAGTACTCCAGGTGTGGTCTAACCAGTGCTTTGTATGGCTGTTGCATAATTTCTCCCCCTTATATTGTCATCCTATAGATATAAGTATCACCTTTCATTCAGCCTTTTTGATTCTTTTCTGTACCTGTCCATGACCATTAAATGATATATGTACATGGACCCTTAAGTCTATTTGGATCTCAACTGTTTCCAGCTTAACATTGTATAGAGTGTATTCTAAACGCCCCTTTTTATTTCCGAAGTGGATGACGTCACACTTCGCTAATATTTAAATCAATTTGCCACAGATTTGCCCATTCACATAATCTATGAATATCTGGTCAAATTTCTTGCTTCCACCTATACTGCTTATAATACCGCCTATCTATTTTGTCATCGTTAAACTTGAATGTTTGGCTCTCAATCCCATCAAGTAAGTCGTTAATAAAATCGGTGAATAGATGAGGCCACATAAGAGATCCCTCACGGACAGCACTCGTCATATCCTGCCAAATAAAGTACCAGATCATTATCCGTAAACTGCGTCTCCTGTCGCGCAAACAATTTCCTAACCAGGACAATAAAACTGTATTTTGCTCCATGTCTGCCAGCTACTAATGATTTGTGAACTGGGGCTCATAAACCTCTTTACTCCTCAACAGTTAATAGCTTCCAATTATTTAGAAAAGACTCGGAACTATCTCATAATGTTGCAAGGTGGATGCTGTCACACTTGGGCACAGTGAACTCGATTTGCCTTTGTTTTGCCGACTTACTTCGTCTGTCTCTGTCCCTTTGGTTTGCTCCCGTTCCCATTTGCACTACGACCGGACCTTCTAACTTAGTGCGATCTTCAAACTTGGATCTACAGCGCTCAATTGCTCCATCCAAGTCAATCGTAAATACGGTGAAAAGTTGAAGATCCAATACAGAAATTTGAGGGACGGCAGTTGTCACATTTGACGCCACTGCTAAAGAGCATGTCGCTTGTGAGAGGGAGAATATTTCTGGCGTGAAGCCTGTTTGAGGCAGTCAATCTAGATTTGTGGGAGAAATGAGCTGTACAGGCTGGATTATGGACAAGAAAATGGAATTTGTCGAAGGTGCAATGATGCACTGCAGCCAATGAAAGTCCTTTTGTGAGCTTGAGTCAGCAAGAGCCCGGATAGCTCAGTCGGTAGAGCATCAGACTTTTAATCTGAGGGTCCAGGGTTCAAGTCCCTGTTCGGGCGCTGCTTTTAAATCACGATATTCATTTCTACATTCGTGCTCTGATCCTTCAGCAATGAGAATAACAACAGGACTCGGCCTTTCAACCGCTCGAGCCTTTCTGCCATTCAATTGGATCTGTGATCGAACTCCGTTTGCATCCCTTTGCTCCAGATCCCTTAATATCTTTGGTTAACCAACATCGATCAATCTCAAGATTAACATTGCCAATTGACCCAGATTTAAGTGCTGTTTGCGGAAGTGTGTTACAAATTTCTGCCACCTATTACATGTTGAAGCCTTTCCTAACTTCTCTCCTGAAAGGCTTGGAACTTATGTTGAGTCTGTGTCCCGTACTCCGAGACGGGCCAATCATCGGAAATAGCTTCGCTCTATCGACACTATCAGTTCCACTTAATATCGTGAATACTTCAATCAAATCGCCACGTAAGCTTCTAATTTCCCTAGTTTGTGCAATCTCCCATTGTAATTGGTCCCTTGGACTCTGTGTATCATTCTGGTATTTCTACGCTTCACTTTTTAAGCCTAATATTACCTTCCTAAATTGTGATGCCCAGAACTGCACACAGTACTCCAGGTGTGGTCTAACCAGTGCTTTGTATGGCTGTTGCATAATTTCTCCCCCTTATATTGTCATCCTATAGATATAAGTATCACCTTTCATTCAGCCTTTTTGATTCTTTTCTGTACCTGTCCATGACCATTAAATGATATATGTACATGGACCCTTAAGTCTATTTGGATCTCAACTGTTTCCAGCTTAACATTGTATAGAGTGTATTCTAAACGCCCCTTTTTATTTCCGAAGTGGATGACGTCACACTTCGCTAATATTTAAATCAATTTGCCACAGATTTGCCCATTCACATAATCTATGAATATCTGGTCAAATTTCTTGCTTCCACCTATACTGCTTATAATACCGCCTATCTATTTTGTCATCGTTAAACTTGAATGTTTGGCTCTCAATCCCATCAAGTAAGTCGTTAATAAAATCGGTGAATAGATGAGGCCACATAAGAGATCCCTCACGGACAGCACTCGTCATATCCTGCCAAATAAAGTACCAGATCATTATCCGTAAACTGCGTCTCCTGTCGCGCAAACAATTTCCTAACCAGGACAATAAAACTGTATTTTGCTCCATGTCTGCCAGCTACTAATGATTTGTGAACTGGGGCTCATAAACCTCTTTACTCCTCAACAGTTAATAGCTTCCAATTATTTAGAAAAGACTCGGAACTATCTCATAATGTTGCAAGGTGGATGCTGTCACACTTGGGCACAGTGAACTCGATTTGCCTTTGTTTTGCCGACTTACTTCGTCTGTCTCTGTCCCTTTGGTTTGCTCCCGTTCCCATTTGCACTACGACCGGACCTTCTAACTTAGTGCGATCTTCAAACTTGGATCTACAGCGCTCAATTGCTCCATCCAAGTCAATCGTAAATACGGTGAAAAGTTGAAGATCCAATACAGAAATTTGAGGGACGGCAGTTGTCACATTTGACGCCACTGCTAAAGAGCATGTCGCTTGTGAGAGGGAGAATATTTCTGGCGTGAAGCCTGTTTGAGGCAGTCAATCTAGATTTGTGGGAGAAATGAGCTGTACAGGCTGGATTATGGACAAGAAAATGGAATTTGTCGAAGGTGCAATGATGCACTGCAGCCAATGAAAGTCCTTTTGTGAGCTTGAGTCAGCAAGAGCCCGGATAGCTCAGTCGGTAGAGCATCAGACTTTTAATCTGAGGGTCCAGGGTTCAAGTCCCTGTTCGGGCGCTGCTTTTAAATCACGATATTCATTTCTACATTCGTGCTCTGATCCTTCAGCAATGAGAATAACAACAGGACTCGGCCTTTCAACCGCTCGAGCCTTTCTGCCATTCAATTGGATCTGTGATCGAACTCCGTTTGCATCCCTTTGCTCCAGATCCCTTAATATCTTTGGTTAACCAACATCGATCAATCTCAAGATTAACATTGCCAATTGACCCAGATTTAAGTGCTGTTTGCGGAAGTGTGTTACAAATTTCTGCCACCTATTACATGTTGAAGCCTTTCCTAACTTCTCTCCTGAAAGGCTTGGAACTTATGTTGAGTCTGTGTCCCGTACTCCGAGACGGGCCAATCATCGGAAATAGCTTCGCTCTATCGACACTATCAGTTCCACTTAATATCGTGAATACTTCAATCAAATCGCCACGTAAGCTTCTAATTTCCCTAGTTTGTGCAATCTCCCATTGTAATTGGTCCCTTGGACTCTGTGTATCATTCTGGTATTTCTACGCTTCACTTTTTAAGCCTAATATTACCTTCCTAAATTGTGATGCCCAGAACTGCACACAGTACTCCAGGTGTGGTCTAACCAGTGCTTTGTATGGCTGTTGCATAATTTCTCCCCCTTATATTGTCATCCTATAGATATAAGTATCACCTTTCATTCAGCCTTTTTGATTCTTTTCTGTACCAGTCCATGACCATTAAATGATATATGTACATGGACCCTTAAGTCTATTTGGATCTCAACTGTTTCCAGCTTAACATTGTATAGAGTGTATTCTAAACGCCCCTTTTTATTTCCGAAGTGGATGACGTCACACTTCGCTAATATTTAAATCAATTTGCCACAGATTTGCCCATTCACATAATCTATGAATATCTGGTCAAATTTCTTGCTTCCACCTATACTGCTTATAATACCGCCTATCTATTTTGTCATCGTTAAACTTGAATGTTTGGCTCTCAATCCCATCAAGTAAGTCGTTAATAAAATCGGTGAATAGATGAGGCCACATAAGAGATCCCTCACGGACAGCACTCGTCATATCCTGCCAAATAAAGTACCAGATCATTATCCGTAAACTGCGTCTCCTGTCGCGCAAACAATTTCCTAACCAGGACAATAAAACTGTATTTTGCTCCATGTCTGCCAGCTACTAATGATTTGTGAACTGGGGCTCATAAACCTCTTTACTCCTCAACAGTTAATAGCTTCCAATTATTTAGAAAAGACTCGGAACTATCTCATAATGTTGCAAGGTGGATGCTGTCACACTTGGGCACAGTGAACTCGATTTGCCTTTGTTTTGCCGACTTACTTCGTCTGTCTCTGTCCCTTTGGTTTGCTCCCGTTCCCATTTGCACTACGACCGGACCTTCTAACTTAGTGCGATCTTCAAACTTGGATCTACAGCGCTCAATTGCTCCATCCAAGTCAATCGTAAATACGGTGAAAAGTTGAAGATCCAATACAGAAATTTGAGGGACGGCAGTTGTCACATTTGACGCCACTGCTAAAGAGCATGTCGCTTGTGAGAGGGAGAATATTTCTGGCGTGAAGCCTGTTTGAGGCAGTCAATCTAGATTTGTGGGAGAAATGAGCTGTACAGGCTGGATTATGGACAAGAAAATGGAATTTGTCGAAGGTGCAATGATGCACTGCAGCCAATGAAAGTCCTTTTGTGAGCTTGAGTCAGCAAGAGCCCGGATAGCTCAGTCGGTAGAGCATCAGACTTTTAATCTGAGGGTCCAGGGTTCAAGTCCCTGTTCGGGCGCTGCTTTTAAATCACGATATTCATTTCTACATTCGTGCTCTGATTCTTCAGCAATGAGAATAACAACAGGACTCGGCCTTTCAACCGCTCGAGCCTTTCTGCCATTCAATTGGATCTGTGATCGAACTCCGTTTGCATCCCTTTGCTCCAGATCCCTTAATATCTTTGGTTAACCAACATCGATCAATCTCAAGATTAACATTGCCAATTGACCCAGATTTAAGTGCTGTTTGCGGAAGTGTGTTACAAATTTCTGCCACCTATTACATGTTGAAGCCTTTCCTAACTTCTCTCCTGAAAGGCTTGGAACTTATGTTGAGTCTGTGTCCCGTACTCCGAGACGGGCCAATCATCGGAAATAGCTTCGCTCTATCGACACTATCAGTTCCACTTAATATCGTGAATACTTCAATCAAATCGCCACGTAAGCTTCTAATTTCCCTAGTTTGTGCAATCTCCCATTGTAATTGGTCCCTTGGACTCTGTGTATCATTCTGGTATTTCTACGCTTCACTTTTTAAGCCTAATATTACCTTCCTAAATTGTGATGCCCAGAACTGCACACAGTACTCCAGGTGTGGTCTAACCAGTGCTTTGTATGGCTGTTGCATAATTTCTCCCCCTTATATTGTCATCCTATAGATATAAGTATCACCTTTCATTCAGCCTTTTTGATTCTTTTCTGTACCTGTCCATGACCATTAAATGATATATGTACATGGACCCTTAAGTCTATTTGGATCTCAACTGTTTCCAGCTTAACATTGTATAGAGTGTATTCTAAACGCCCCTTTTTATTTCCGAAGTGGATGACGTCACACTTCGCTAATATTTAAATCAATTTGCCACAGATTTGCCCATTCACATAATCTATGAATATCTGGTCAAATTTCTTGCTTCCACCTATACTGCTTATAATACCGCCTATCTATTTTGTCATCGTTAAACTTGAATGTTTGGCTCTCAATCCCATCAAGTAAGTCGTTAATAAAATCGGTGAATAGATGAGGCCACATAAGAGATCCCTCACGGACAGCACTCGTCATATCCTGCCAAATAAAGTACCAGTTCATTATCCGTAAACTGCGTCTCCTGTCGCGCAAACAATTTCCTAACCAGGACAATAAAACTGTATTTTGCTCCATGTCTGCCAGCTACTAATGATTTGTGAACTGGGGCTCATAAACCTCTTTACTCCTCAACAGTTAATAGCTTCCAATTATTTAGAAAAGACTCGGAACTATCTCATAATGTTGCAAGGTGGATGCTGTCACACTTGGGCACAGTGAACTCGATTTGCCTTTGTTTTGCCGACTTTCTTCGTCTGTCTCTGTCCCTTTGGTTTGCTCCCGTTCCCATTTGCACTACGACCGGACCTTCTAACTTAGTGCGATCTTCAAACTTGGATCTACAGCGCTCAATTGCTCCATCCAAGTCAATCGTAAATACGGTGAAAAGTTGAAGATCCAATACAGAAATTTGAGGGACGGCAGTTGTCACATTTGACGCCACTGCTAAAGAGCATGTCGCTTGTGAGAGGGAGAATATTTCTGGCGTGAAGCCTGTTTGAGGCAGTCAATCTAGATTTGTGGGAGAAATGAGCTGTACAGGCTGGATTATGGACAAGAAAATGGAATGTGTCGAAGGTGAAATGATGCACTGCAGCCAATGAAAATCCTTTTGTGAGCTTGAGTCAGCAAGAGCCCGGATAGCTCAGTCGGTAGAGCATCAGACTTTTAATCTGAGGGTCCAGGGTTCAAGTCCCTGTTCGGGCGCTGCTTTTAAATCACGATATTCATTTCTACATTCGTGCTCTGATTCTTCAGCAATGAGAATAACAACAGGACTCGGCCTTTCAACCGCTCGAGCCTTTCTGCCATTCAATTGGATCTGTGATCGAACTCCGTTTGCATCCCTTTGCTCCAGATCCCTTAATATCTTTGGTTAACCAACATCGATCAATCTCAAGATTAACATTGCCAATTGACCCAGATTTAAGTGCTGTTTGCGGAAGTGTGTTACAAATTTCTGCCACCTATTACATGTTGAAGCCTTTCCTAACTTCTCTCCTGAAAGGCTTGGAACTTATGTTGAGTCTGTGTCCCGTACTCCGAGACGGGCCAATCATCGGAAATAGCTTCGCTCTATCGACACTATCAGTTCCACTTAATATCGTGAATACTTCAATCAAATCGCCACGTAAGCTTCTAATTTCCCTAGTTTGTGCAATCTCCCATTGTAATTGGTCCCTTGGACTCTGTGTATCATTCTGGTATTTCTACGCTTCACTTTTTAAGCCTAATATTACCTTCCTAAATTGTGATGCCCAGAACTGCACACAGTACTCCAGGTGTGGTCTAACCAGTGCTTTGTATGGCTGTTGCATAATTTCTCCCCCTTATATTGTCATCCTATAGATATAAGTATCACCTTTCATTCAGCCTTTTTGATTCTTTTCTGTACCAGTCCATGACCATTAAATGATATATGTACATGGACCCTTAAGTCTATTTGGATCTCAACTGTTTCCAGCTTAACATTGTATAGAGTGTATTCTAAACGCCCCTTTTTATTTCCGAAGTGGATGACGTCACACTTCGCTGATATTTCAATCAATTTGCCACAGATTTGCCCATTCACATAATCTATGAATATCTGGTCAAATTTCTTGCTTCCACCTATACTGCTTATAATACCGCCTATCTATTTTGTCATCGTTAAACTTGAATGTTTGGCTCTCAATCCCATCAAGTAAGTCGTTAATAAAATCGGTGAATAGATGAGGCCACATAAGAGATCCCTCACGGACAGCACTCGTCATATCCTGCCAAATAAAGTACCAGTTCATTATCCGTAAACTGCGTCTCCTGTCGCGCAAACAATTTCCTAACCAGGACAATAAAACTGTATTTTGCTCCATGTCTGCCAGCTACTAATGATTTGTGAACTGGGGCTCATAAACCTCTTTACTCCTCAACAGTTAATAGCTTCCAATTATTTAGAAAAGACTCTGAACTATCTCATAATGTTGCAAGGTGGATGCTGTCACACTTGGGCACAGTGAACTCGATTTGCCTTTGTTTTGCCGACTTTCTTCGTCTGTCTCTGTCCCTTTGGTTTGCTCCCGTTCCCATTTGCACTACGACCGGACCTTCTAACTTAGTGCGATCTTCAAACTTGGATCTACAGCGCTCAATTGCTCCATCCAAGTCAATCGTAAATACGGTGAAAAGTTGAAGATCCAATACAGAAATTTGAGGGACGGCAGTTGTCACATTTGACGCCACTGCTAAAGAGCATGTCGCTTGTGAGAGGGAGAATATTTCTGGCGTGAAGCCTGTTTGAGGCAGTCAATCTAGATTTGTGGGAGAAATGAGCGAAACAGGCTGGATTATGGACAAGAAAATGGAATTTGTCGAAGGTGCAATGATGCACTGCAGCCAATGAAAGTCCTTTTGTGAGCTTGAGTCAGCAAGAGCCCGGATAGCTCAGTCGGTAGAGCATCAGACTTTTAATCTGAGGGTCCAGGGTTCAAGTCCCTGTTCGGGCGCTGCTTTTAAATCACGATATTCATTTCTACATTCGTGCTCTGATCCTTCAGCAATGAGAATAACAACAGGACTCGGCCTTTCAACCGCTCGAGCCTTTCTGCCATTCAATTGGATCTGTGATCGAACTCCGTTTGCATCCCTTTGCTCCAGATCCCTTAATATCTTTGGTTAACCAACATCGATCAATCTCAAGATTAACATTGCCAATTGACCCAGATTTAAGTGCTGTTTGCGGAAGTGTGTTACAAATTTCTGCCACCTATTACATGTTGAAGCCTTTCCTAACTTCTCTCCTGAAAGGCTTGGAACTTATGTTGAGTCTGTGTCCCGTACTCCGAGACGGGCCAATCATCGGAAATAGCTTCGCTCTATCGACACTATCAGTTCCACTTAATATCGTGAATACTTCAATCAAATCGCCACGTAAGCTTCTAATTTCCCTAGTTTGTGCAATCTCCCATTGTAATTGGTCCCTTGGACTCTGTGTATCATTCTGGTATTTCTACGCTTCACTTTTTAAGCCTAATATTACCTTCCTAAATTGTGATGCCCAGAACTGCACACAGTACTCCAGGTGTGGTCTAACCAGTGCTTTGTATGGCTGTTGCATAATTTCTCCCCCTTATATTGTCATCCTATAGATATAAGTATCACCTTTCATTCAGCCTTTTTGATTCTTTTCTGTACCAGTCCATGACCATTAAATGATATATGTACATGGACCCTTAAGTCTATTTGGATCTCAACTGTTTCCAGCTTAACATTGTATAGAGTGTATTCTAAACGCCCCTTTTTATTTCCGAAGTGGATGACGTCACACTTCGCTGATATTTCAATCAATTTGCCACAGATTTGCCCATTCACATAATCTATGAATATCTGGTCAAATTTCTTGCTTCCACCTATACTGCTTATAATACCGCCTATCTATTTTGTCATCGTTAAACTTGAATGTTTGGCTCTCAATCCCATCAAGTAAGTCGTTAATAAAATCGGTGAATAGATGAGGCCACATAAGAGATCCCTCACGGACAGCACTCGTCATATCCTGCCAAATAAAGTACCAGATCATTATCCGTAAACTGCGTCTCCTGTCGCGCAAACAATTTCCTAACCAGGACAATAAAACTGTATTTTGCTCCATGTCTGCCAGCTACTAATGATTTGTGAACTGGGGCTCATAAACCTCTTTACTCCTCAACAGTTAATAGCTTCCAATTATTTAGAAAAGACTCGGAACTATCTCATAATGTTGCAAGGTGGATGCTGTCACACTTGGGCACAGTGAACTCGATTTGCCTTTGTTTTGCCGACTTTCTTCGTCTGTCTCTGTCCCTTTGGTTTGCTCCCGTTCCCATTTGCACTACGACCGGACCTTCTAACTTAGTGCGATCTTCAAACTTGGATCTACAGCGCTCAATTGCTCCATCCAAGTCAATCGTAAATACGGTGAAAAGTTGAAGATCCAATACAGAAATTTGAGGGACGGCAGTTGTCACATTTGACGCCACTGCTAAAGAGCATGTCGCTTGTGAGAGGGAGAATATTTCTGGCGTGAAGCCTGTTTGAGGCAGTCAATCTAGATTTGTGGGAGAAATGAGCGAAACAGGCTGGATTATGGACAAGAAAATGGAATTTGTCGAAGGTGCAATGATGCACTGCAGCCAATGAAAGTCCTTTTGTGAGCTTGAGTCAGCAAGAGCCCGGATAGCTCAGTCGGTAGAGCATCAGACTTTTAATCTGAGGGTCCAGGGTTCAAGTCCCTGTTCGGGCGCTGCTTTTAAATCACGATATTCATTTCTACATTCGTGCTCTGATCCTTCAGCAATGAGAATAACAACAGGACTCGGCCTTTCAACCGCTCGAGCCTTTCTGCCATTCAATTGGATCTGTGATCGAACTCCGTTTGCATCCCTTTGCTCCAGATCCCTTAATATCTTTGGTTAACCAACATCGATCAATCTCAAGATTAACATTGCCAATTGACCCAGATTTAAGTGCTGTTTGCGGAAGTGTGTTACAAATTTCTGCCACCTATTACATGTTGAAGCCTTTCCTAACTTCTCTCCTGAAAGGCTTGGAACTTATGTTGAGTCTGTGTCCCGTACTCCGAGACGGGCCAATCATCGGAAATAGCTTCGCTCTATCGACACTATCAGTTCCACTTAATATCGTGAATACTTCAATCAAATCGCCACGTAAGCTTCTAATTTCCCTAGTTTGTGCAATCTCCCATTGTAATTGGTCCCTTGGACTCTGTGTATCATTCTGGTATTTCTACGCTTCACTTTTTAAGCCTAATATTACCTTCCTAAATTGTGATGCCCAGAACTGCACACAGTACTCCAGGTGTGGTCTAACCAGTGCTTTGTATGGCTGTTGCATAATTTCTCCCCCTTATATTGTCATCCTATAGATATAAGTATCACCTTTCATTCAGCCTTTTTGATTCTTTTCTGTACCAGTCCATGACCATTAAATGATATATGTACATGGACCCTTAAGTCTATTTGGATCTCAACTGTTTCCAGCTTAACATTGTATAGAGTGTATTCTAAACGCCCCTTTTTATTTCCGAAGTGGATGACGTCACACTTCGCTGATATTTCAATCAATTTGCCACAGATTTGCCCATTCACATAATCTATGAATATCTGGTCAAATTTCTTGCTTCCACCTATACTGCTTATAATACCGCCTATCTATTTTGTCATCGTTAAACTTGAATGTTTGGCTCTCAATCCCATCAAGTAAGTCGTTAATAAAATCGGTGAATAGATGAGGCCACATAAGAGATCCCTCACGGACAGCACTCGTCATATCCTGCCAAATAAAGTACCAGATCATTATCCGTAAACTGCGTCTCCTGTCGCGCAAACAATTTCCTAACCAGGACAATAAAACTGTATTTTGCTCCATGTCTGCCAGCTACTAATGATTTGTGAACTGGGGCTCATAAACCTCTTTACTCCTCAACAGTTAATAGCTTCCAATTATTTAGAAAAGACTCGGAACTATCTCATAATGTTGCAAGGTGGATGCTGTCACACTTGGGCACAGTGAACTCGATTTGCCTTTGTTTTGCCGACTTACTTCGTCTGTCTCTGTCCCTTTGGTTTGCTCCCGTTCCCATTTGCACTACGACCGGACCTTCTAACTTAGTGCGATCTTCAAACTTGGATCTACAGCGCTCAATTGCTCCATCCAAGTCAATCGTAAATACGGTGAAAAGTTGAAGATCCAATACAGAAATTTGAGGGACGGCAGTTGTCACATTTGACGCCACTGCTAAAGAGCATGTCGCTTGTGAGAGGGAGAATATTTCTGGCGTGAAGCCTGTTTGAGGCAGTCAATCTAGATTTGTGGGAGAAATGAGCGAAACAGGCTGGATTATGGACAAGAAAATGGAATTTGTCGAAGGTGCAATGATGCACTGCAGCCAATGAAAGTCCTTTTGTGAGCTTGAGTCAGCAAGAGCCCGGATAGCTCAGTCGGTAGAGCATCAGACTTTTAATCTGAGGGTCCAGGGTTCAAGTCCCTGTTCGGGCGCTGCTTTTAAATCACGATATTCATTTCTACATTCGTGCTCTGATTCTTCAGCAATGAGAATAACAACAGGACTCGGCCTTTCAACCGCTCGAGCCTTTCTGCCATTCAATTGGATCTGTGATCGAACTCCGTTTGCATCCCTTTGCTCCAGATCCCTTAATATCTTTGGTTAACCAACATCGATCAATCTCAAGATTAACATTGCCAATTGACCCAGATTTAAGTGCTGTTTGCGGAAGTGTGTTACAAATTTCTGCCACCTATTACATGTTGAAGCCTTTCCTAACTTCTCTCCTGAAAGGCTTGGAACTTATGTTGAGTCTGTGTCCCGTACTCCGAGACGGGCCAATCATCGGAAATAGCTTCGCTCTATCGACACTATCAGTTCCACTTAATATCGTGAATACTTCAATCAAATCGCCACGTAAGCTTCTAATTCAGATTCCCTAGTTTGTGCAATCTCCCATTGTAATTGGTCCCTTGGACTCTGTGTATCATTCTGGTATTTCTACGCTTCACTTTTTAAGCCTAATATTACCTTCCTAAATTGTGATGCCCAGAACTGCACACAGTACTCCAGGTGTGGTCTAACCAGTGCTTTGTATGGCTGTTGCATAATTTCTCCCCCTTATATTGTCATCCTATAGATATAAGTATCACCTTTCATTCAGCCTTTTTGATTCTTTTCTGTACCAGTCCATGACCATTAAATGATATATGTACATGGACCCTTAAGTCTATTTGGATCTCAACTGTTTCCAGCTTAACATTGTATAGAGTGTATTCTAAACGCCCCTTTTTATTTCCGAAGTGGATGACGTCACACTTCGCTGATATTTCAATCAATTTGCCACAGATTTGCCCATTCACATAATCTATGAATATCTGGTCAAATTTCTTGCTTCCACCTATACTGCTTATAATACCGCCTATCTATTTTGTCATCGTTAAACTTGAATGTTTGGCTCTCAATCCCATCAAGTAAGTCGTTAATAAAATCGGTGAATAGATGAGGCCACATAAGAGATCCCTCACGGACAGCACTCGTCATATCCTGCCAAATAAAGTACCAGATCATTATCCGTAAACTGCGTCTCCTGTCGCGCAAACAATTTCCTAACCAGGACAATAAAACTGTATTTTGCTCCATGTCTGCCAGCTACTAATGATTTGTGAACTGGGGCTCATAAACCTCTTTACTCCTCAACAGTTAATAGCTTCCAATTATTTAGAAAAGACTCGGAACTATCTCATAATGTTGCAAGGTGGATGCTGTCACACTTGGGCACAGTGAACTCGATTTGCCTTTGTTTTGCCGACTTACTTCGTCTGTCTCTGTCCCTTTGGTTTGCTCCCGTTCCCATTTGCACTACGACCGGACCTTCTAACTTAGTGCGATCTTCAAACTTGGATCTACAGCGCTCAATTGCTCCATCCAAGTCAATCGTAAATACGGTGAAAAGTTGAAGATCCAATACAGAAATTTGAGGGACGGCAGTTGTCACATTTGACGCCACTGCTAAAGAGCATGTCGCTTGTGAGAGGGAGAATATTTCTGGCGTGAAGCCTGTTTGAGGCAGTCAATCTAGATTTGTGGGAGAAATGAGCTGAACAGGCTGGATTATGGACAAGAAAATGGAATTTGTCGAAGGTGCAATGATGCACTGCAGCCAATGAAAGTCCTTTTGTGAGCTTGAGTCAGCAAGAGCCCGGATAGCTCAGTCGGTAGAGCATCAGACTTTTAATCTGAGGGTCCAGGGTTCAAGTCCCTGTTCGGGCGCTGCTTTTAAATCACGATATTCATTTCTACATTCGTGCTCTGATCCTTCAGCAATGAGAATAACAACAGGACTCGGCCTTTCAACCGCTCGAGCCTTTCTGCCATTCAATTGGATCTGTGATCGAACTCCGTTTGCATCCCTTTGCTCCAGATCCCTTAATATCTTTGGTTAACCAACATCGATCAATCTCAAGATTAACATTGCCAATTGACCCAGATTTAAGTGCTGTTTGCGGAAGTGTGTTACAAATTTCTGCCACCTATTCCATGTTGAAGCCTTTCCTAACTTTTCTCCTGAAAGGATTGGAAGTAATGTTGAGTCTGTGTCCCGTACTCCTAGACGGGCCAATCATCGGAAATAGCTTCGCTCTATCGTCACTATCAGTTCCACTTAATATCGTGAATACTTCAATCAAATCGCCACGTAAGCTTCTAAATTCCAGGGAATATATCCCTAGTTTGTGCAATCTCCCATTGTAATTGGTCCCTTGGACTCTGTGTATCATTCTGGTATTTCTACGCTTCACTTTTTAAGCCTAATATTACCTTCCTAAATTGTGATGCCCAGAACTGCACACAGTACTCCAGGTGTGGTCTAACCAGTGCTTTGTATGGCTGTTGCATAATTTCTCCCCCTTATATTGTCATCCTATAGATATAAGTATCACCTTTCATTCAGCCTTTTTGATTCTTTTCTGTACCAGTCCATGACCATTAAATGATATATGTACATGGACCCTTAAGTCTATTTGGATCTCAACTGTTTCCAGCTTAACATTGTATAGAGTGTATTCTAAACGCCCCTTTTTATTTCCGAAGTGGATGACGTCACACTTCGCTAATATTTAAATCAATTTGCCACAGATTTGCCCATTCACATAATCTATGAATATCTGGTCAAATTTCTTGCTTCCACCTATACTGCTTATAATACCGCCTATCTATTTTGTCATCGTTAAACTTGAATGTTTGGCTCTCAATCCCATCAAGTAAGTCGTTAATAAAATCGGTGAATAGATGAGGCCACATAAGAGATCCCTCACGGACAGCACTCGTCATATCCTGCCAAATAAAGTACCAGATCATTATCCGTAAACTGCGTCTCCTGTCGCGCAAACAATTTCCTAACCAGGACAATAAAACTGTATTTTGCTCCATGTCTGCCAGCTACTAATGATTTGTGAACTGGGGCTCATAAACCTCTTTACTCCTCAACAGTTAATAGCTTCCAATTATTTAGAAAAGACTCGGAACTATCTCATAATGTTGCAAGGTGGATGCTGTCACACTTGGGCACAGTGAACTCGATTTGCCTTTGTTTTGCCGACTTACTTCGTCTGTCTCTGTCCCTTTGGTTTGCTCCCGTTCCCATTTGCACTACGACCGGACCTTCTAACTTAGTGCGATCTTCAAACTTGGATCTACAGCGCTCAATTGCTCCATCCAAGTCAATCGTAAATACGGTGAAAAGTTGAAGATCCAATACAGAAATTTGAGGGACGGCAGTTGTCACATTTGACGCCACTGCTAAAGAGCATGTCGCTTGTGAGAGGGAGAATATTTCTGGCGTGAAGCCTGTTTGAGGCAGTCAATCTAGATTTGTGGGAGAAATGAGCTGTACAGGCTGGATTATGGACAAGAAAATGGAATTTGTCGAAGGTGCAATGATGCACTGCAGCCAATGAAAGTCCTTTTGTGAGCTTGAGTCAGCAAGAGCCCGGATAGCTCAGTCGGTAGAGCATCAGACTTTTAATCTGAGGGTCCAGGGTTCAAGTCCCTGTTCGGGCGCTGCTTTTAAATCACGATATTCATTTCTACATTCGTGCTCTGATCCTTCAGCAATGAGAATAACAACAGGACTCGGCCTTTCAACCGCTCGAGCCTTTCTGCCATTCAATTGGATCTGTGATCGAACTCCGTTTGCATCCCTTTGCTCCAGATCCCTTAATATCTTTGGTTAACCAACATCGATCAATCTCAAGATTAACATTGCCAATTGACCCAGATTTAAGTGCTGTTTGCGGAAGTGTGTTACAAATTTCTGCCACCTATTCCATGTTGAAGCCTTTCCTAACTTTTCTCCTGAAAGGATTGGAAGTAATGTTGAGTCTGTGTCCCGTACTCCTAGACGGGCCAATCATCGGAAATAGCTTCGCTCTATCGTCACTATCAGTTCCACTTAATATCGTGAATACTTCAATCAAATCGCCACGTAAGCTTCTAATTCCAGGGAATATATCCCTAGTTTGTGCAATCTCCCATTGTAATTGGTCCCTTGGACTCTGTGTATCATTCTGGTATTTCTACGCTTCACTTTTTAAGCCTAATATTACCTTCCTAAATTGTGATGCCCAGAACTGCACACAGTACTCCAGGTGTGGTCTAACCAGTGCTTTGTATGGCTGTTGCATAATTTCTCCCCCTTATATTGTCATCCTATAGATATAAGTATCACCTTTCATTCAGCCTTTTTGATTCTTTTCTGTACCTGTCCATGACCATTAAATGATATATGTACATGGACCCTTAAGTCTATTTGGATCTCAACTGTTTCCAGCTTAACATTGTATAGAGTGTATTCTAAACGCCCCTTTTTATTTCCGAAGTGGATGACGTCACACTTCGCTAATATTTCAATCAATTTGCCACAGATTTGCCCATTCACATAATCTATGAATATCTGGTCAAATTTCTTGCTTCCACCTATACTGCTTATAATACCGCCTATCTATTTTGTCATCGTTAAACTTGAATGTTTGGCTCTCAATCCCATCAAGTAAGTCGTTAATAAAATCGGTGAATAGATGAGGCCACATAAGAGATCCCTCACGGACAGCACTCGTCATATCCTGCCAAATAAAGTACCAGATCATTATCCGTAAACTGCGTCTCCTGTCGCGCAAACAATTTCCTAACCAGGACAATAAAACTGTATTTTGCTCCATGTCTGCCAGCTACTAATGATTTGTGAACTGGGGCTCATAAACCTCTTTACTCCTCAACAGTTAATAGCTTCCAATTATTTAGAAAAGACTCTGAACTATCTCATAATGTTGCAAGGTGGATGCTGTCACACTTGGGCACAGTGAACTCGATTTGCCTTTGTTTTGCCGACTTACTTCGTCTGTCTCTGTCCCTTTGGTTTGCTCCCGTTCCCATTTGCACTACGACCGGACCTTCTAACTTAGTGCGATCTTCAAACTTGGATCTACAGCGCTCAATTGCTCCATCCAAGTCAATCGTAAATACGGTGAAAAGTTGAAGATCCAATACAGAAATTTGAGGGACGGCAGTTGTCACATTTGACGCCACTGCTAAAGAGCATGTCGCTTGTGAGAGGGAGAATATTTCTGGCGTGAAGCCTGTTTGAGGCAGTCAATCTAGATTTGTGGGAGAAATGAGCTGTACAGGCTGGATTATGGACAAGAAAATGGAATTTGTCGAAGGTGCAATGATGCACTGCAGCCAATGAAAGTCCTTTTGTGAGCTTGAGTCAGCAAGAGCCCGGATAGCTCAGTCGGTAGAGCATCAGACTTTTAATCTGAGGGTCCAGGGTTCAAGTCCCTGTTCGGGCGCTGCTTTTAAATCACGATATTCATTTCTACATTCGTGCTCTGATCCTTCAGCAATGAGAATAACAACAGGACTCGGCCTTTCAACCGCTCGAGCCTTTCTGCCATTCAATTGGATCTGTGATCGAACTCCGTTTGCATCCCTTTGCTCCAGATCCCTTAATATCTTTGGTTAACCAACATCGATCAATCTCAAGATTAACATTGCCAATTGACCCAGATTTAAGTGCTGTTTGCGGAAGTGTGTTACAAATTTCTGCCACCTATTCCATGTTGAAGCCTTTCCTAACTTCTCTCCTGAAAGGCTTGGAACTTATGTTGAGTCTGTGTCCCGTACTCCAAGACGGGCCAATCATCGGAAATAGCTTCGCTCTATCGACACTATCAGTTCCACTTAATATCATGAATACTTCAATCAAATCACCACGTAAGCTTCTAATTTCCAGGGAATATATCCCTAGTTTGTGCAATCTCCCATTGTAATTGGTCCCTTGGACTCTGTGTATCATTCTGGTATTTCTACGCTTCACTTTTTAAGCCTAATATTACCTTCCTAAATTGTGATGCCCAGAACTGCACACAGTACTCCAGGTGTGGTCTAACCAGTGCTTTGTATGGCTGTTGCATAATTTCTCCCCCTTATATTGTCATCCTATAGATATAAGTATCACCTTTCATTCAGCCTTTTTGATTCTTTTCTGTACCTGTCCATGACCATTAAATGATATATGTACATGGACCCTTAAGTCTATTTGGATCTCAACTGTTTCCAGCTTAACATTGTATAGAGTGTATTCTAAACGCCCCTTTTTATTTCCGAAGTGGATGACGTCACACTTCGCTAATATTTAAATCAATTTGCCACAGATTTGCCCATTCACATAATCTATGAATATCTGGTCAAATTTCTTGCTTCCACCTATACTGCTTATAATACCGCCTATCTATTTTGTCATCGTTAAACTTGAATGTTTGGCTCTCAATCCCATCAAGTAAGTCGTTAATAAAATCGGTGAATAGATGAGGCCACATAAGAGATCCCTCACGGACAGCACTCGTCATATCCTGCCAAATAAAGTACCAGATCATTATCCGTAAACTGCGTCTCCTGTCGCGCAAACAATTTCCTAACCAGGACAATAAAACTGTATTTTGCTCCATGTCTGCCAGCTACTAATGATTTGTGAACTGGGGCTCATAAACCTCTTTACTCCTCAACAGTTAATAGCTTCCAATTATTTAGAAAAGACTCGGAACTATCTCATAATGTTGCAAGGTGGATGCTGTCACACTTGGGCACAGTGAACTCGATTTGCCTTTGTTTTGCCGACTTACTTCGTCTGTCTCTGTCCCTTTGGTTTGCTCCCGTTCCCATTTGCACTACGACCGGACCTTCTAACTTAGTGCGATCTTCAAACTTGGATCTACAGCGCTCAATTGCTCCATCCAAGTCAATCGTAAATACGGTGAAAAGTTGAAGATCCAATACAGAAATTTGAGGGACGGCAGTTGTCACATTTGACGCCACTGCTAAAGAGCATGTCGCTTGTGAGAGGGAGAATATTTCTGGCGTGAAGCCTGTTTGAGGCAGTCAATCTAGATTTGTGGGAGAAATGAGCTGTACAGGCTGGATTATGGACAAGAAAATGGAATTTGTCGAAGGTGCAATGATGCACTGCAGCCAATGAAAGTCCTTTTGTGAGCTTGAGTCAGCAAGAGCCCGGATAGCTCAGTCGGTAGAGCATCAGACTTTTAATCTGAGGGTCCAGGGTTCAAGTCCCTGTTCGGGCGCTGCTTTTAAATCACGATATTCATTTCTACATTCGTGCTCTGATCCTTCAGCAATGAGAATAACAACAGGACTCGGCCTTTCAACCGCTCGAGCCTTTCTGCCATTCAATTGGATCTGTGATCGAACTCCGTTTGCATCCCTTTGCTCCAGATCCCTTAATATCTTTGGTTAACCAACATCGATCAATCTCAAGATTAACATTGCCAATTGACCCAGATTTAAGTGCTGTTTGCGGAAGTGTGTTACAAATTTCTGCCACCTATTCCATGTTGAAGCCTTTCCTAACTTCTCTCCTGAAAGGCTTGGAACTTATGTTGAGTCTGTGTCCCGTACTCCTAGACGGGCCAATCATCGGAAATAGCTTCGCTCTATCGACACTATCAGTTCCACTTAATATCGTGAATACTTCAATCAAATCGCCACGTAAGCTTCTAAATTCCAGGGAATATATCCCTAGTTTGTGCAATCTCCCATTGTAATTGGTCCCTTGGACTCTGTGTATCATTCTGGTATTTCTACGCTTCACTTTTTAAGCCTAATATTACCTTCCTAAATTGTGATGCCCAGAACTGCACACAGTACTCCAGGTGTGGTCTAACCAGTGCTTTGTATGGCTGTTGCATAATTTCTCCCCCTTATATTGTCATCCTATAGATATAAGTATCACCTTTCATTCAGCCTTTTTGATTCTTTTCTGTACCTGTCCATGACCATTAAATGATATATGTACATGGACCCTTAAGTCTATTTGGATCTCAACTGTTTCCAGCTTAACATTGTATAGAGTGTATTCTAAACGCCCCTTTTTATTTCCGAAGTGGATGACGTCACACTTCGCTAATATTTAAATCAATTTGCCACAGATTTGCCCATTCACATAATCTATGAATATCTGGTCAAATTTCTTGCTTCCACCTATACTGCTTATAATACCGCCTATCTATTTTGTCATCGTTAAACTTGAATGTTTGGCTCTCAATCCCATCAAGTAAGTCGTTAATAAAATCGGTGAATAGATGAGGCCACATAAGAGATCCCTCACGGACAGCACTCGTCATATCCTGCCAAATAAAGTACCAGATCATTATCCGTAAACTGCGTCTCCTGTCGCGCAAACAATTTCCTAACCAGGACAATAAAACTGTATTTTGCTCCATGTCTGCCAGCTACTAATGATTTGTGAACTGGGGCTCATAAACCTCTTTACTCCTCAACAGTTAATAGCTTCCAATTATTTAGAAAAGACTCGGAACTATCTCATAATGTTGCAAGGTGGATGCTGTCACACTTGGGCACAGTGAACTCGATTTGCCTTTGTTTTGCCGACTTACTTCGTCTGTCTCTGTCCCTTTGGTTTGCTCCCGTTCCCATTTGCACTACGACCGGACCTTCTAACTTAGTGCGATCTTCAAACTTGGATCTACAGCGCTCAATTGCTCCATCCAAGTCAATCGTAAATACGGTGAAAAGTTGAAGATCCAATACAGAAATTTGAGGGACGGCAGTTGTCACATTTGACGCCACTGCTAAAGAGCATGTCGCTTGTGAGAGGGAGAATATTTCTGGCGTGAAGCCTGTTTGAGGCAGTCAATCTAGATTTGTGGGAGAAATGAGCTGAACAGGCTGGATTATGGACAAGAAAATGGAATTTGTCGAAGGTGCAATGATGCACTGCAGCCAATGAAAGTCCTTTTGTGAGCTTGAGTCAGCAAGAGCCCGGATAGCTCAGTCGGTAGAGCATCAGACTTTTAATCTGAGGGTCCAGGGTTCAAGTCCCTGTTCGGGCGCTGCTTTTAAATCACGATATTCATTTCTACATTCGTGCTCTGATCCTTCAGCAATGAGAATAACAACAGGACTCGGCCTTTCAACCGCTCGAGCCTTTCTGCCATTCAATTGGATCTGTGATCGAACTCCGTTTGCATCCCTTTGCTCCAGATCCCTTAATATCTTTGGTTAACCAACATCGATCAATCTCAAGATTAACATTGCCAATTGACCCAGATTTAAGTGCTGTTTGCGGAAGTGTGTTACAAATTTCTGCCACCTATTCCATGTTGAAGCCTTTCCTAACTTTTCTCCTGAAAGGATTGGAAGTAATGTTGAGTCTGTGTCCCGTACTCCTAGACGGGCCAATCATCGGAAATAGCTTCGCTCTATCGTCACTATCAGTTCCACTTAATATCGTGAATACTTCAATCAAATCGCCACGTAAGCTTCTAAATTCCAGGGAATATATCCCTAGTTTGTGCAATCTCCCATTGTAATTGGTCCCTTGGACTCTGTGTATCATTCTGGTATTTCTACGCTTCACTTTTTAAGCCTAATATTACCTTCCTAAATTGTGATGCCCAGAACTGCACACAGTACTCCAGGTGTGGTCTAACCAGTGCTTTGTATGGCTGTTGCATAATTTCTCCCCCTTATATTGTCATCCTATAGATATAAGTATCACCTTTCATTCAGCCTTTTTGATTCTTTTCTGTACCTGTCCATGACCATTAAATGATATATGTACATGGACCCTTAAGTCTATTTGGATCTCAACTGTTTCCAGCTTAACATTGTATAGAGTGTATTCTAAACGCCCCTTTTTATTTCCGAAGTGGATGACGTCACACTTCGCTAATATTTAAATCAATTTGCCACAGATTTGCCCATTCACATAATCTATGAATATCTGGTCAAATTTCTTGCTTCCACCTATACTGCTTATAATACCGCCTATCTATTTTGTCATCGTTAAACTTGAATGTTTGGCTCTCAATCCCATCAAGTAAGTCGTTAATAAAATCGGTGAATAGATGAGGCCACATAAGAGATCCCTCACGGACAGCACTCGTCATATCCTGCCAAATAAAGTACCAGATCATTATCCGTAAACTGCGTCTCCTGTCGCGCAAACAATTTCCTAACCAGGACAATAAAACTGTATTTTGCTCCATGTCTGCCAGCTACTAATGATTTGTGAACTGGGGCTCATAAACCTCTTTACTCCTCAACAGTTAATAGCTTCCAATTATTTAGAAAAGACTCGGAACTATCTCATAATGTTGCAAGGTGGATGCTGTCACACTTGGGCACAGTGAACTCGATTTGCCTTTGTTTTGCCGACTTACTTCGTCTGTCTCTGTCCCTTTGGTTTGCTCCCGTTCCCATTTGCACTACGACCGGACCTTCTAACTTAGTGCGATCTTCAAACTTGGATCTACAGCGCTCAATTGCTCCATCCAAGTCAATCGTAAATACGGTGAAAAGTTGAAGATCCAATACAGAAATTTGAGGGACGGCAGTTGTCACATTTGACGCCACTGCTAAAGAGCATGTCGCTTGTGAGAGGGAGAATATTTCTGGCGTGAAGCCTGTTTGAGGCAGTCAATCTAGATTTGTGGGAGAAATGAGCTGTACAGGCTGGATTATGGACAAGAAAATGGAATTTGTCGAAGGTGCAATGATGCACTGCAGCCAATGAAAGTCCTTTTGTGAGCTTGAGTCAGCAAGAGCCCGGATAGCTCAGTCGGTAGAGCATCAGACTTTTAATCTGAGGGTCCAGGGTTCAAGTCCCTGTTCGGGCGCTGCTTTTAAATCACGATATTCATTTCTACATTCGTGCTCTGATCCTTCAGCAATGAGAATAACAACAGGACTCGGCCTTTCAACCGCTCGAGCCTTTCTGCCATTCAATTGGATCTGTGATCGAACTCCGTTTGCATCCCTTTGCTCCAGATCCCTTAATATCTTTGGTTAACCAACATCGATCAATCTCAAGATTAACATTGCCAATTGACCCAGATTTAAGTGCTGTTTGCGGAAGTGTGTTACAAATTTCTGCCACCTATTCCATGTTGAAGCCTTTCCTAACTTTTCTCCTGAAAGGATTGGAAGAATGTTGAGTCTGTGTCCCGTACTCCAAGACGGGCCAATCATCGGAAATAGCTTCGCTCTATCGTCACTATCAGTTCCACTTAATATCGTGAATACTTCAATCAAATCGCCACGTAAGCTTCTAAATTCCAGGGAATATATCCCTAGTTTGTGCAATCTCCCATTGTAATTGGTCCCTTGGACTCTGTGTATCATTCTGGTATTTCTACGCTTCACTTTTTAAGCCTAATATTACCTTCCTAAATTGTGATGCCCAGAACTGCACACAGTACTCCAGGTGTGGTCTAACCAGTGCTTTGTATGGCTGTTGCATAATTTCTCCCCCTTATATTGTCATCCTATAGATATAAGTATCACCTTTCATTCAGCCTTTTTGATTCTTTTCTGTACCTGTCCATGACCATTAAATGATATATGTACATGGACCCTTAAGTCTATTTGGATCTCAACTGTTTCCAGCTTAACATTGTATAGAGTGTATTCTAAACGCCCCTTTTTATTTCCGAAGTGGATGACGTCACACTTCGCTGATATTTCAATCAATTTGCCACAGATTTGCCCATTCACATAATCTATGAATATCTGGTCAAATTTCTTGCTTCCACCTATACTGCTTATAATACCGCCTATCTATTTTGTCATCGTTAAACTTGAATGTTTGGCTCTCAATCCCATCAAGTAAGTCGTTAATAAAATCGGTGAATAGATGAGGCCACATAAGAGATCCCTCACGGACAGCACTCGTCATATCCTGCCAAATAAAGTACCAGATCATTATCCGTAAACTGCGTCTCCTGTCGCGCAAACAATTTCCTAACCAGGACAATAAAACTGTATTTTGCTCCATGTCTGCCAGCTACTAATGATTTGTGAACTGGGGCTCATAAACCTCTTTACTCCTCAACAGTTAATAGCTTCCAATTATTTAGAAAAGACTCGGAACTATCTCATAATGTTGCAAGGTGGATGCTGTCACACTTGGGCACAGTGAACTCGATTTGCCTTTGTTTTGCCGACTTACTTCGTCTGTCTCTGTCCCTTTGGTTTGCTCCCGTTCCCATTTGCACTACGACCGGACCTTCTAACTTAGTGCGATCTTCAAACTTGGATCTACAGCGCTCAATTGCTCCATCCAAGTCAATCGTAAATACGGTGAAAAGTTGAAGATCCAATACAGAAATTTGAGGGACGGCAGTTGTCACATTTGACGCCACTGCTAAAGAGCATGTCGCTTGTGAGAGGGAGAATATTTCTGGCGTGAAGCCTGTTTGAGGCAGTCAATCTAGATTTGTGGGAGAAATGAGCTGTACAGGCTGGATTATGGACAAGAAAATGGAATTTGTCGAAGGTGCAATGATGCACTGCAGCCAATGAAAGTCCTTTTGTGAGCTTGAGTCAGCAAGAGCCCGGATAGCTCAGTCGGTAGAGCATCAGACTTTTAATCTGAGGGTCCAGGGTTCAAGTCCCTGTTCGGGCGCTGCTTTTAAATCACGATATTCATTTCTACATTCGTGCTCTGATCCTTCAGCAATGAGAATAACAACAGGACTCGGCCTTTCAACCGCTCGAGCCTTTCTGCCATTCAATTGGATCTGTGATCGAACTCCGTTTGCATCCCTTTGCTCCAGATCCCTTAATATCTTTGGTTAACCAACATCTATCAATCTCAAGATTAACATTGCCAATTGACCCAGATTTAAGTGCTGTTTGCGGAAGTGTGTTACAAATTTCTGCCACCTATTCCATGTTGAAGCCTTTCCTAACTTCTCTCCTGAAAGGCTTGGAACTTATGTTGAGTCTGTGTCCCGTACTCCTAGACGGGCCAATCATCGGAAATAGCTTCGCTCTATCGACACTATCAGTTCCACTTAATATCATGAATACTTCAATCAAATCGCCACGTAAGCTTCTAATTCCAGGGAATATATCCCTAGTTTGTGCAATCTCCCATTGTAATTGGTCCCTTGGACTCTGTGTATCATTCTGGTATTTCTACGCTTCACTTTTTAAGCCTAATATTACCTTCCTAAATTGTGATGCCCAGAACTGCACACAGTACTCCAGGTGTGGTCTAACCAGTGCTTTGTATGGCTGTTGCATAATTTCTCCCCCTTATATTGTCATCCTATAGATATAAGTATCACCTTTCATTCAGCCTTTTTGATTCTTTTCTGTACCTGTCCATGACCATTAAATGATATATGTACATGGACCCTTAAGTCTATTTGGATCTCAACTGTTTCCAGCTTAACATTGTATAGAGTGTATTCTAAACGCCCCTTTTTATTTCCGAAGTGGATGACGTCACACTTCGCTGATATTTAAATCAATTTGCCACAGATTTGCCCATTCACATAATCTATGAATATCTGGTCAAATTTCTTGCTTCCACCTATACTGCTTATAATACCGCCTATCTATTTTGTCATCGTTAAACTTGAATGTTTGGCTCTCAATCCCATCAAGTAAGTCGTTAATAAAATCGGTGAATAGATGAGGCCACATAAGAGATCCCTCACGGACAGCACTCGTCATATCCTGCCAAATAAAGTACCAGATCATTATCCGTAAACTGCGTCTCCTGTCGCGCAAACAATTTCCTAACCAGGACAATAAAACTGTATTTTGCTCCATGTCTGCCAGCTACTAATGATTTGTGAACTGGGGCTCATAAACCTCTTTACTCCTCAACAGTTAATAGCTTCCAATTATTTAGAAAAGACTCGGAACTATCTCATAATGTTGCAAGGTGGATGCTGTCACACTTGGGCACAGTGAACTCGATTTGCCTTTGTTTTGCCGACTTACTTCGTCTGTCTCTGTCCCTTTGGTTTGCTCCCGTTCCCATTTGCACTACGACCGGACCTTCTAACTTAGTGCGATCTTCAAACTTGGATCTACAGCGCTCAATTGCTCCATCCAAGTCAATCGTAAATACGGTGAAAAGTTGAAGATCCAATACAGAAATTTGAGGGACGGCAGTTGTCACATTTGACGCCACTGCTAAAGAGCATGTCGCTTGTGAGAGGGAGAATATTTCTGGCGTGAAGCCTGTTTGAGGCAGTCAATCTAGATTTGTGGGAGAAATGAGCTGTACAGGCTGGATTATGGACAAGAAAATGGAATTTGTCGAAGGTGCAATGATGCACTGCAGCCAATGAAAGTCCTTTTGTGAGCTTGAGTCAGCAAGAGCCCGGATAGCTCAGTCGGTAGAGCATCAGACTTTTAATCTGAGGGTCCAGGGTTCAAGTCCCTGTTCGGGCGCTGCTTTTAAATCACGATATTCATTTCTACATTCGTGCTCTGATCCTTCAGCAATGAGAATAACAACAGGACTCGGCCTTTCAACCGCTCGAGCCTTTCTGCCATTCAATTGGATCTGTGATCGAACTCCGTTTGCATCCCTTTGCTCCAGATCCCTTAATATCTTTGGTTAACCAACATCGATCAATCTCAAGATTAACATTGCCAATTGACCCAGATTTAAGTGCTGTTTGCGGAAGTGTGTTACAAATTTCTGCCACCTATTCCATGTTGAAGCCTTTCCTAACTTCTCTCCTGAAAGGCTTGGAACTTATGTTGAGTCTGTGTCCCGTACTCCTAGACGGGCCAATCATCGGAAATAGCTTCGCTCTATCGACACTATCAGTTCCACTTAATATCGTGAATACTTCAATCAAATCGCCACGTAAGCTTCTAATTCCAGGGAATATATCCCTAGTTTGTGCAATCTCCCATTGTAATTGGTCCCTTGGACTCTGTGTATCATTCTGGTATTTCTACGCTTCACTTTTTAAGCCTAATATTACCTTCCTAAATTGTGATGCCCAGAACTGCACACAGTACTCCAGGTGTGGTCTAACCAGTGCTTTGTATGGCTGTTGCATAATTTCTCCCCCTTATATTGTCATCCTATAGATATAAGTATCACCTTTCATTCAGCCTTTTTGATTCTTTTCTGTACCTGTCCATGACCATTAAATGATATATGTACATGGACCCTTAAGTCTATTTGGATCTCAACTGTTTCCAGCTTAACATTGTATAGAGTGTATTCTAAACGCCCCTTTTTATTTCCGAAGTGGATGACGTCACACTTCGCTAATATTTAAATCAATTTGCCACAGATTTGCCCATTCACATAATCTATGAATATCTGGTCAAATTTCTTGCTTCCACCTATACTGCTTATAATACCGCCTATCTATTTTGTCATCGTTAAACTTGAATGTTTGGCTCTCAATCCCATCAAGTAAGTCGTTAATAAAATCGGTGAATAGATGAGGCCACATAAGAGATCCCTCACGGACAGCACTCGTCATATCCTGCCAAATAAAGTACCAGATCATTATCCGTAAACTGCGTCTCCTGTCGCGCAAACAATTTCCTAACCAGGACAATAAAACTGTATTTTGCTCCATGTCTGCCAGCTACTAATGATTTGTGAACTGGGGCTCATAAACCTCTTTACTCCTCAACAGTTAATAGCTTCCAATTATTTAGAAAAGACTCGGAACTATCTCATAATGTTGCAAGGTGGATGCTGTCACACTTGGGCACAGTGAACTCGATTTGCCTTTGTTTTGCCGACTTACTTCGTCTGTCTCTGTCCCTTTGGTTTGCTCCCGTTCCCATTTGCACTACGACCGGACCTTCTAACTTAGTGCGATCTTCAAACTTGGATCTACAGCGCTCAATTGCTCCATCCAAGTCAATCGTAAATACGGTGAAAAGTTGAAGATCCAATACAGAAATTTGAGGGACGGCAGTTGTCACATTTGACGCCACTGCTAAAGAGCATGTCGCTTGTGAGAGGGAGAATATTTCTGGCGTGAAGCCTGTTTGAGGCAGTCAATCTAGATTTGTGGGAGAAATGAGCTGTACAGGCTGGATTATGGACAAGAAAATGGAATTTGTCGAAGGTGCAATGATGCACTGCAGCCAATGAAAGTCCTTTTGTGAGCTTGAGTCAGCAAGAGCCCGGATAGCTCAGTCGGTAGAGCATCAGACTTTTAATCTGAGGGTCCAGGGTTCAAGTCCCTGTTCGGGCGCTGCTTTTAAATCACGATATTCATTTCTACATTCGTGCTCTGATCCTTCAGCAATGAGAATAACAACAGGACTCGGCCTTTCAACCGCTCGAGCCTTTCTGCCATTCAATTGGATCTGTGATCGAACTCCGTTTGCATCCCTTTGCTCCAGATCCCTTAATATCTTTGGTTAACCAACATCTATCAATCTCAAGATTAACATTGCCAATTGACCCAGATTTAAGTGCTGTTTGCGGAAGTGTGTTACAAATTTCTGCCACCTATTCCATGTTGAAGCCTTTCCTAACTTCTCTCCTGAAAGGCTTGGAACTTATGTTGAGTCTGTGTCCCGTACTCCTAGACGGGCCAATCATCGGAAATAGCTTCGCTCTATCGACACTATCAGTTCCACTTAATATCGTGAATACTTCAATCAAATCGCCACGTAAGCTTCTAAATTCCAGGATTATCCCTAGTTTGTGCAATCTCCCATTGTAATTGGTCCCTTGGACTCTGTGTATCATTCTGGTATTTCTACGCTTCACTTTTTAAGCCTAATATTACCTTCCTAAATTGTGATGCCCAGAACTGCACACAGTACTCCAGGTGTGGTCTAACCAGTGCTTTGTATGGCTGTTGCATAATTTCTCCCCCTTATATTGTCATCCTATAGATATAAGTATCACCTTTCATTCAGCCTTTTTGATTCTTTTCTGTACCTGTCCATGACCATTAAATGATATATGTACATGGACCCTTAAGTCTATTTGGATCTCAACTGTTTCCAGCTTAACATTGTATAGAGTGTATTCTAAACGCCCCTTTTTATTTCCGAAGTGGATGACGTCACACTTCGCTGATATTTAAATCAATTTGCCACAGATTTGCCCATTCACATAATCTATGAATATCTGGTCAAATTTCTTGCTTCCACCTATACTGCTTATAATACCGCCTATCTATTTTGTCATCGTTAAACTTGAATGTTTGGCTCTCAATCCCATCAAGTAAGTCGTTAATAAAATCGGTGAATAGATGAGGCCACATAAGAGATCCCTCACGGACAGCACTCGTCATATCCTGCCAAATAAAGTACCAGATCATTATCCGTAAACTGCGTCTCCTGTCGCGCAAACAATTTCCTAACCAGGACAATAAAACTGTATTTTGCTCCATGTCTGCCAGCTACTAATGATTTGTGAACTGGGGCTCATAAACCTCTTTACTCCTCAACAGTTAATAGCTTCCAATTATTTAGAAAAGACTCGGAACTATCTCATAATGTTGCAAGGTGGATGCTGTCACACTTGGGCACAGTGAACTCGATTTGCCTTTGTTTTGCCGACTTACTTCGTCTGTCTCTGTCCCTTTGGTTTGCTCCCGTTCCCATTTGCACTACGACCGGACCTTCTAACTTAGTGCGATCTTCAAACTTGGATCTACAGCGCTCAATTGCTCCATCCAAGTCAATCGTAAATACGGTGAAAAGTTGAAGATCCAATACAGAAATTTGAGGGACGGCAGTTGTCACATTTGACGCCACTGCTAAAGAGCATGTCGCTTGTGAGAGGGAGAATATTTCTGGCGTGAAGCCTGTTTGAGGCAGTCAATCTAGATTTGTGGGAGAAATGAGCTGTACAGGCTGGATTATGGACAAGAAAATGGAATTTGTCGAAGGTGCAATGATGCACTGCAGCCAATGAAAGTCCTTTTGTGAGATTGAGTCAGCAAGAGCCCGGATAGCTCAGTCGGTAGAGCATCAGACTTTTAATCTGAGGGTCCAGGGTTCAAGTCCCTGTTCGGGCGCTGCTTTTAAATCACGATATTCATTTCTACATTCGTGCTCTGATCCTTCAGCAATGAGAATAACAACAGGACTCGAGCCTTTCTGCCATTCAATTGGATCTGTGATCGAACTCCGTTTGCATCCCTTTGCTCCAGATCCCTTAATATCTTTGGTTAACCAACATCTATCAATCTCAAGATTAACATTGCCAATTGACCCAGATTTAAGTGCTGTTTGCGGAAGTGTGTTACAAATTTCTGCCACCTATTACATGTTGAAGCCTTTCCTAACTTCTCTCCTGAAAGGCTTGGAACTAATGTTGAGTCTGTGTCCCGTACTCCTAGACGGGCCAATCATCGGAAATAGCTTCGCTCTATCGACACTATCAGTTCCACTTAATATCGTGAATACTTCAATCAAATCGCCACGTAAGCTTCTAATTCCAGGGAATATATCCCTAGTTTGTGCAATCTCCCATTGTAATTGGTCCCTTGGACTCTGTGTATCATTCTGGTAAATCTACGCTTCACTTTTTAAGCCTAATATTACCTTCCTAAATTGTGATGCCCAGAACTGCACACAGTACTCCAGGTGTGGTCTAACCAGTGCTTTGTATGGCTGTTGCATAATTTCTCCCCCTTATATTGTCATCCTATAGATATAAGTATCACCTTTCATTCAGCCTTTTTGATTCTTTTCTGTACCTGTCCATGACCATTAAATGATATATGTACATGGACCCTTAAGTCTATTTGGATCTCAACTGTTTCCAGCTTAACATTGTATAGAGTGTATTCTAAACGCCCCTTTTTATTTCCGAAGTGGATGACATCACACTTCGCTAATATTTAAATCAATTTGCCACAGATTTGCCCATTCACATAATCTATGAATATCTGGTCAAATTTCTTGCTTCCACCTATACTGCTTATAATGCCGCCTATCTATTTTGTCATCGTTAAACTTGAATGTTTGGCTCTCAATCCCATCAAGTAAGTCGTTAATAAAATCGGTGAATAGATGAGGCCACATAAGAGATCCCTCACGGACAGCACTCGTCATATCCTGCCAAATAAAGTACCAGATCATTATCCGTAAACTGCGTCTCCTGTCGCGCAAACAATTTCCTAACCAGGACAATAAAACTGTATTTTGCTCCATGTCTGCCAGCTACTAATGATTTGTGAACTGGGGCTCATAAACCTCTTTACTCCTCAACAGTTAATAGCTTCCAATTATTTAGAAAAGACTCGGAACTATCTCATAATGTTGCAAGGTGGATGCTGTCACACTTGGGCACAGTGAACTCGATTTGCCTTTGTTTTGCCGACTTACTTCGTCTGTCTCTGTCCCTTTGGTTTGCTCCCGTTCCCATTTGCACTACGACCGGACCTTCTAACTTAGTGCGATCTTCAAACTTGGATCTACAGCGCTCAATTGCTCCATCCAAGTCAATCGTAAATACGGTGAAAAGTTGAAGATCCAATACAGAAATTTGAGGGACGGCAGTTGTCACATTTGACGCCACTGCTAAAGAGCATGTCGCTTGTGAGAGGGAGAATATTTCTGGCGTGAAGCCTGTTTGAGGCAGTCAATCTAGATTTGTGGGAGAAATGAGCTGTACAGGCTGGATTATGGACAAGAAAATGGAATTTGTCGAAGGTGCAATGATGCACTGCAGCCAATGAAAGTCCTTTTGTGAGATTGAGTCAGCAAGAGCCCGGATAGCTCAGTCGGTAGAGCATCAGACTTTTAATCTGAGGGTCCAGGGTTCAAGTCCCTGTTCGGGCGCTGCTTTTAAATCACGATATTCATTTCTACATTCGTGCTCTGATCCTTCAGCAATGAGAATAACAACAGGACTCGGCCTTTCAACCGCTCGAGCCTTTCTGCCATTCAATTGGATCTGTGATCGAACTCCGTTTGCATCCCTTTGCTCCAGATCCCTTAATATCTTTGGTTAACCAACATCTATCAATCTCAAGATTAACATTGCCAATTGACCCAGATTTAAGTGCTGTTTGCGGAAGTGTGTTACAAATTTCTGCCACCTATTCCATGTTGAAGCCTTTCCTAACTTCTCTCCTGAAAGGCTTGGAACTAATGTTGAGTCTGTGTCCCGTACTCCGAGACGGGCCAATCATCGGAAATAGCTTCGCTCTATCGACACTATCAGTTCCACTTAATATCGTGAATACTTCAATCAAATCGCCACGTAAGCTTCTAATTCCAGGGAATATATCCCTAGTTTGTGCAATCTCCCATTGTAATTGGTCCCTTGGACTCTGTGTATCATTCTGGTAAATCTACGCTTCACTTTTTAAGCCTAATATTACCTTCCTAAATTGTGATGCCCAGAACTGCACACAGTACTCCAGGTGTGGTCTAACCAGTGCTTTGTATGGCTGTTGCATAATTTCTCCCCCTTATATTGTCATCCTATAGATATAAGTATCACCTTTCATTCAGCCTTTTTGATTCTTTTCTGTACCTGTCCATGACCATTAAATGATATATGTACATGGACCCTTAAGTCTATTTGGATCTCAACTGTTTCCAGCTTAACATTGTATAGAGTGTATTCTAAACGCCCCTTTTTATTTCCGAAGTGGATGACATCACACTTCGCTAATATTTAAATCAATTTGCCACAGATTTGCCCATTCACATAATCTATGAATATCTGGTCAAATTTCTTGCTTCCACCTATACTGCTTATAATACCGCCTATCTATTTTGTCATCGTTAAACTTGAATGTTTGGCTCTCAATCCCATCAAGTAAGTCGTTAATAAAATCGGTGAATAGATGAGGCCACATAAGAGATCCCTCACGGACAGCACTCGTCATATCCTGCCAAATAAAGTACCAGATCATTATCCGTAAACTGCGTCTCCTGTCGCGCAAACAATTTCCTAACCAGGACAATAAAACTGTATTTTGCTCCATGTCTGCCAGCTACTAATGATTTGTGAACTGGGGCTCATAAACCTCTTTACTCCTCAACAGTTAATAGCTTCCAATTATTTAGAAAAGACTCGGAACTATCTCATAATGTTGCAAGGTGGATGCTGTCACACTTGGGCACAGTGAACTCGATTTGCCTTTGTTTTGCCGACTTACTTCGTCTGTCTCTGTCCCTTTGGTTTGCTCCCGTTCCCATTTGCACTACGACCGGACCTTCTAACTTAGTGCGATCATCAAACTTGGATCTGCAGCGCTCAATTGCTCCATCCAAGTCAATCGTAAATACGGTGAAAAGTTGAAGATCCAATACAGAAATTTGACGGACGGCAGTTGTCACATTTGACGCAACTGCTAAAGAGCATGTCGCTTGTGAGAGGGAGAATATTTCTGGCGTGAAGCCTGTTTTAGGCAGTGAATCTAGATTTGAGGGAGAAATGAGCTGTACAGGCTGGATTATGGACAAGAAAATGGAATTTGTCGAAGGTGCAATGATGCACTGCAGCCAATGAAAGTCCTTTTGTGAGCTTGAGTCAGCAAGAGCCCGGATAGCTCAGTCGGTAGAGCATCAGACTTTTAATCTGAGGGTCCAGGGTTCAAGTCCCTGTTCGGGCGCTGCTTTTAAATCACGATATGCATTTCTACATTCGTGCTCTGATCCTTCAGCAATGAGAATAACAACAGGACTCGGCCTTTTAACCGCTCGAGCCTTTCTGCCATTCAATTGGATCTGTGATCGAACTCCGTTTGCATCCCTTTGCTCCAGATCCCTTAATATCTTTGGTTAACCAACATCTATCAATCTCAAGATTAACATTGCCAATTGACCCAGATTTAAGTGCTGTTTGCGGAAGTGTGTTACAAATTTCTGCCACCTATTCCATGTTGAAGCCTTTCCTAACTTCTCTCCTGAAAGGCTTGGAACTAATGTTGAGTCTGTGTCCCGTGCTCCTAGACGGGCCAATCATCGGAAATAGCTTCGCTCTATCGACACTATCAGTTCCACTTAATATCGTGAATACTTCAATCAAATCGCCACGTAAGCTTCTAAATTCCAGGGAATATATCCCTAGTTTGTGCAATCTCCCATTGTAATTGGTCCCTTGGACTCTGTGTATCATTCTGGTAAATCTACGCTTCACTTTTTAAGCCTAATATTACCTTCCTAAATTGTGATGCCCAGAACTGCACACAGTACTCCAGGTGTGGTCTAACCAGTGCTTTGTATGGCTGTTGCATAATTTCTCCCCCTTATATTGTCATCCTATAGATATAAGTATCACCTTTCATTCAGCCTTTTTGATTCTTTTCTGTACCTGTCCATGACCATTAAATGATATATGTACATGGACCCTTAAGTCTATTTGGATCTCAACTGTTTCCAGCTTAACATTGTATAGAGTGTATTCTAAACGCCCCTTTTTATTTCCGAAGTGGATGACATCACACTTCGCTAATATTTAAATCAATTTGCCACAGATTTGCCCATTCACATAATCTATGAATATCTGGTCAAATTTCTTGCTTCCACCTATACTGCTTATAATACCGCCTATCTATTTTGTCATCGTTAAACTTGAATGTTTGGCTCTCAATCCCATCAAGTAAGTCGTTAATAAAATCGGTGAATAGATGAGGCCACATAAGAGATCCCTCACGGACAGCACTCGTCATATCCTGCCAAATAAAGTACCAGATCATTATCCGTAAACTGCGTCTCCTGTCGCGCAAACAATTTCCTAACCAGGACAATAAAACTGTATTTTGCTCCATGTCTGCCAGCTACTAATGATTTGTGAACTGGGGCTCATAAACCTCTTTACTCCTCAACAGTTAATAGCTTCCAATTATTTAGAAAAGACTCGGAACTATCTCATAATGTTGCAAGGTGGATGCTGTCACACTTGGGCACAGTGAACTCGATTTGCCTTTGTTTTGCCGACTTACTTCGTCTGTCTCTGTCCCTTTGGTTTGCTCCCGTTCCCATTTGCACTACGACCGGACCTTCTAACTTAGTGCGATCATCAAACTTGGATCTACAGCGCTCAATTGCTCCATCCAAGTCAATCGTAAATACGGTGAAAAGTTGAAGATCCAATACAGAAATTTGACGGACGGCAGTTGTCACATTTGACGCCACTGCTAAAGAGCATGTCGCTTGTGAGAGGGAGAATATTTCTGGCGTGAAGCCTGTTTGAGGCAGTCAATCTAGATTTGTGGGAGAAATGAGCTGTACAGGCTGGATTATGGACAAGAAAATGGAATTTGTCGAAGGTGCAATGATGCACTGCAGCCAATGAAAGTCCTTTTGTGAGATTGAGTCAGCAAGAGCCCGGATAGCTCAGTCGGTAGAGCATCAGACTTTTAATCTGAGGGTCCAGGGTTCAAGTCCCTGTTCGGGCGCTGCTTTTAAATCACGATATGCATTTCTACATTCGTGCTCTGATCCTTCAGCAATGAGAATAACAACAGGACTCGGCCTTTTAACCGCTCGAGCCTTTCTGCCATTCAATTGGATCTGTGATCGAACTCCGTTTGCATCCCTTTGCTCCAGATCCCTTAATATCTTTGGTTAACCAACATCTATCAATCTCAAGATTAACATTGCCAATTGACCCAGATTTAAGTGCTGTTTGCGGAAGTGTGTTACAAATTTCTGCCACCTATTACATGTTGAAGCCTTTCCTAACTTCTCTCCTGAAAGGATTGGAAGTAATGTTGAGTCTGTGTCCCGTGCTCCTAGACGGGCCAATCATCGGAAATAGCTTCGCTCTATCGACACTATCAGTTCCACTTAATATCGTGAATACTTCAATCAAATCGCCACGTAAGCTTCTAAATTCCAGGGAATATATCCCTAGTTTGTGCAATCTCCCATTGTAATTGGTCCCTTGGACTCTGTGTATCATTCTGGTAAATCTACGCTTCACTTTTTAAGCCTAATATTACCTTCCTAAATTGTGATGCCCAGAACTGCACACAGTACTCCAGGTGTGGTCTAACCAGTGCTTTGTATGGCTGTTGCATAATTTCTCCCCCTTATATTGTCATCCTATAGATATAAGTATCACCTTTCATTCAGCCTTTTTGATTCTTTTCTGTACCTGTCCATGACCATTAAATGATATATGTACATGGACCCTTAAGTCTATTTGGATCTCAACTGTTTCCAGCTTAACATTGTATAGAGTGTATTCTAAACGCCCCTTTTTATTTCCGAAGTGGATGACATCACACTTCGCTAATATTTAAATCAATTTGCCACAGATTTGCCCATTCACATAATCTATGAATATCTGGTCAAATTTCTTGCTTCCACCTATACTGCTTATAATACCGCCTATCTATTTTGTCATCGTTAAACTTGAATGTTTGGCTCTCAATCCCATCAAGTAAGTCGTTAATAAAATCGGTGAATAGATGAGGCCACATAAGAGATCCCTCACGGACAGCACTCGTCATATCCTGCCAAATAAAGTACCAGATCATTATCCGTAAACTGCGTCTCCTGTCGCGCAAACAATTTCCTAACCAGGACAATAAAACTGTATTTTGCTCCATGTCTGCCAGCTACTAATGATTTGTGAACTGGGGCTCATAAACCTCTTTACTCCTCAACAGTTAATAGCTTCCAATTATTTAGAAAAGACTCGGAACTATCTCATAATGTTGCAAGGTGGATGCTGTCACACTTGGGCACAGTGAACTCGATTTGCCTTTGTTTTGCCGACTTACTTCGTCTGTCTCTGTCCCTTTGGTTTGCTCCCGTTCCCATTTGCACTACGACCGGACCTTCTAACTTAGTGCGATCTTCAAACTTGGATCTACAGCGCTCAATTGCTCCATCCAAGTCAATCGTAAATACGGTGAAAAGTTGAAGATCCAATACAGAAATTTGAGGGACGGCAGTTGTCACATTTGACGCCACTGCTAAAGAGCATGTCGCTTGTGAGAGGGAGAATATTTCTGGCGTGAAGCCTGTTTGAGGCAGTCAATCTAGATTTGTGGGAGAAATGAGCTGTACAGGCTGGATTATGGACAAGAAAATGGAATTTGTCGAAGGTGCAATGATGCACTGCAGCCAATGAAAGTCCTTTTGTGAGATTGAGTCAGCAAGAGCCCGGATAGCTCAGTCGGTAGAGCATCAGACTTTTAATCTGAGGGTCCAGGGTTCAAGTCCCTGTTCGGGCGCTGCTTTTAAATCACGATATGCATTTCTACATTCGTGCTCTGATCCTTCAGCAATGAGAATAACAACAGGACTCGGCCTTTCAACCGCTCGAGCCTTTCTGCCATTCAATTGGATCTGTGATCGCACTCCGTTTGCATCCCTTTGCTCCAGATCCCTTAATACCTTTGGTTAACCAACATCGATCAATCTCAAGATTAACATTGCCAATTGACCCAGATTTAAGTGCTGTTTGCGGAAGTGTGTTACAAATTTCTGCCACCTATTCCATGTTGAAGCCTTTCCTAACTTCTCTCCTGAAAGGCTTGCAACGAATGTTGACTCTGTGTCCCGTGCTCCTAGACGGGCCAATCATCGGAAATAGCTTCGCTCTATCGACACTATCAGTTCCACTTAATATCGTGAATACTTCAATCAAATCGCCACGTAAGCTTCTAAATTCCAGGGAATGTATCCCTAGTTTGTGCAATCTCCCATTGTAATTGGTCCCTTGGACTCTGTGTATCATTCTGGTAAATCTACGCTTCACTTTTTAAGCCTAATATTACCTTCCTAAATTGTGATGCCCAGAACTGCACACAGTACTCCAGGTGTGGTCTAACCAGTGCTTTGTATGGCTGTTGCATAATTTCTCCCCCTTATATTGTCATCCTATAGATATAAGTATCACCTTTCATTCAGCCTTTTTGATTCTTTTCTGTACCTGTCCATGACCATTAAATGATATATGTACATGGACCCTTAAGTCTATTTGGATCTCAACTGTTTCCAGCTTAACATTGTATAGAGTGTATTCTAAACGCCCCTTTTTATTTCCGAAGTGGATGACATCACACTTCGCTAATATTTCAATCAATTTGCCACAGATTTGCCCATTCACATAATCTATGAATATCTGGTCAAATTTCTTGCTTCCACCTATACTGCTTATAATGCCGCCTATCTATTTTGTCATCGTTAAACTTGAATGTTTGGCTCTCAATCCCATCAAGTAAGTCGTTAATAAAATCGGTGAATAGATGAGGCCACATAAGAGATCCCTCACGGACAGCACTCGTCATATCCTGCCAAATAAAGTACCAGATCATTATCCGTAAACTGCGTCTCCTGTCGCGCAAACAATTTCCTAACCAGGACAATAAAACTGTATTTTGCTCCATGTCTGCCAGCTACTAATGATTTGTGAACTGGGGCTCATAAACCTCTTTACTCCTCAACAGTTAATAGCTTCCAATTATTTAGAAAAGACTCGGAACTATCTCATAATGTTGCAAGGTGGATGCTGTCACACTTGGGCACAGTGAACTCGATTTGCCTTTGTTTTGCCGACTTACTTCGTCTGTCTCTGTCCCTTTGGTTTGCTCCCGTTCCCATTTGCACTACGACCGGACCTTCTAACTTAGTGCGATCATCAAACTTGGATCTACAGCGCTCAATTGCTCCATCCAAGTCAATCGTAAATACGGTGAAAAGTTGAAGATCCAATACAGAAATTTGAGGGACGGCAGTTGTCACATTTGACGCCACTGCTAAAGAGCATGTCGCTTGTGAGAGGGAGAATATTTCTGGCGTGAAGCCTGTTTGAGGCAGTCAATCTAGATTTGTGGGAGAAATGAGCTGTACAGGCTGGATTATGGACAAGAAAATGGAATTTGTCGAAGGTGCAATGATGCACTGCAGCCAATGAAAGTCCTTTTGTGAGATTGAGTCAGCAAGAGCCCGGATAGCTCAGTCGGTAGAGCATCAGACTTTTAATCTGAGGGTCCAGGGTTCAAGTCCCTGTTCGGGCGCTGCTTTTAAATCACGATATGCATTTCCACATTCGTGCTCTGATCCTTCAGCAATGAGAATAACAACAGGACTCCGCCTTTTAACCGCTCGAGCCTTTCTGCCATTCAATTGGATATGTGATCGAACTCCGTTTGCATCCCGTTGCTCCAGATCCCTTAATATCTTTGGTAAACCAACATCTATCAATCTCAAGATTAACATTGCCAATTGAGCCAGATTTAAGTGCTGTTTGCGGAAGTGTGTTACAAATTTCTGCCACCTATTCCATGTTGAAGCCTTTCCTAACTTCTCTCCTGAAAGGCTTGGAACGAATGTTGACTCTGTGTCCCGTGCTCCTAGACGGGCCAATCATCGGAAATAGCTTCGCTCTATCGACACTATCAGTTCCACTTAATATCGTGAATACTTCAATCAAATCGCCACGTAAGCTTCTAAATTCCAGGGAATGTATCCCTAGTTTGTGCAATCTCCCATTGTAATTGGTCCCTTGGACTCTGTGTATCATTCTGGTAAATCTACGCTTCACTTTTTAAGCCTAATATTACCTTCCTAAATTGTGATGCCCAGAACTGCACACAGTACTCCAGGTGTGGTCTAACCAGTGCTTTGTATGGCTGTTGCATAATTTCTCCCCCTTATATTGTCATCCTATAGATATAAGTATCACCTTTCATTCAGCCTTTTTGATTCTTTTCTGTACCTGTCCATGACCATTAAATTATATATGTACATGGACCCTTAAGTCTATTTGGATCTCAACTGTTTCCAGCTTAACATTGTATAGAGTGTATTCTAAACGCCCCTTTTTATTTCCGAAGTGGATGACATCACACTTCGCTAATATTTAAATCAATTTGCCACAGATTTGCCCATTCACATAATCTATGAATATCTGGTCAAATTTCTTGCTTCCACCTATACTGCTTATAATGCCGCCTATCTATTTTGTCATCGTTAAACTTGAATGTTTGGCTCTCAATCCCATCAAGTAAGTCGTTAATAAAATCGGTGAATAGATGAGGCCACATAAGAGATCCCTCACGGACAGCACTCGTCATATCCTGCCAAATAAAGTACCAGATCATTATCCGTAAACTGCGTCTCCTGTCGCGCAAACAATTTCCTAACCAGGACAATAAAACTGTATTTTGCTCCATGTCTGCCAGCTACTAATGATTTGTGAACTGGGGCTCATAAACCTCTTTACTCCTCAACAGTTAATAGCTTCCAATTATTTAGAAAATACTCGAACTATCTCATAATGTTGCAAGGTGGATGCTGTCACACTTGGGCACAGTGAACTCGATTTGCCTTTGTTTTGCCGACTTACTTCGTCTGTCTCTGTCCCTTTGGTTTGCTCCCGTTCCCATTTGCACTACGACCGGACCTTCTAACTTAGTGCGATCTTCAAACTTGGATCTACAGCGCTCAATTGCTCCATCCAAGTCAATCGTAAATACGGTGAAAAGTTGAAGATCCAATACAGAAATTTGAGGGACGGCAGTTGTCACATTTGACGCCACTGCTAAAGAGCATGTCGCTTGTGAGAGGGAGAATATTTCTGGCGTGAAGCCTGTTTGAGGCAGTCAATCTAGATTTGTGGGAGAAATGAGCTGCACAGGCTGGATTATGGACAAGGAAACGGAATTTGTAGAAGATGCAATGATGCACTGCAGCCAATTAAAGTCCTTTTGAGAACTCAAGCTAGCAAGAGCCCGGATAGCTCAGTCGGTAGAGCATCAGACTTTTAATCTGAGGGTCCAGGGTTCAAGTCCCTGTTCGTGCGCTGCTTTTAAATCACGATATTCATTTCTACATTCGTGCTCTGATACTTTAGCAATGAGAATAACAAAAGGAGTAAACCTTTTTACCGCTCGAGCCTTTCTGCCATTCAATTAGATCTGTGATCGAACACCGTTTGCATCCCTTTGCAGCAGATCCCTTTTTTATCTTTGGTTAACAAACATCAAGTTTAACATTGACAATTGACCCAGCTTTAACTGCGGTTTGCGGAAGTTTGTTACAAGTTTCTGACACCCATTCTATGTAGAACCCTTTCCTAACTTCTCTCCTGAACGGCTTGGAACTAATGTTGAGTCTATGTCCCGTACTCCTAGACGGGCCAATCATCGGAAATAGCTTCGCTCTATCGACACTTTCAGTTCCACTTAATATCGTGAATACTTCAATCAAATCACCACTTAAGCTTCTAAATTCCAGGGAACATATCCCTAGTTTGTGCAATCTCCCATTGTAATTTGTCCCTTGGCCTCTATGTATCATTCTGGTAAATCTACGCTTCACTTTTTAAGCCTAAATTTGCCCAGAAATTAAAGTGCGAGTGTTCACGCGGAGGTATGGAGCCGGCGCGGTAGTACTTACCGCGTCTGCCGTTTGCCTTTTCCCACACAGGAACTTGCTCTTTTCTGAGCTGAACTGCAGGGCAGCGTATGACGTCACACCGCCCTGCAGCGCAGCGTGCGCGTTTCATCGCGTGCGATGTCCAGTGAAGACACGCCCTGGAACGATAGCAAAATACTGCGGATGCTGGAAATCCGAAATAACAACAGAAAACGCTGGAAAAACTCAGCAGGCCAGGCAGCATCCGTGGAGAGAGAAAGAGAGTTAACATTTCAGGTCGATGACCTTTCATCAGAACGGTTCTTTACCATAGGCCACGCCCCCAATTTTTTTTTCACTTCAATGGATTTTCACATCAGCTGAAGGCAGATTTCTAACAGTGGTAGACGTGGCATTTAAAGTAAGTTGCATTTAAATGCATGTTTTGAAAACTTTTAAAGTATTTTAGATGAATTGGAGTAATTTTAAACAGTTGTAAAGAGATTTAAAGTAATTTAAATAGTTTTAAAAGCCCTGAAATCATTTTTTTCATTGATTTTACTGTTTATAATCAGCAAACGGAAATGGCTGCTATCAGCAATATCCAGTTTATCAAAAGAACACAAAATTTCAGTGACGATGATCTCCGCACACGCCTCGACGAGGTCGATGCGAATCGGTTAAGGATCATTGTAACTGAGAAGTCCAAACCGCCTCGAAAAGGCCAAATGGCAGCGTGGAAAGAGGTTGCTGAAAGTGTGTCCGCAACCTCGACCATTCCTCGTACACCTGAACAATGTCGCAAAAAATTCAGTGATTTATTGCGAACGCTCAAGGTTTGTATAGTTATAACAAAAGTCAATGTTAAAATGTCTTTAAATTTAATATGAAATACTTTTAAACAGTGTTTGTTTGCTAAGCTGAGTTAACTGAAGTCACAAGATGCTGCCATAAATTTTTATGGCTTTTGTAGCCAGGCAAGTGTCATAAAATGCTAATGTTATCTTGATTCCACTGCTTTGAGTTGTTTACTGAGTTAACTGTGTGAGTGCCAATGCAGTTTTGGTGTAAAAACCCTTACATTTCAGATTTTATGTTTCAATTTTAGAGTAAAACTGCTCACAACGCCAGAGAATGTGCACTGACAGGCGGTGGTGTTGTCACGTTAAGGGCGTTAACCGAACATGAGGAAAGGCTCAAGCATATGTTTGGATATCTTCGCGGATGTCCCTTTGAAACTGAACAAATCGACAGAGGTGATGTGTGCTGAATATCAGCTTCTGTGATGTGGCACATCATGCTTTACCTTTGCTAATCTTTACTGTTTCCTTTACATAGGTTTACAGCAGACTTCTCAGTCACGGGATGAGCAGTGCATTGAGTCTGCAGCCTAAGAGGTCATTGGTGAAGGGCATGTTGAGCCAGTGGGAGATGCCAGTGAGGTGGTGGTGGAGGAGCAGCAAGAGGAAATTGTTGCTGAAATGGAATTGGAGGGTCTGGAATCTGGGTTGCTGGAGAGGTCCTCTCCATCTCCTGGCCCCTCTGGCTCTGTGCCAGACAGACAGCAGCTTGATACTGCAGTGCATGTGGGAGAAACAGATATACATGCAGATATACATGCAACAGAACAGGAGTTACAAGGTCACATCCACCATCTTGAAGGGTTGAGGCAATCGATGTGTTCTCTTACAGAGAAACAAGTTGAGTGTCTTGCCTCGGTCAAGCAGGGAATGGATTGTATGTGCATGTCATTTAATCAATTGAAAGAGTCTATCATTGGTCAAAATGTGGGAATGGAGCTTAAGAAAATAAATGAGTCTCTTGTTGGACTCTTGCAGAAACCCGATTTGGGAATGGAGCTTCATAAAATGAATGAGTCTCTTGCTGGACTCTTGCAAATAAGTACTGCTGCCATTACTGTGACTCCCGCAGAACCAACCTTACCTGCTCCCAGCGCAGAAACAGTGCAGTTCCAAGAGCCAGCTGCTCCGCCTGTGGTGATGCAAGCAAACATTGCCTTGCAGCAGCAGCAGCAGCAGCAACCCTGTCAGGAGGCAATTGCTGAAGGGCAAGAGACAGCAAACAGGGCCGTTTCAAGTCGCAGCACAGGGCACCGGTCACGGGGAGCGGGAAAGCGCAGGAGACAGTAGGGTGTTGCATTTTCCACAATGCACATCCATTGACCCTCAGGCATAGTTTCGAGCGGTTAAATCTTTCAATTGTTTAATTTTTCGTTTTATTTAAAAGTTACATGTTTTCATTGTTTTTGTTATTGAAATATGTATTTGTCACTGAAAGTGTAAGTAAACTTTTCATTGAAAAAGTACAGCCTCTATTCACTTTAAAAAAATTCAAATTGTTTATTTGCACAAAAAAATTGAACATTAAAACTGTTTTACATTTAGGAAAGAGTTATTTTCCATCTTGAATGTCATTATTGCAGTAACGAAGCAAAAAAGTAAGTCAAAACTGTTTACAAATTTTTTTATAACCTATTTCTGTTTACGAATGTTTGCAAAGTTGAAAAGTAGCTAGTTAACATTGAAAAGTTATAAACTATGTACATCAACACTGAACATCAGAAGTCTATAATGCTGCAATAAAAGAGCACTGTTTCACTTTAAATTGTGTCTGTTCCTTTATTTGCCTTGCTGGGGGAGAGGGAGAGGGAGGGGGAGGGGGATTGGGAGGTACAAGGCGACACTACCTCGTGAAGGTGTTGGCTACCAGCTGCTCCCGAACAGCCTTACTTTGAGCAGCAGTTGGCTCTTCCCCATCAGGCCTTCCCACAGGCACATTGGCATTGTCCACGTCCTCCATTTCTGCAGGTAGTTCATCTGCAGCGTTAAGGGTCAGTCCTTCCCGCAGGGCAAAGTTATGCAAAGCACAACAGACCACCACAATCTTTGCCACTTTCAGAGGAGAATACTGCAAGGTCCCCCCTGACCTGTCCAGGCACCGGAAGCATGATTTCAGAACTCCGATTGTCCTCTCCAACACTTGCCGTGTGGACACGTGTGCCTGGTTGTATCTCTCCTGAGCCTCATTATTGGTCTTGCGGTAGGGAGTCATCAGCCATGGTCTTAGCGGGTAGCCCTTGTCGCCCAATATCCATGCGGATCCTGGAGGCAATGCATTGAGGGCGCCATATAAGTTAGCGTTACGGAGGACGAAGGAGTCATGATTACTTCCCCGGTTATTTGCATTCACATTTAAGATCCTGAGATGCGCATCACAGACAATCTGGACATTCAATGAATGAAACCCCTTCCTGTTGATAAATGTCACAGGTGCAACCCCTGGTGCCTTCAATGCAACATGGGTTCCATCGACGGCCCCAATCACTTTGGGGAATCCAGCAATGTTATGAAATGCAAGGGCCATCTCCTTTTGATGGCGAGCGGACAAGTCATAGTTAATGAACTCTGAAGCCCTACAGAAAATGGCTTCTGTGACCTGGTGAATGCAGGCCCTTGCAGCATTCTTGGATATGTTGGAAATGTCACCGGTGCTTGCCTGAAAAGTCCCACTTGCAGAGAAGTTCAGTGCTGTGGTTACCTTCATGCTCACTGACAATGCAGTGCGGCTCTTCGAGCGTGTTTGAAGGTCCTCCTTTAACATGTCACAGATTCGGCCAATTGACTCTTTACTGAAGCGCAGCCTCCTCACACACAACTCCTCCGACAGCATCTCAAATGACAGCCTCTCCCTGTACACTCTATTTGGTGGGTAGTAGTTTCTCCTTCTCACGAGGAGACGGGCTTGGTTCCTCCGTCTGTTTTGTTGTCTGGCGTCAAAAATTCTCTGATACAAAATCCCACAGAGGAACAGGAATTGATTGTGAAAGGGCATCTTTCTCCCTCACAGGCTTCCTCTTCAAACAGAAAGTTGTAATGAAAAAATGGAAATAGTTGTTAAAGTAACTTTAGTAAAGTGAGTGGCTATAAAATCAGGTCGGGCTATGGTGGGATACGTGCGCTATCGGATTGGGAACACGTCTACCCGCCACACGGCCCTAGATGATTTTCCAGAACTGTAACATTTTCATAAATTAATGCATACGTACATACATACATACATACTTACTTAGAGGAATATAATTGATGATCATTTTCATCTTTAAAACTTTTTGAAATGTAAATAGTTCATTTTTAAACATTCATTTTCACATTTATGATAGATACCTAAATCAATATGCCTTGTACACACCCACAGTTGCTATACTACTCCAAATGGTCAAAACCCGTTTTTAAACTTTTTTTAAAATTGCAAACTTACCTAAGACTTAATTAAATAAACTTTGGTGGCTTTCAGATTTAAAAAAACTCACTTAAGTAGCCCCACTGCTAAAAGATTTATTCCTCCTGCTGTCTCCGGAGGCACCAAGAATGGCTTACTCCTGCTTTTTACATGTGTAACTGCTAGGAGCTTACACACACTTCCACCATTGAGAAAAATATCCAAGTTCTTGATGCACGTGCAGAATCTCCGGCCCACGCGATTCCACGGAGATACCTTTAGGTGAAGCCACATGAAGTGCCGGTTTTCAGCGCATGCGCAGTACATGCAGGAAACCGGCAATTGGAGACCGAATACGCGAGAGTACACAGTGCGTACTCTCGCGTATTAGGTCTAATTTTCGGGCCATTACATTCCTAAGGTGTGTTGCCCAAAACGTAAGATCGTAAGGGGATGAAGCTCAGGCCTTTGCTAAGGGCTGATCATTCGGGGTCAGAGAGGGGAAGGTCAGAGGGGATAGTGAAAACGGAACCACGATGGAGTTCCCCTTGTTCTCACCTTTTACGCCACCAGCCTCCACATTCAACGTATCATCCTCCGCACTTCCGCCTCCTCCAGCGTGATCCCACCACCAAGCACATCTTCCCCTCACCTCCACTTTCAGCATTCCATAGGGAACGCTCCCTCCAAGACACCCTCGTCTAAACCTCTATCGCCCCCAACACCCCTTCCCCTTCGCTCAGCACCTTCCCATGCAAGCGCAGGAAATGCAACACATGCCCTTATACCTTCCACTTTCCCACTGTCCAGGGCCCAAAACACCGCTTCCAGGTGAAACAGCGATTTACTTGTACATCTTGCAATTTAGTATACGGTATTCGCTGCTCACGATGTGGTCTCTACATTGGGGAGACCAAACGCAGATTGGGTGACTGCTTTGTGGAACACCTCCGCTCAGTCCGTAAGGGGGACCCCGTGCTTCCGGTCGCCTGTAACTTTAATTCACAGCTCCACTCCCACTCAGACCTCACCGTCCTCGGCCTCTTCCATTGTTCCACGGAAGATCAGCGTAAGCTCGAGGAACAGCACCATACATCTTTCGATTAGGCACTTTACAGCCTTCCGGACTCAACATAGAATTCAACAACTTCAGATCATAACATATATATATATATTTTATCCACACTTTTGTTCTGTTCTTCTCTTCCACAGGGCAGCTGTCTTCCATTCTGCCAGTGCAATTTACACTTCATCTAGTGCAATCATTTATTTCTTAACCTGTCGCATTACCATCCCCTTTTGCCGTGAATATCTCTTAATGTCTCTCAATGTCTCTAAATCTCTCCTGCCTTCCAGCCTATCACAGGCCTTCCCTTTTGTTCTCTCATCCCCTCCCCCATTTCCCAGCCACTACACTTGCTTAACAATCTGTTCCAATTCCTGCTTTTTTCCAATTCTGACGAAAGTTCATTGACCTGAAACATTAACTTTGTTTCTCTATTCACGGATGCCGCCTGACCTGCTGAGTATTTGCAGCAATTGCGATTTGTGCTCCTGCATAGCTCATTCGGTAGAGCATCAGACTTTTAACTTGAGGGCCCTGGGTTCAAGTCCCTGTTCCTGCGCTGCTTTTAAATCACGATATTCATTTCCAAATTCGTGCTGTGATCCTTCAGCTTTGAGAATAACAACAGGACTAGGCCTTTTAAACGCTCGAACCTTTCTGCCTTTCAATTAGATATGTGATCGAGATCCCTTAATATCTTTGGCTAACAAACATCTATCAATCTTAAGATAACATTGACAATTGATCCAGCTTTAACTGCTGTTTTGGAAAGTGTGTCACAAGTTTCTGCCACCCATTCCATGTAGAAGTCTTTCCTAACTTCTCTCCTGGCTTGGATCTAATGTTGAGTCTGTGTCCCGTACTCCTAGACGGGACAATCATCGGAAATAACTATGCTATATCGACACTACAATTCCACTTAATATCGTGTATACTTCAATCAAATCAGCACTTTAGCTTCTAAATTCCAGGGAATATATCCTTACTTTGTGCAATCTCCCATTGCAATTTGACCCTTGGACTCTGTGTATCATTCTGGTAAATCTACGCTTCACTTTTTAAGCCTAATATTACCTTCCTAAGGTGTGATGTCCAGAACTGTACACAGTACTCCAGGTGTGGTCTAACCGGTGCATTATATCGCTGTGGCATAATTTCTCCCCCTTATATTGTCATCCTATAGATATAAGTATCACCTTTCAATTAGCCTTTTTGATTCTTTTCTGTACCTGTCCATGATCATTTTATGATATATGTACATGGACCCTTAAGTCTATTTGGATCTCAACTGCTTCCAGCTTAACATTGTATAGAGTGTATTCTAAACGCCACTTCTTAGATCCGAGGTGGATGACATCACACTTGCTAATATTTAAATCAATTTGCCACAATTTTGCCCATTCACATAATCTATGAATATCTGTTCAAATTTCTTGCTTCCACCTAAACTGCTTACAATGCCGCCTTTCATTTTGTCATCATCAAATTTGAATGTGTGGCTCTCAATCCCATCAAGTAAGTCGTTAATAAAATCGGTGAATAGATGAGGCCACATAAGAGTTCCCTCAGGGACACCACTCGTCATATCCTGCCAAATAAAGTACCAGGTTATTATCCGTAAACTGCGTCTCCTGTCGCGCAAACAATTTCCTAACCAGGACAATAAAACTGTATTTTGCTCCATGTCTACTAGCTAATAATGATTTGTGAACTGGGACTCATAAACCTCTTTGCTCCTCAACAGTTAATAGCTTCCCATTATTTAAAAAATACTCCGAACTATCTCATAATGTTGCAAGGTGGATGCTGTCACACTTGCGCACAGTGAACGCGATTTGCCTTTGTTTTGCCGACTTACTTCGTCTGTCTTTGTCCCTTTGGTTTGTTCCCGTTCCCATTTGCACTACGACCGGACCTTCTAACTTAGTGCAATCTTTAAACTTGGATCGACAGTGCTCAATTGCTCCATCCAAATCAATCATAAATACGGTGAAAAGTTGAAGATCCAATACAGATATTTGGTGAACGGCAGTTGTCACATCTGACGCCACTGCTAAAGAGCATGTCGTTTGTAAGAGGGAGAATATTTTTGACGTGAAGCCGGTTTGAGGATTTGTGGGAGAAATGCGCTGCACAGGCTGGATTATGGACAAGGAAACGGAATTTGTCGAAGGTGCAATGATGCACTGCAGCCAATGAAAGTCATTTTGTGAACTTTAGCTAGCAAGAGCCCGGATAGCTCGGTCGGTGGAGCATCAGACTTTTAATCTGAGGTTCCAGGGTTCAAGTCCCTGTTCGGGCGCTGCGTTTAAATCACGATATTAATTTCCACATTCGTGCTCTGATCCTTCAGCAATGAGAATAACAACAGGAGTTGACCTTTTAACCGCTCGAGCCTTTTTGCCATTCAATTAGATCTGTGATCGAACACCGTTTGCCTCCCTTTGCAGCAGGTCCCTTTTTTATCTTTGGTTAACAAACATCAAGTTTAACATTGACAATTGACCCAGCTTTAACTGCGGTTTGCGGAAGTTTGTTACAAGTTTCTGACACCCATTCCATGTAGAAGCCTTTCCTAACTTCTCTCCTGAAAGGCTTGGAACTTATGTTGAGTCTGTGTCCCGTACTCCTAGACGGGCCAATCATCGGAAATAGCTTCGCTCTATCGACACTTTCAGTTCCACTTAATATCGTGAATACTTCAATCAAATCACCACTTAAGCTTCTAAATTCCAGGGAATATATCCCTAGTTTGTGCAATCTCCCATTGTAATTTGAACATTGGTTCTATGTATCATTCTGGTAAATCTACGCTTCAGTTTTTAAGCCTAATATTACCTTCCTAAGGTGTGTTGCCAAAAACGTAAGGGCGTAAGGGGATGAAGCTCAGGCCTTTGCTAAGGGCTTTTCATTCGGGGTCAGAGAGGGCAAGGTCAGAGGGGATAGTGAAAACGGAACCACGATGGATTTCTCCTTGTTCTCACCTTTTACGCCATCAGCCTCCACATTCAACGGATCATCCTCCGCCATTTCCGCCACCTCCAGCGTGATCCCACCACCAAACACATCTTCCCCTCACCTCCACTTTCAGCATTCCGTAGGGAATGCTCCCACCACGACACCCTCGTCCAATCCTCTATCGCCCCCAACACCCCTTCCCCTTCGCCCAGCACCTTCCCATGCAAGCGCAGGAGATGCAACACATGCCCTTATACCTCCCCTCTTCCCACTGTCCAGGGCCCCAAACACCGCTTCCAGGTGAAACAGCGATTTAGTTGTACATCTTGCAATTTAGTATACTGTATTCGCTGCTCACGATGTGGTCTCTACATTGGGGAGACCAAACGCAGATTGGGTGACCGCTTTGTGGAACACCTCGGTTCAGTCCGTAAGGGGGACCCCGAGCTTCCGGTCGCCTGTAACTTTAATTCACGGCTCCACTCCCACTCAGACCTCACCGTCCTCAGCGTAAGCTCGAGGAACAGCACCTCATCTTTCGATTAGGCACTTTACAGCCCTCTGGACTCAACATAGAATTCAACAACTTCAGATCATAACCTATATATATATATTTTATCCACACTTTTTTTCTGTACTTCTCTTCCACAGGGCAGCTGTCTTCCATTCTGCCAGCGCAATTTACACTTCATCTAGAGCAATCATTTATTTCTTAACCTGTCGCATTACCATCCCCTTTTGCCTTGAATATCTCTTAATGTCTCTCAATGTCTCTAAATCTCTCCTGCCTTCCAGCCTATCACAGGCCTTCCCTTTTGTTCTCTCATCCCCTCCCCCATTTCCCAGCCACTACACTTGCTTAACAATCTGTTCCATTTCCTGCTTTTTTCCAATTCTGAAGAAAGTTCATCGACCTGAAACGTTAACTCTGTTTCTCTCTTCACGGATGCTGCCTGACCTGCTGAGTATTTGCAGCAATTGCTATTCGTGCTCCTGCATAGCTCAGTCGGTAAAGCATTAGACTTTTAACTTGAGGGTCCAGGGATCAAGTCCCTCCTTTAAAATCGCGAAACTCATCTCTACATTCGTGCTCTGATTTTTTAACAATGAGAATAGCAACAGGACTAGTCCATTTAATCCCTCGAGCCATTCTGCCATTCAGTGCGATCTGTGATCGAACTCCGTTTCGATCACTTTGCTAAACAGAAAAATAGGAGAAGGAGTAGGCCATTGCACACTTTGAACCAGCTCCGCCGTTCAATATGATCATGGCTGACCTCCATCTCAGTATTATATTCCCGCTCACTCCCCATACCCCTTGATGCCTTTTTTTAATCTAGAAATCTATCTATCTCCTTCTTAAATATATTCAATGACTTGGCCTCCAAAGTCTTCCGTTGTAGAGAATTCCACAGATGCACCACCCTCTGAGTGAAGAAATTTTTCCTCATCTCAGTCCTAAATATCCTACCCCGTATCCTGAGACTGTGACCCCTCATTCTAGAACCCCCAGCCAGGGGAAACATCCTCTCTGCATCCAGTCTCTCTGCCATTGTAAGAATTTTATACGTTTCAATGAGATCCCCTCTCATTCTTCAAAACTCTAATGAATACAGGTGTAGTCGACCCAATCTCTCCTCGTACGACAGTCCTGCCATCCCAGGTATCAGTCTGGTGAACCTTCGCCCTACTCCCTCTATGGCAAGTATATGCTTTCTTAGGTAAAGAGAACAAAACTGCACACAGTACTCCAGGTGTGGTCTCACTAAGGCCCTGTACAACTTCAGTAACACATCATTGCTCCTGTACTCAAATCCTCTGCTATGAAGGCCAACATTCCACTTGCCTTCCTACCTTCTTGCTGCACCTGCATGTTTGCTTTCAGTGACTGGTGTACAAGGACACCCAGGTCCATTTATGCATCAACATCTCCCAATCTATCACCATTTAAATGCTATTATGCCTTTCTTTTTTACCTACCGAAGTGGATAACTTCACATTTAACCACGTTAACCTGCATCTGCCATGTATTTGCCCACTCACTCAACTTGTCTAAATCGCCTGGAAGCCTCTTTGCATCCTCCTCACAACTCACAATCCCACCCAGTTTCGTGTGGTCCGCAAACGTGGAAATATTACATTTGGTACGCTCATCCAAATCATTGATATACACTGTGAATAGCTGGGGATCAAAGGCTGATCCCTTTGGTGCCACACTCGTCACCGCCTGCCACCCCGAAAAAGACTCATTGATTCCTACTCTCTCTTTCCTGTCTGTTAACCAATTTTCAATTCATGCCAGTATATTACCCCCAATGAAATGTGCTTGAAATTTGCACACTAACCTCTTATGTCGGACTTTATCAAAGGCCTTCTGAAAATCTAAATACTCCACATCCACTGGTTTTCCCTTATCTATTTTACCAGTTACATCCTCAAAAACTCCAGTAGGTTTGTCAAACACGATTTCCCTTTCATAAATACATGCTGACTTATGAAATCCCGTTGATTATTTCTAAGTGTCCTATTATCACATCTTTTATACTCTATATAGACTCTAGCATGCTCCCGACTACTGATGATAGGCTATCAGGTCTGTAGTTCCCTGTTTTCTCTCTCACTCCATTTTTATTATGCGGAGATGCCGGTGTTGGACTGGGGTGGACAAAAATGAGAAGTCGCACAACACCAGGTTATTTTCCAACAGTTTTATTTAAAATTACGAGCTTTCGGAGCTGCTGCCTGACGAAGGGGCAGCGGCTCCGAGAACTCGTAATATTAAATAAAACTGTTGGACTATAATCTGGTGTTGTGTGACTCCTTTTTTAAATAGTGGGGTTACATTTGCCACCCTCCAATCTGCAGGAACTTTTCCATAATCTATAACATTCTGGAAGATGACAATCACTGCATCTACTATTTCCATGGCTACCTCTTTTAGTACTCTGGGGTGCAGATTATGAGGCCCTGGGGATTTCTTGGCTTTCAGTCCCATTAATTTCCCAAGCACTATTTTTTTACTAATACTAATTTCCTTGAATTCTTTCTTCTCACTAGACCCTTGGTTCCCTAGCATTTCTGCGAAGTTATTTGTGTCCTCTTCCGTGAAGATAGCACAAAAGTATTTGTTTAATTGCTCAGCCATTTCCTTGTTCCCCATTATAAATTCTCCCGTTTCTGACTGTAAGGGACCTACACTTGTCTTTACAATTCGAAGAAGGTTTTACAATCCGCTTGTATGTTCCTTGCAAGTTTACTCTTTATACTTCATCTGCCAACTTACTTCCAACTCTTCGTCTATCTATATCCATTTGCAGACACTGTGTGTTCTTGCAGGTGAAAAATTAATTCACTCGAGTCACTCTCAAAGCAGAAGATCACAGTTTATTTAACAGAGCGCTCTGGGAAGGAGCCATCGACCCTGCGGTCTAGTGATCCACTTCTCGTCGTTACAGTGGTATCAAAACTTATTTTATACATTATAGGGTCGTTACGCAATTCATTACATACAAATGTCTTCACCCAATCACATTCCCCCAGCAACAGACTTCTAATTATAAACTGCACTTTAAGCTAAAAAATGTTACTTCCCTATCGAAACTATAAACATCGAAATGTTGTGTCAGCTCTGTCTAGTCGGACTGGCTGGCCATGCGGTGATTGGTTCTCAAGTGTAACCGTTGTACTATTATTATCTTGGTGGGCCTCGGACGTACGCATGTTGAACACAGACATTACTCATCGAACTGTGTTAGCAAAACCATTCTGAATTTACGAATTTATTACATTCTTAAAGCCCTATAATTTTTACTCTAACAATCCCTCCTGTTGTTCCCTGATCAAAACTCCTTTTGTGACACGAAGCCAGCATCATACGGATTTATGGTAATGTAAGTCGATATGTTTACATTCCAGGGGCTCACAGTCCGTTAGTCAGATTGTGGCATCCTTGTATAGGGACTCATATCCACACATCTCTCTCTCCGGGTGTCATTCATTAACCATCATGGCACTTACAGCAGGCCGTGACATTTTAGCGCAACAACATTTTAACAATAGGGCCAGACCATACATCACTAATATTATAACAATGAACAAAATCAATCCTTGTACTACTGCTGTCCCGAGTGATCCCTACCATCCAGTCGCCCAGCCCCAAAGGGTGGATGCCAGAGGTTGTTTTAATGTTTTTAAATTATTCCTGTATGTGTTCTGCCAAGTTAGTTGTTGCTTCCGAGTTATCTGGTATGTAGGTGCAACATTCTGTACTTATTATGGCACAGGTTCCCCCTTTTTCCGCCAACACATAGTCAAGGGCCATCCGATGTTGTAGAGCTACTATGCGGAGGGACCATCTCTGCATTAACCTTAGCTAGGGCTTCAGCTGTATCGTTGGCCACCTGCTCCAAGACGGAGGCCATGTTAGTGGATTCCCTTGCCAATTTACCCGCTCCATTCTCGGGGCAACCAGGGATAGGCCCTATGACCGCACACGAAATGAGTCCCGTTGTAGGAGGTATACTTATTTACCTCTGGGGGGTCCCATTGTACTAAAAAGTCACCGCTTTCGTTTAGTGATGGGAGTTTCACACTACCCGGCTCACCAGGCAAGGCAATGTTATATGTGCTGTTAATGTAGCCCACAATAGGATCTGTCGGTCGTCCCCTCTTTACGAGACATAGTCCCCCCCTTTGTCCCTTCTTACTCCTCGTTCTAAGGAACGGTGGTAGTTAGTAATCGTTATACGTTGACCGTGTCCACCCATTACAATATTCTGGGTTGTACCCATGACGTTGCAGCTTTGCTATAGTTCTGCCGTCTGTCTTGGCTTCATAACAGCCCACACTTGTGCATCCTGCTCTAACTCCAAACATCCAACTGACCGTCTCATCATCACTAAGTGGGATTAGTTGTAAGGGGACTCCTTCCTCCGAGTGCGTGGGGACATGGGCGCAGACCCAACAGCTGGCAGCATCAACTCTCTTGGCATATGTGCATGACATATATAACAATGTGTTCACCCGTAACCCTCTTTTGGCCCGTGGGGGTACTCTAGCCTGAGTCCTCCCGAGGCTACATATTATGATTATACAAACTAGGAAACTACACCTAATATTGCATAACACGTTCATCTTATCACTTTATGTTAACAATGTCCCAAAGGCTATATCGCCAACCGAACCGCTTTGTTGCTTGAAGATTCTATTTTCCTGTGGGGGTGAATAGAATACTGTCATTAGCCTGGTTCCTCGATAGCAATCATTTGGATTCCCTCCTCCTGCTCGACCGGTTGGAGTCGATGGGATTGTACCTATATATGCTTCACGATACATCCCATGGTGTATCCCATTATGACAATGCATATTGTCCATACCATCGTCCATACTAGCGCCCATTCCCATTCTTTGAATTGTCTAACGTATTCTTCACTTCCCACAAAAGGTACATGCTCTCTTGTAGCCATTTTTAAGCTGGCGAAGGGTCATAGACTTTTAGCTGTGTCCAGTGCTTCCATCGTCCCATGCCCTTCATATCAATGCAAGCACACGTATCTCCACTAATTAGAATCTGATGTGGTCCTGACCATCTTGGGGCAAACCCGGGTTTTCCTGGTAAACCTTTAACCACTACCTTAGTCCCGGCTGGAGGGATAGATGGGAAAGCGATCAATTCTAAATCCCTATCCTTTTCTCCCTGTCTGTCCCGCGTTTGCTGCCTCATATCCTTTAATTGACTGCTTAATTCGAGGACATACCTTCGGAGCTTATCCTTTAGAGGACCCACATCGTCTTCCCCAGTTATTATGCCATGGGGGAGTTGCATTGCCCTCCCCGTCATTAGCTCATATGGTGATAAGCCCGTTGTTCGGTTTGGGGTGGCTCTTAGTTTCATTAAGACTTGTAGTAACACATCTACACACTGCTGATCTTTGTCCCCTGAAGCCTTGGCTCAGGCTGTTTTCAAGGTTCGGTTCATTCGTTCCACCATTCCAGAACTTTGGGGATGGTACGGAATGTGGAATTTCTGTTTTATGCCCATCCACTTGCATACATTCTTCACTACTGCTCCCGTAAAGTGAATTCCCTGATCTGAGTAAAATTTGGATCGGTATTCCCCACCTCGGAATTATTTCCTCTGCCATTATTCGTGCCACGGTTGTGGCAATACAGTACAGGGAATGCCTCAACCCACCTGGTAAACTGGTCTATTATTACCAGGCAATACCTCTTACCCCTTGATGTGGGGAGGGGTCCGGTGAAGTCTAGTTGTATATTTTCCCATGGGCCCCTCAGCCGTGGTTGGTGGGCCATCCGTATCTTAACGGGTCATCCTGGGTTTTGCTGGGCACACGCGATACACCGCTGGCAATGTTTTGCCACCTCTCTTCCTAACCCAGGCCACCACCATTCTTTACTTATTAGGTCAATCATCGGCCCTCTTCCTGTATGGGCGTCTACATGGTGTAGTTCTAAGAGCATTTGTCTGATACATGCAGGGGCTATCACCTTCCCGTTTTTCCGCCATATAGCTTCCTTGTCTGATCTAGCTCCTGTGCGGTACCATTCCTGTTTCTCCCCTTCTTGGGTCTCTTTCTGTAATTTCCTAATAGCTATTTCTTCCACCTGTGCACTGGCTATGTTTTCTTCAACCACTTCTTGTTCAAGAGCTTGCTGTGCTGCTAAATCAGCGGCATGGTTCCCTTTTTGTTCCTGATTTTGTATTTTCTGGTGCGCCTTTATTTTTATTACTGCTGCTAGTGTTGGGGCCTTTGCGGCTTCCAAGAGGGCCTCTATCCGCTGCTGGTGTTTTATACGATCCCCTCTTTAGCAACTATGTGACACGCCCACTGGACCACCGCATGATATCTTTTCACCGCCACTATTCACATTTTTAATATCGCTTGGTGGGATTGGGACAACCCGTCCTTAAACATTTGAATAAAGGGCTGTTGTCGGGAGCGACGAGACCAGAGGTGCTGTGAGGTGCTGTGAGTATTTGAACTCACTTTCGCGGGCTTTTCTCCACAGGCTGTTGTCGGGAGCGACGAGACCAGAGGTGCTGTGAGGTGCTGTGAGTATTTGAACTCACTTTCGCCGGCTTTTCTCCACAGGCTGTTGTCGGGAGCGACGAGACCAGAGGTGCTGTGAGGTGCTGTGAGTATTTGAACTCACTTTCGCCGGCTTTTCTCCACAGGCTGTTGTCGGGAGCGACGAGACCAGAGGTGCTGTGAGGTGCTGTGAGTATTTGAACTCACTTTCGCCGGCTTTTCTCCACAGGCTGTTGTCGGGAGCGACGAGACCAGAGGTGCTGTGAGGTGCTGTGAGTATTTGAACTCACTTTCGCCGGCTTTTCTCCACAGGCTGTTGTCGGGAGCGACGAGACCAGAGGTGCTGTGAGGTGCTGTGAGTATTTGAACTCACTTTCGCGGGCTTTTCTTCACAGGCTGTTGTCGGGAGCGACGAGACCAGAGGTGCTGTAAGGTGCTGTGAGTATTTGAACTCTCTTTCGCGGGCTTTTCTTCACAGGCTGTTGTCGGGAGCGACGAGACCAGAGGTGCTGTGAGGTGCTGTGAGTATTTGAACTCACTTTCGCGGGCTTTTCTTCACAGGCTGTTGTCGGGAGCGACGAGACCAGAGGTGCTGTGAGGTGCTGTGAGTATTTGAACTCACTTTCGCGGGCTTTTCTCCACAGGCTGTTGTCGGGAGCGACGAGACCAGAGGTGCTGTGAGGTGCTGTGAGTATTTGAACTCACTTTCGCGGGCTTTTCTTCACAGGCTGTTGTCGGGAGCGACGAGACCAGAGGTGCTGTGAGGTGCTGTGAGTATTTGAACTCACTTTCGCGGGCTTTTCTTCACAGGCTGTTGTCGGGAGCGACGAGACCAGAGGTGCTGTGAGGTGCTGTGAGTATTTGAACTCACTTTCGCGGGCTTTTCTTCACAGGCTGTTGTCGGGAGCGACGAGACCAGAGGTGCTGTGAGGTGCTGTGAGTATTTGAACTCTCTTTCGCGGGCTTTTCTCCACAGGCTGTTGTCGGGAGCGACGAGACCAGAGGTGCTGTGAGTATTTGAACTCACTTTCGCGGGCTTTTCTTCACAGGCTGTTGTCGGGAGCGACGAGACCAGAGGTGCTGTGAGGTGCTGTGAGTATTTGAACTCACTTTCGCGGGCTTTTCTTCACAGGCTGTTGTCGGGAGCGACGAGACCAGAGGTGCTGTGCAGTGCTGTGAGTATTTAAACTCACTTTCGCGGGCTTTTCTCCACAGGCTGTTGTCGGGAGCGACGAGACCAGAGGTGCTGTAAGGTGCTGTGAGTATTTGAACTCTCTTTCGCGGGCTTTTCTTCACAGGCTGTTGTCGGGAGCGACGAGACCAGAGGTGCTGTGAGGTGCTGTGAGTATTTGAACTCACTTTCGCGGGCTTTTCTTCACAGGCTGTTGTCGGGAGCGACGAGACCAGAGGTGCTGTGAGGTGCTGTGAGTATTTGAACTCACTTTCGCGGGCTTTTCTTCACAGGCTGTTGTCGGGAGCGACGAGACCAGAGGTGCTGTGAGGTGCTGTGAGTATTTGAACTCACTTTCGCGGGCTTTTCTTCACAGGCTGTTGTCGGGAGCGACGAGAGCTGAGGTGCTTTGAGTATTTGAACTCACTTTCGCGGGCTTTTCTTCACAGGCTGTTGTCGGGAGCGACGAGACCAGAGGTGCTGTGAGGTGCTGTGAGTATTTGAACTCACTTTCGCGGGCTTTTCTTCACAGGCTGTTGTCGGGAGCGACGAGAGCTGAGGTGCTGTGAGTATTTGAACTCACTTTCGCGGGCTTTTCTTCACAGGCTGTTGTCGGGAGCGACGAGACCAGAGGTGCTGTGAGGTGCTGTGAGTATTTGAACTCACTTTCGCGGTCTTTTCTTCACAGGCTGTTGTCGGGAGCGACGAGACCGGAAGCGGACCAGGTGAACGGCATTTAAGGAGGGTGGTGGCTTAAACCCGAGTTCCTACAGAGTAGGAACCCCCACCCGCCCTCCTCCTCTAACCTACTAGTCTTTTAGCAGTCTAAAAACAGAGGTCACAAATTTTTTGGTCTCAGTTTCTTTTCAGCAGGGCAGGAACCGGGAGGAGCGGGAAGTCGGCGTAGGACCAAGGGGACACAAGACCGGGAAGTCAGCGAAAGACCAGGGAGGTAAGACTAACTGGTAAGTACTTTCCTCAAACCTTCCTAGAAAGTAAAACTAAAACTAGTGGGATTTGGTTAGTTTAAAAAGGAATAAGAGGAGTACAGTATACATTGGTCTAAGTAAGCTTCGGGAAAACAAAAGTCAATAAATAAACTAAAACTAGAAAATTAAAAAGTAATATAAGGGTTAAGTCATGGCAGTAGAGCTCGGACCTGTGTCATGCTCCTCCTGTAACATGTGGCAAATCAGGGACGCTTCCTGTGTCCCTGACAACCATGTGTGCGGGAAGTGTGTCCAGCTGCAGCTCATGTGGGACCGCATGACGGCCCTTGAGCTGCGGATGGACTCACTTTGGAGCATCCACGATTCTGAGAGGGTTGTGGATAGCACATTTAGTGAGTTGGTCACACCGCAGGTTAAGGCCAGCGTAGATAGTACATGGGTGACCAAAAGGCAGAGCAAGGGCAGGAAGGTAGTGCAGAAATTCCCTGGGGTTGTCTCCCTTAGCAACAGATTCACAGCCTTAGGTGCTGTTGTCGGGGGGGATGACTCATCGGGGGAAGGCACCAGCAGCCAGGCTCATGGCACCATGACTGGCTCTGTTGCAAAGAAGGGAGGGAAAAAGAGTGGCAGGGCTATAGTAATAGGGGATTCGATTGTAAGGGGAATAGATAGGGGTTTCTGTGGTCGCGACCGAGACTCCAGGATGCTATGTTGCCTCCCTGGTGCAAGGGTCAAGGATGTCTCGGTGCAGAACATTCTGGAAGGGGAGGGGGAACAGCCAGTTGTCGTGATACATGTTGGTACCAACGACGTAGCTAAAAAAAGGGAAGAGGTCCTACAAGTAGAATTTAGGGAGTTAGGAGCCAAGCTAAAAAGTAGGACCTCGAAGGTAGTAATCTCTGGATTACTACCAGTGCCACGTGCTAGTAAGAGTACAGAGAACAGGATAGTTAGGCTAAATACGTGGCTTGAGCAGTGGTGTAAGAGGGAGGGTTTTAAATTTTTGAGGCATTGGAACCAGTTTTGTGGTAGGTGTGACCTATACAAAAGGGACGGTCTACACCTGTGCAAAGATGGAACTGATGTTCTCGGAGTAATTTTTGATAAAGCAGTTCGGGAGCATTTAAACTAGTATGGCAGGGGGCTAGAAACCTATGTAGTGAAATAGAGGAAAGTGAAAGGCAGACAGAAATAAATGGTAAAAGGGTGAGGAACAAAAAACAAAGGGCCAAACTAATTCATAAAAAATGTGAGCATAAAAAAAGCCTGAGGGTTTTATACCTTAATGCGAGAAGCATCAGGAACAAGGTAGATGAATTAGCTGTGGAAATAGAGGTTAATAATTATGATCTAATTGGGATTACGGAAACATGGTTGCAGGGTGAGCAGGGCTGGGAGCTTAACATACAGGGGTATTCAGTATTTAGGAAGGATCGACAAAAAAGAAAGGGAGGAGGGGTAGCATTGCTGGTAAAAGAGGGGATAAATGCAATTGAAAGGAAGGATATTAACTCAGTTAATACAGAATCTATATGGGTGGAGCTAAGAAATAGCGAGGGGCGAAAAACATTAATAGGAGTGGTATATAGGCCTCCAAATAGTAAAATAGAGGTTGGGGAGGGCATCACGAGGGAAATTAGAGAAGCGTGCAATAAGAGCACAGCTGTCATCATAGGTGACTTTAACTTACATATAGATTGGACTAGCCTAATCAGTAAAAATAATGAGGAGGAGGAATTCCTTGAGTGTTTAAGGGATGGTTATCTGGATCAATATGTCGAGGAACCAACTCGGGAACAGGCTATATTGGACTGGGTACTGTGCAATGAGAAGGGACTAATTAGTAATCTTGTTGTACGGGGACCCTTGGGTCAGAGCGATCATAACATGATCGATTTCTCACTCGAAATGGAGAGCGAAGAAATTGACTCAGAGACTAAGGTCCTGAATTTAAACAAGGGGAATTATGATGCCATTAGACGGGAACTGAGTAGGTCTGATTGGACAACGTTCCTGGGAGGACTGGAGGTAGATAAACAATGGCAAGCATTTAAAGATAGAATGACAAAATTGCAAAAATTGTTTATACCAATCTGGCATAAAAGGAAATCTAAAAAGGTGACTCAACCGTGGATAACAGGGGAAATTAGAGACAGCATAAAATCCAAAGATAGGGCGTATAAAATAGCCAAAAAAAGTGCCAGAGCGGAAGATTGGGAACAGTTTAAGATAGAGCAAAGGAGGACAAAGGGCTTAATCAAGAGGGGCAAAATAGCTTACGAAAGCAAGCTGGCGGAAAATATAAAAACTAACTCCAAAAGCTTTTATAAGTATATCAAGAGGAAAAGACTGGTGAAAACCAAAGTTGGTCCATTGCAGTCAGATACGGGGGAATATATAACGGGAAATAAGGAAATGGCAGACCAACTAAATGCATACTTTGGGTCAGTCTTTACGAAGGAAGACACAAAAAACCTCCCTGGGATATCGGGAAAAATAGGGACATTGGCAAAGGAGGAACTGACGCAAATCAATATCTCTAAGGATATGGTGTTAAGGAAGCTAAAGGGATTGAAGGCGGACAAATCCCCAGGGCCTGATAACATGCATCCTAGGGTACTGAAGGAGGTGGCCCTAGAGATAGCGGATGCACTAAGTATGATTTTTCAGAATTCATTAGACTCGGGAACAGTGCCCATGGATTGGAGGGTAGCTAACGTTACCCCACTATTCAAAAAGGGGGGTAGGGAAAAAGCAGGTAATTACAGACCTGTAAGCCTTACATCAGTTGTGGGCAAAATGCTGGAGTCCATCATTAAGGATGAAATAGCGGAGCACTTAGCAAATGGGGACAGGATAGGACAGAGTCAACATGGATTTACAAAGGGTAAATCGTGCTTGACTAATCTATTGGAATTTTTTGAGGGAGTAACTGGTAAAATAGATGGGGGAGAGCCAGTAGATGTGGTGTACCTGGACTTCCAAAAGGCCTTCGACAAGGTCCCACATAAAAGATTAGCATGGAAAATTTAAGCTCATGGGATAAAGGGGAAAGTATTGACGTGGATAGAGAACTGGCTGTCAGATAGAAAACAGAGAGTTGGAATAAACGGCTCATTTTCTGAATGGCAGGCAGTAACAAGTGGGGTACCACAGGGATCTGTCCTGGGTCCCCAGCTGTTCACAATTTACATTAATGACCTGGATCAGGGAGTCGGATGCAGCATTTCCAAATTTGCAGACGACACTAAACTAGGAGGGGGGGTGGGCTCAGAGGAGGAGACCAGGAAGCTCCAGAGCGATTTGGACAGACTGGGTGATTGGGCGGATAAATGGCAGATGCACTATAATGTGGACAAGTGCGAAGTTATCCACCTTGGGTGCAGGAACGGGAGGGCAAATTATTATTTAAATGGCAATAAATTGGGAGAGGGGGAAGTACAGAGAGACCTGGGTGTTCTTGTACACCAGTCACTGAAGGCGAGCATGCAGGTGCAACAGGCGGTCAAGAAGGCAAACGGTATGCTGGCCTTCATAGCAAAAGGGTTGGAATACAGGAACAGGGATACCTTGCTGCAGCTGTACAGGGCACTGGTGAGACCACACCTCGAGTACTGTGTACAGTTTTGGTCGCCTCATCTGAGGAAAGATGTTCTTGCCATGGAGGGGGTGCAGCGGCGATTCACCAGGCTGATACCAGGAATAGCGGGATTGACCTATGAGGAGAGACTATGTAGTTTAGGGATGTACACACTGGAGTTTAGAAGATTGAGAGGGGACCTCATAGAAGTGTATAAAATTCTGACAGGTCTAGACAGACTAGATGCAGAAGGAATGTTTCCCTTGGCGGGTGAGAACAGAACTAGAGGACATAATTTAAGGATAAGGGCTAAACCATTTAGGACAGAAATGAGGGGGAATTTCTTCACTCAGAGGGTGGTGAACCTGTGGAACTCATTGCCACAGAGGGCAGTGTACGCCAGCTCATTAAATATATTTAAGAGGGAATTAGATATATTTCTACAGGCAAAAGGGGTTAAGGGTTACGGAGAGAAGGCGGGGACGGGATACTGAATTGGAGGATCAGCCATGATCTCATTAAATGGCGGAGCAGGCTCGAAGGGCCGGATGGCCTACTCCTGCTCCTATCTTCTATGTATCTATGTATGTATCTATGTCTGTCATCTGGGGATCTGCTTGTCACGATGATTCCTGGTATACGACAAACAATCGTTCGCCATAATCACTACTGCTGTCCCCTTTCCGCTGTTTTGTCATTATTATACGTCCCCAATTGGGTGAGGATCCTCCAAAGGCCGCCTGGACCGCTGTTTTCAAGGGGTTGTAGGCCGCGAGTTGGGCCGTCTTGTCCGTAATTAAGGCGATTTGGCTGGTCCAGCCACCGTCTTGGTGGCCGTTTTGTTTATCCACCTCCCTCCATTTATCAGCTGGGCATTTAGCCCGTACTAACTGGTGGATGTCCCGAGGATGGAGGTCGTGTATATCCCACATCTCCTCGATATTTCTCCAAAATTCCCCATTTGTGCTACAGGGCTTCAATGTTCCCAAATCTTTCAATATTGTTTGTTTTTCTAAGGGGCTAAAAACTTGGTACTTGGCTGTGGGATTTTGTACCGTCCCCCCTCTTTTTAAAGGGGCTGCCTTGACTACGTTTGGGTTCTTTTTCTCTTTCTCTAAGTTTTCATCATCACTGTCTTCCATGGAAGGTGCTGATGCCTCTGGGGTGTAAGGAGGTGGTATCACGTCCTCATTTTCGAAGCCCTGGACTTTTACCGAGACGCACAAATGTGCCCGCCTTTCATTCCATAGTTCCGTTTTGTCCCATCAAGGACCGTCTGACCTCCTTTGTATAATACTGACAGTTGTTCTAATTCCAGAATTATTTCACGTTTACTTGCAAGTCTAGTGTGGAGTCGCGGCACCTTGTTAGTTAATGCGACTAATTGGTTTCCTAGTATCACCCCCGCCTTTTTTGTCTTTTTCTGTTTTTGACCCTCCCACCACTCTCTTTGTACTTTCGGATTCTGGAGCGGGTCCCACACCTCCTTGGTCATCTTATCAACTAAACCCTTCCGGTCGTCTGCATAGAACCTAGTAAGGGACCCCATTGGTCCCCATTCTATTTCTTTCCCCGACGCCATTTGTAGTCCAACTTACAGTCTTACCAAATGCTGAGTTCCTCAACTCGGGCTTGTTCTTGATAATTTAAAGACCTTCAAGCGGTTAATTAGTCACAACACACATATATATTTGCTGACTTCACGGTCCCAGGGTGTTTTGGAGCCTCTACCCCTACTTGATCCTGGCCGTCACATGGGACTACGTCCTCTTAAGTCAGACTCAGGCTAGGTGTTAGAGACAGGCACCCTCCTTGTCCATGTCGTTCCATCACTCACTCATTCCTTCGCGACATGTATCGCTACGCAGTGTTCCCTTTAGTACTTGCAATCCGCGCTCTCACAACTGTGTTCTCCTACCTCTCGCAGACTTTACTTGATTCGTGATGCTACGGCACTGTCACTCCGCCTTTCCAGGTGACTCAATTTCTGGATGGTCAAAATTGACTTCTCGTCCGTGTTCACCGGTGCGGGTGGTCTTTCAGTTCCAGAGCATCCTGCCGACTACGCCAATTGTTGGTGAAAAATTAATTCACTCTAGTCTGTCTCAAAGCAGAAGATCACAGTTTATTTAACAGAGGCACTGGAAGAAGAGCCATAGACCCCGCGGTCTAGTGAATTCACTTCTCGACCTTACAGTGATATCGGAACTTCTTTTATACATTATAGGGTCGGCAACGCAATACATTGCATACAAATGTCTTCACACAATCACGTTCCCCCAGCAACAGACTTCTAATTATAAACTGCACTTTAAGCTAAAAAATGTTACTTCCCTATCGAAACTATAAACATCGAAATGTCGTGTCAGCTTTGTCTAGTCAGACTAGATCGTCATGCGGTGATTGGTTCTCAAGTGAAACCGTTGTACCTCGCACAAACGCTTGTTGACCACAGACATTACTCATCGCACTGTGTCAGCGAAACCATTCTGTATTTACGAATTTACTTTTTATATTACATTCTTTAAGCTCTATAATGTTTACTCCAACAGTGTCCTCTTCCTTGAAGACAGAACCAACGTCTTTGTTTAATTGCTCAGCCATTTCCTTGTTCCGCATTATAAATTCTCCCGTTTCTGACTGTAAGGGCCCTACATTTGTCTTCACTAATCTTTTTCTTTTAAGATGCTTGTAGAAGCTTTTGCAGTCCACTCTTATATTGCTTCTTAATCAATCTCTTGGTTCTTTTTTCTGAACTCTAAACTGCTCCCAGTCCTCAGGCTTGCTATTTTTTCTGTCAACTTGATATGATTCCTCTTTGGATCTAATACTATCCTTAATTTTTGTGTTAGCCATGGTTATACTGCTTTTCCTTTTGCGTTTTTGCGCCAGAAAGAAATGTATACCAGCTGCAATTCATGCATTCGTTCCTTAAATGTTAGCCATTGCCTATCCACCATCATGCATTTTAATGAAGCTCCACAATCTTTCATAGCCAACTCACTCCTCATACCTTCGTAGTTTCCTTTGTTTAGTTTAAGAATCCTAGTTGCGGATTGGAATTCTTCACTTTCCATCTTAATGAAGAATTCTATCATGCTATGGTCACTCTTCCCTAAAGGAATCTGCACAACAAGATTATTAATTAATCACTTCGCATTGCACAATACCCAATCTAGGAGAGCCTGTTCCCTTGTTGGCTCCTCAACGTACTGGTCTAAAAAAACATCTCAGGAGGAGGAGGAAGTGGAGGAAGAGGAGGAGGAGGAAGAGCAGGAGGCGGAATAGGTAGAAACGGAAGAGCAGGAGAACGAAGAAGAGGAGGATGGAGAAGGGAGGAGGCAGGCAGTAGATCCTTGTTCTGGACAGGCTGTCCGTGAGCGCCTCATCAGATTCCAGTTCCAGTGAATGAAACTCCACATGCCTGCTGCTCACCAGTTCCCCATCTTACCATCCCTCTGTCACAGAACATCACAGCGTCCTCCTGGTCACAAAGCTGAAATGAGAGCCACCACAAAACAAACATTCCAAACATAATGTATAAGTTTAGCAAATCACAATCAGAATAACAAAGTCAACTCTAATCACGCTTGTGCTTTCCCTCAGTGTCTGTCTTTCTTTCGTGTTGCTTCTCCTACCATCGTGCTCCTACGAAGTGCTCCCCCAGTGGCTACAGAATGGCTGATGGAAGGCTGCTGACTTTCAATGGGGAGACTGCAGATGGCCTTGCAGGAAGACCTCGAGCAGCTCTGGGCCTAGAATGCCCGGCTGTAGACTGCACCAACTCGGCATCGATGGCAGCAGCCTGAGTTGGCTGGATGACAGGCAGCAGCAAAGGCACTGCCAGAGTTGCAGTGGTGGGAGTATGAATGCTGTCATCCTGAGAGAGGACTGCAGGTTCTTGCTCTGTGGAGGCACTGCCACTTCCCAGGGCGGTGCCTCTGCAATTTTAGCCTTCTATTTGGTGAAAGATTGCCGGAGTGCTGTGAGACCCCGCACTTCATACTCGTAAATCCAGCCACGATGGCAGCAATGTGAGCTTCCACTGCAGTACTGAGACGTTGGGTCGCTTCCGCCTGTGCTGCAATGGAAGCTGTGACATCACCCATCACACACAGCATCATGGCTGGGTCTACTGGGTCTCTCATGGAGTTTCCCATCATTTCCATCCTGGAAATCACGGGCTCCAAGCTCCGTGCAAATTCCTGTGCAATGTTGGAGCTGGACATCTCTATGCTCCTTGGCACTGACAAGAGGCCCTCTGGCAGGCTTGCCATTGCACCGAGCATTTCAGTGTGCATACCCATCAATCTTCTTCTGATGGCCGTCCCATTGAAGTCATGATCTGATTCCTGTGCATCAGAACTCGTGCATGAACTCACCCACTGGGGAGCTGACACTCATCTATCCTTTCCCCCTGACCTGGCTGCAGCCCACTGGTGTCCAGTAACTCACCACCTGCAGAGCCTGCCTCTATACTACACTCTAAAATCCTCGCAGTGCCATTTTCTGAGCTGGTGCCTGTGAATATCAGATGCATTGACGGTGCTCCTGCACTGCTCTCCTCCAAAGATTCGGGGACAGGTTGGCGTAGTTGGAATTCGTGCGTATCTGAAAGGAGAAAGGCACAAGGGTCGAGATGTGGTGAGGGATGGGGGATAGCAAGATATCCATGCCTACACCATCAGTGTGTTGCATTGAGCAATGTGTGAGGCTTGTGGTGCAGATGGTGCGATATGGCATTTGATGATGCATTCACCCACCTTGACCACTCGTCTGAGGTCATTAAACTTTTTGCGGGACTACATCCAGGTCTTGGGGCTAACACTTGTCGCACTGGCGGCTTCAGCGATCACCTCCCGCAGCCTTCTGTTGTCCTTCCTTGAAAGCCTCTTGCCACCCTGAGATAGACGGCCTGACAGCGTCTTTGAAACGCGAGGACCAAGGCCTCCATTGCTGCATCTGAAAATCACCTCGTCCTTTCTCTTAGCTGTTGCAACATGGTTTTCTCCACAATGACAATGAGTTGCTTCTGCAACAAGGCACTTCCCCTTTAATAGTGCAGCGAACCTAGGCCAACATTTATTGGCCAGTAGACTGCACACGATATTCTCCCCCCTGTTCTGCACTAAGCCAATCAGCAGCGGATTTAGCGCTGAGATCCGCATTGCAATCATTACAGTAAGCAGGCAGCACGAATTGTGTGTGCTGCATTCAACACTTAGAAAGGACTGGGGCAGATCGAGCTTTGCGCTGCCTGCGCCTGTTTTCAGGTCTTGTAAAATTTCTAGAGCTATATTCCAGATCAGAACAAATTGCCGCATTACAACATTGCTCCTGATATTCCGCCTGGATCTTTTTCTTGCAAATTATCCTAAATCTGTGTCCTTTGGTTACCGACCCTCCTGCCAGTGGAAACAGTTTCTCTCTATATACTCTATCAAAACACTTCATGATTTTGATCGCCTCATTTAAATCTCCATTTAACCCTCTCTGCTCTAAGAAGAACAATCCCAGATTATCTAGTATCTCCACATAACTGAAGTCTCCGGTAACAATTTAGGGATTAGCTCTTTGTCTGATGGGGATCCCTGGAAATGTGATTTATTTGCACTCTGCAACTGGAAGTGAGAAAATAAGTGGAAGAACTCCTGACAGTGTGTCCTTTGCAGGGGTTCTGTGGAATCGTTAGTATTTGCGAATGGGTTCCGAGGAATTGTGCCATAACTCCAGTAAGTTCCGTGCAATTATAAATGTTTATTCAGGTACCAATGATTACATCACCATCTACAGGGATGGGGCTCTTGGGATCTTGTTATACCGGTTCCTGGAGGTGTATCAATATTAGTGGGGAGTCCTCAGGAATGTTTCAATGTTTAGAGCAGGTACATGGCCATATCTGACTATGTACAGCGTCAATGGTTGTGTTTTTCTGGGAAAGATTCACGGGTCATGTGCACACATTCTTTGCGGTCGCCAGGAGTGTGTCTGCATTTTAAGGGCAATGGAAATGGACAATGTTTGCCATGGATCTTCAGAAATGAGCAAAGGATATTCCCGGGGGCTCAAACAGATGGATTGCTTTCACTGCCTGAGGTTAAAGTCCACACTGAGAATTGGATAGAAATTCCCTGAAATTACAGAACCTCATTATCACAGAAATAATCAGAAACCTGTAACTAAACCTGTTCTCGCTTCACCCAATGCGGTCATACTGACGATTCCACATAGTCTGATTAACCCTGAGCTTTGGGGAGATTCACTTTACATCTGTGCAATACCGGGCTAAATATAGTTTATGATATTGCAACACGTTGTGTAAAAGAGATTAACTGAATCTGTTTGTTCAGTCACTGTAATTAATGTCAGTCTCCTTGCGCCCTAATTATGTCAGTGGAGATTTCTCTCGCCTTACATAAGGGCCTTCGCTCACTGTGTTAACCCAGAGTGTCTCTTGGAGCTTGGTCTGCAGAACAACCCGGGATCAGCGTTCAGCAGAAGTTGGAAATACGGATCGGAGTCCTGCATGAGAAAATATGGCATTGCGTGCAATTCTACGTGTACAGAAGATTTATTATCCCACCCTCGCTGTTTTTGGTGTCCCTGGTAAGTCTCTATCTCCAGGTATTAATCCTGTAACCATTTTAATTGTATTCCTGCCTGTAACTGTCAAAGCCCAGTTGCTGTCGGTGTTCCTTGTAAGTGACCATATTACTATTTCATGCTGTAAACGATATTTAACTGTAAACACTGTGTTCATTGTGCAAATCTGCATATCCAAAAATTCATTGTACTCAGTTTATTCCTCTTGCTTTGTGTCCGAAAGTAATTGTTCCCCGACAGTGTCACTGGGTGATTTATTGAATGAATATCTTACAATCTGCAGTCCGGTCTGAGTCTGGGAGTAGATTTTACACGTTACCCTCTGGGCGTTAAACAGCGACTGAGGAGGCTGGTGGAACAAGAAGTGGGCGAGAAGGATTTACAACACCAGCCACAGTCGTTCCATTGATTTTAAAGGAAGGTGAATCTGGCGGGTTCTAATATTGGTGAGGGGTCTGTTCCCCGCCCCGATTATCTGTGTGTGCTCCGGACAGGCGGTGATTGATTGTTAAACAGTAAAGATCGAATCAAATCCAATCAGGAATATGTTCATGGCTTCAAGGATATTTTTTATATCTGTTGGGTAACATTAATGATACAGAGTTGCAATTGGCGATAAAGCATTCCAACTGATTTTAATTCCAATTGATTGTAAATGGAGTAAGGTGCATTGTAGATTCCTTTATCATTTTATCGTTTTGTATTCCCTCTATCAATTTGAAACCTATTCAGTTTTCACTCACATGTGGACAGCGCCAGATTAGCATTGTTTCACTTCCATTCAGATTCTTTCTCAAACACAAGGTGGCAGATCGAATCGTTAGTTACATCATCAGCCCCTTTATAGTGGCTGCCCATCCGAATAGCTTTGTAATACGAATGGAAATTCTCCCATTACAAAATGATTAGATAAATAGATAGATAGATAGATAGATAGATAGATAGATAGAGAGATAGATAGACAGACAGATAGACAGACAGATAGATAGATAGATAGATAGATAGATAGATAGATAGATAGATCGATAAACAGACAGATAGATAGATAGATAGATTAGGGGGGGATTAAATATGTGGGGTTATGGGGATAGGATGGGATATGTTAGGGGGAATTAAATACATGGGGTTACGGGGTAGGGTGGGATGTGTGTACTGTGGGGATTAAAGCAGGGACAGGGTACTGGATTTGGATGATCAGCCATGATCGTATTGAATGGTGGTGCAGGCTCGACGGGCTGAATGGCCTACTCCTGCTCCTAGATTCTATGTTTCTATGTTTCTATAGACAGACAGACAGTGGATAGACATACTGACAGATATACAGACAGGTAGTACATTTTGTATTGGTAATAGTGTAAGATCGGTTATGTAACACTGGCCTCCCATTATACACCTCTCACGCATTTCCTTTACATTGATTTTAATGGATAGCGAAACCGAATGGGGTTTTAGAAACATTGGCCCATTCGATATTGTCTGGTTTACTTCTTTGCTGAAAGTTAAAAGTTGCGCCAATAATCAATGATTGAAATCGGGCAGTGTGTAAAAGCCTCAGCCAATCCGCTATTGGCCATTTTTATCCGGGAGCAAAAGACAATATTCCGTTATTATTGCCAATACTGATTTTGTTTAAGTTTCTCTCTCTTCCTCTCCAGAAGGTATTGTGTCCTTGATGAGTTTTCACAAGACAGCTATCTCATGTGCCACACATGATTACAGATGATTCTCCTTTGGTCCATTTTTCCACTGCCGTTTCACACCCCAGATGTTTCCTGCCCAGAAGGAGACGATTCAGCCTTCTCCCAGTCTCAGCTGTTTGCTGCAGTATTTCAAAAGCGACTCCCCAGACCCACTCTCTCCTCATGACCCGGTGTCTTCCTCTGCTCCTTGTACTGCTCTCCTCTTTAGTTAGAAGTATATCCTCCAAGAGTGATTTACGCTGTCTCGAGTTCCGACCCATCTCACGGCTGATGTTAATTTTGAAATATCTCATTGATGATTTTAATTCACTCTTGTTCTCTGCCTCTGTATCTAATTTCAGCTATCATTTGAAGCTAACCAGCCCGGCGGGAACCAGGCGAGTTCGGGCCGGACACCCGTTTTACATTCCGCCCGATTTCGCTCTACATTGATTTCAAAGTTGCGGACCATTGGACCTTGAGTAAAACAGGTGTCCGACTTGAACACACTCCATTCCCGCTGGTCGGGTTAGTTTAAACTCCAAGTTTATACAGGCCCTTGCTAGGTTTCGGTACCAGGGACCACTCTGAAATTACCGTTCATTAAGTTTGAGGCGAGGCAGCAGGTGTAAAATATCATTCTGCCATGGCACATAACGTGGCTGAACAATCCTTTTACTCGTCAAACATTCAAACAGACACTTTCCAGCAGAAGTCATTACACAGTGTACAGGAGCAGGACCCAGGCGTATACCCCACCGTATCACAGGGTCACTGATCAGGAGCAGGACCAAGGCGTATACCCCACCATATCCCAGGGTCACTGATCAGGAGCAGGACCAAGGCGTATACCCCACCATATCCCAGGGTCACTGATCAGGAGCAGGACCAAGGCGTATACCCCACCATATCCCAGGGTCACTGATCAGGAGCAGGACCAAGGCGTATACCCCACCATATCACAGGGTCATTGATCAGGAGCAAGATCGAGGTGTATACCCCACCATATCACAGGGTCACTGATCAGGAGCAGGACCAAGGCGTATACCCCACCATATCACAGGGTCACTGATCAGGAGCAGGACCACGGCGTATACCCCACCACATCCCAGAGTCACTGATTAGAAGCAGGACTCATGTGAACAATGGTTAACAGAAGAGGTGAGAGATAACATAAAGCTAATGGAAAGAACATACAAAAGTGAAAATAATAGTGTAGATCGAGGGAGCTGCCAGAGATAGAAAGAACAGCAAAGGAAGACAACACAGATGTTAAGAGCTGGAAAGAGGGAATACGAAAAGAAAATTGCGATGGATTTCAAGAGCAACACAAAAGGTTTTTACAATTATATAAGAGAAAAAGTAGTCGGGGTAACGTAAGCAAGAAAACAGTATCAGCAAATATAATGGCACTGAAGACTGATAATCCCGAGAACCAGCTGGTTTCCACCCCAGGGTTATAAAGAAAGTAGTGAGGAAACACGGTGGCATAGTGGTTAGCACTGTTGCCTCACAGCGCCAGAGACCCGGGTTCGAATCTGACCTCAGGTGACTGTCTGTGTGGAGTTTGCACATTCTCCCCGTGTCTGCGTGGGTTTCCTCCGGGTGCTCCGGTTTCCTCCCACAGTCCAAAAATGTGTGGGTTAGGTTGATTTGGCTATGATAAATTGACCCTTAGTGTTAGGGGGGGATTAAATATGTGGGGTTATGGGGATAGGATGGGATATGTTAGGGGGAATTAAATACGTGGGGTTACAGGTGTAGGGTGGGATATATGTGTACTGTGGGGATTAAGCAGGGACAGGGTACTGGATTTGGATGATCAGCCATGATCGTATTGAATGGTGGAGCAGGCTCGACGGGCCGAATGGCCTACTCCTGCTCCTAGATTCTATGTTTCGATGAAATTGCAGATGGTTTAGCCGTAATCTTCCGAAGCTCTCTCGAGTCATGAATTGTCCCATTAGGTTGCAAAATTAGAAATGCAATTGTTATTTAGGAAAGGTGAGAGAGAGATACCAGGAAATTAAAGACCAGATAGTCTAACATCTGTTTTGGGAAGTGATTCAGCTAAACTGAGCATTTGTTGGGTATTAAGTTATACAGACACGAGGCAGATGAATGGAGTTTGGATACAGATAGCCCTGATCTCATTAAATGGCGGAACAGGCTCGATGGGCTGAATGGCACACTCCTGCTCCTAAGTTCATATGTGACATCCCAACAATACCCAGGGTCTCTGATCAGCATCAGGAGTCAGGGGATTACATACTCAGCATATCTCAGGATCAGTGATCAGGAGCAGGACCAATGGGAGTTTCACCCTCAGCATACCCCAGGGTCACTGGTCAGGAGCAGGGCCAAGGGGGTTACAAACTCAGCACATCTCAGAGTCACTGATCAGGAGCAGGGCCAAGGGGTTTACACCCTCAGCATATCCCAGAGTCACTGATCAGGAGCAGGGCCAAGGGGTTTACACCCTCAGCATATCCCAGAGTCACTGATCAGGAGCAGGGCCAAGGGGGTTACACCCTCACCACATCTCAGAGTCACTGCTTAGGAGCTGGAACCAGGGGGATCAACCCCACCATATCACAGGGTCATTGATTCCAATTGTAACTGACTAGGCCCAGATTTGACCGTGGGACCTTCTGTCAGCACCATCAGGTTTTGTTGGCACCAGTCAGTGTGTTTACTCTTTGTTCATTAGGGCAAACCACATTCTATTGTTGGACATTTCTGAATAAACATAACCGTGTTAATTTTAATGTTTATTTATCCAATTTCATCAGACCTTGACTTCACAAATCATTACTGACTGTTGACTTGAAGTCTTAGCTCTAACATGAAGTTCTGTGACATCGGATTCCATCACGGGATGTTGTGAGCTTTCAGTAAATTACATCCATTGATCCACGACACTGATATTTCTGCTCCCATCCTGATGTGTAATTTCCCTTTCCCCCCCTTCCTTACAGTTAACTTAGTGACGATTGTGACCCTGTCTCGGGGAAATTGTGGTCTCTCCAAATGTGTTACTCGGTACCTGTTGGCCATGGCAGCGGCGGATCTACTGGTCGTTATCCTCGATCTGATACTGAGGCACATCCCCATTGTTTATCATACAAAGTTTTACTTTGTGTTGGACATTCCCGTGTGTAACATTCACGCCGTCCTACTTTATGCAGCCACAGACTGTTCTGTCTGGTTCACCGTCTCTTTCACCTTTGATCGATTTGTGGCCATTTGTTGCCAGAAGCTAAAAAACAAATATTGCACCGAGAAATCGGCGGCGGTGGTTATTGGAACAATGACTGTGTTGTTCTGTGTGAAGAACATTTTCTGGTACTTTATGGTTAAAAGCACCTATATGCTGATAAGAGCTCCCTGGTTCTGCGCTATGAAACTCAGTGTTATGCTTTCACCAGTATGGACAGCAATTGAATTTCTACATTATATTTTCACCCCGTGTGTACCATTTATTCTGATTCTGATGCTCAATGTTTTAACTGTCAGACACATTTTAGTGACCATCAGAATTCGGAAGAGACTTCGGGACCGGGTCAGTGGGGAGAGTCCCAGCGATCCAGAGACAAAAAACAGAAGAAAATCAATTACTGTACTTTTTGTGATCTCGGGGAATTTTATCGTTCTATGGGCTGTGCTCCTGCTCAATACGATGCATTCTAGAATTGTTCTGGTGAGCGAGTTCCCTATTGCTGAGCTCCCCAATATTGTACGAGAACTTGGGTATATGCTACAGCTCCTGAGTTGCTGCACAAACACTTTTATTTATGCCGTGACCCAGACTAAATTCAGAGAGGAGCTGAAGAATGGGGGGAAATATCCCTTCACTGTACTTTCTAAGATTATAAAATAACGAGGAAAACGGAAGATTTTCACACGTAGGCTACAATGTTGTTTCACACGGTATCCCAGCCCCTCACCACCCAGTCTCTGTAATCCTGTTGTTTTGAAGGCAAACCGAGCTGATTTGATTGAGATTGAATTTGATGCAAGGTGTGTTTTGTAAACTTGGAGCAGCTGCCGTGTGTGGAAAATCCTTTACTGTAATCACACATTTAAATAAAATTAAACTGACATTGAACAACCCCCGTGACAACTATTTATTGTGTTTTATTGCTGTTTGTGTTGATGGATTTCTGCCGGACGAGCTGTGATTCTATGTGATGGACTGTAACTGGGAAAAGATACAACACCAGTCGGCAATACCGCGAGTTCCCCTTTACAGAGACCATCTCCGGGTAGTTTACTGATTCCTGCAGTCCAACTGCTGAAATACAAGTTATTCTGAGTATAGCCTTCTTCATGAGATGTATATGAGGAGTAATTTACCACTCGGCTGATGGATACTGTGCGCATTACAATGGTTACCTTTATAAAGCCTGGAATTTGCGGTGGAAAATGACGGCGAACAAAAAACATTCGCTGTTATTACCCCTCTGAAGCTGACCGCAACTTCAGGATGCAGCGCATGGGCATCGAAACACGGAAAATCCTGAAGTTGCGGTCAGTCATTCACTGCTCCGACACTGGCTGCGCTGTGCCCCCGCCCCCACCCCCATAGCCGGCAATCAGTGGAATCAGGGAAATCAGTGAAACTGACGGAACTTGGGCTTTTCCCGGCAATATCGCTGTTAAATACCTCGTTAAATGGGTGTAACTGGGGTTTTAACAGCGAATTGACTGCTAAACAAGCCCTGAATAAATATTTTTTATTTTGTGGAGTGTCAAATTTCTCCATTGTGATAAAATGAAGTTTATTATAAACTTTAAACAAAATTATATTATTTTACAGTTTGTTGATATTTATTTCAGGTTTATCTTTTCCCCATGTGAGAGCCCCAATCTTTGATTTTCTCTCTATAACATTTTTAAAAAGTCTGAATAAACGCAACTTCTTCGCGTCCTGCTTCCTGTGAGAATTCTGCATTGTGCTGCACAGACTATAAATTAATAAATCAGCGTCATTAACAAATATAATTAGTTGATGCTAAAGCCAAAAAAAAGTAGATAGAATAAACAGGTAAGGATGAAATTGGTCCTGGGCGGGACAGTAAAACGGGCGATAGTGAATCGGCAGCCTTTTTGTCGTGCCCAGGATTTTCTTTTCAATTTAACACGGTGCTCCATACGGGGTCTGACCAAGGCTCTGTATAACTGAAGCCTTATTTCCTCCTATTCATATTTGAGCTCCCTTCAGATTTTATGTTTAATCCCCTCAGGACACATTGGGATTGGGAAAAAAATGATGCCTTGCCAGAGCTGCCCACAAACCAAGGAGCAACAATTGAAAAAACTGAATTAATAATTGAAAAAGTGAACATTACGTGGTGCAGATGAAATATAAGAAGCTAAGATTTTTTTAGTGAATTATTACAAAATACAACACATTATAGGGCAATAGTAGAGGCAGTTCAAACACCAACGACAAATAATATACATGGGTGAGCGATTTGATTTCAATCTTACAACACGTATGTCTCGTAATCTTCTTTTCGAGTTTCAGTTTTACTAGAACACTTGGACAACTATCATCGTGGCTTCTTTAACATGAGAACCTCCGTAAAGCAAATGCATAGGGTTTATGCAACCTGTCATCATAACTTAACCCTATAAGCCCTTCTATCATTCTGGTGAATCTGAGCTGTTCCTCCTCCAAGGCCATATACACATTTCCTGAGGGTCGATGCCCAAAATTAAATGCAGTTCACCAAATGGGGTCTGGCCAAGGCTTTGTAAAACTCAAGCATCGCTTCCTTTCATTTGTATTCCAGCCGCCATTAGCTTTGCATATTAAAGCCCTCGAGGCACCAAGGGAGTGGCAATAAATTGAACCTTGTCAGCATCGGCCCCAACCCAGGAACCAAAAATTAAATAAAAGGTATGTATAATTGAAAAAGTTAAAACCAGAAGTGGTGTAGATGCAACAGAAAATGCAAAGGTATTTTTATTTCAAAATTACAGAAGAGAAAATAATCTGTGGCCACTAGTGGAGGCCATTCATACACCAAGAACAAATAGCGACTCATCAATAGCCATTTTGATTCGAATATTACACTGGTGAATCTCGAGATTTTCTGTGGTGCCTTTTCTGTTCACTGCATTAAGAGAAAAAATGGCAAACCATCAAAGTGTACTTTCAATATGAGAACTTCTGTACAGCAAACGCACAAAGCATGGATGATTGAATGAAAGGGCCACCTTATCTGATGAATTGCTGCTGCCAAGAGTTTGGGCCTTTGATTAATTAATTTAAAAAACCTTCTAGAAATCAGAGATAAAATGTGGTTTAAAGAACATAAGAACATAAGAAATAGGAGCAGGAGTAGGCCATTTGGCCCCTCGAGCCTTCTCCGCCATTTAATGAGATCATGGCTGATCTGATCTTGGGCTCAGCTCCATTTCCCTGCCCGCTCCGCATAACCCATCACTCCCTTTTTGTTCAAAAATCTGTCTATCTCCACCTTAAATATATTCAATGACCCAGCCTCCACAGCTCTCTGGGGCAGAGAATTCCACTGATTTACGACACTCAGAGAAGAAATTCCTCCTCATCTCAGTTTTAAATGGGCGACCCCTTATTCTGAAACTATGGCCCCTAGTTCTAGATTCCCACGTGAGGGGAAACATCTTCTCTGCATCTACCTTGACGAGCCCCCTCAGTATCTTATATGTTTCAATATGATCACCTCTCATTCTTCAAAACTCCAATGAGTATAGGCCCAACCTGCTCAACCTTTCTTCATAAATCAACCCCTTCATCTGAGGAATCAAACTCGTGAACCTTCTCTGAACTGCCTCCAATGCATGAATACCCCTCCATAAATATGGAGACCAAAACTGTACACAGTACAAAAGGTGTGGTCTCACCAATATCCTGTACAGTTGTAGCAGGGCTTCCCTGCTTTTATACTCCAAACCCCTTTCAATAAAGGACAACATTGCACTTGCGTTCCTGATTACTTGCTATACCTGCATGCTAACTTTTTGTGTTTCATGCACAAGGTCCTCCACGTCCCTCTGTACTGCAGCATTTTGTAATCTCTCTCCATTTGAATAATAATTGTTTTTGAATGTTTCTTATCAACGTGGATAACCTCACACTTACCCACCTTATACTCCATCTGCGAAATGTTTGCCCACTCACTCAGCCTGTCTATATCCCTGTGCAGATTCTTTGTGTCCTCTTCACAACTTGCTTTCCCACCTATATTTGTATCATCAGCAAATTAGTCTACATTACACACGGTCCCTTTATTCAAGTCATTAATATAGATTGTAAATAGTTGAGGCCCCAGCACTGACCCCTGTGGCATCCCACTAGTTAACGTTTCCCACCCGGAAAATGAATTATTTATGCCGACTCTCTGTTTTCTGTTAGTTAGCCAATCCTCTATCCATGCTAATATATTAGCCCCAATCCCGTGAGCTCTTATCTTGTGCAGTAACCTTTTACGTGGCACCTTATCGAATGCCTTCTAGAAATCCAAATGCACCACATCCACCGGTTCCCCTTTATCCACCCTGCTCGTTACATCCTCAAAGAACTCCAGCAAATTTGTCAAACATTCATAAAACCATGCTGACTCTGCTTGACTGCATTATGATTTTCTAAATGTCCTGCTACAGCTTCCTTAATAATGGACTCCAGCATTTTCCCAATGACAGATGTTAGACTAACTGATCTATATTTTCCTGCTTTCTGTCTCCCTCCCTTCTTAAATAGGGGTGTTACATTTGCGGTTTTCCAATCCACTGCGACCTCTCAAGAATCCAAGGAATTTTGGTAGATTGCAACCAGTGCATCCACTATCTCTGCTGCCACTACTTTTAAGACCCTAGGATGCAGACCATCAGTTCCCTGGGACTTGTCCACCTTTAAACCCATTATTTTACCGAGTGCTTTTTCTTTAGTGATTTAGATTGTTTTAAGTTCCCCCCTCCCTGTAGCCACTGATTATATATTATTGGGATGGTGTTAGTGTCTTCTGCTGTGAAGACTGATACAAAGGTGGGAGGGAGAGATAGAGGGGGAGGGAGAGAGAGATGGTGGAGAGATAGAGAGGATGGAGAGATAGAGAGCGCGGAGAGAGAGCGAGCGTCGGAAGAGAGAGAATGAGGAGATAGAGAGAATAAGGAGAGAGAGAGAATGAGGAGAGCGAGGGGAGAGAGAGAGAAATGGGAAAGGGGGAGAGGGTAGAGAGAGGGGAGAGAGAAGAGGGGAAGAGCGAGAGAGAGGGGAGAGAGGAGAGAGGGGGAGAGGAGTTTGTAAACGCGTCAGCCTTGTCTTTTCCACTCATGTGATGGGCTCTGCCATCATTGAGGATGGATATATTCATGGAGCCTCCTCCTCCAGTTAGTTGTTTAATTGTCCACCACAATTCACGACTGGATGTGGCAGGACTGCAAAGCTTTGATCTGATCCGTTGATTGTGGGTTCGCTTAGCCCTGTCTATAGCATGCTGCTCCTGCTTTTTAGCATGCAGGTAGTCCTGTGTTGCAGCTTCGCCAGGTTGGCACCTCATTTTTAGGTACACCTGGTGCTGCTCCTGACATGCCCTTCTACACTCCTTATTGAACCAAGGTTGGTCCCCTGGCTTGATGGTAATGGTAGACTGAGGGATATGCTGGGCCATGAGGTTACAGATTGTGGTTGAATACAATTCTGCTGCTGCTGATGGCCCACAGAGCCTCATGGATGCCCAGTTTTGAGTTGCTAGATCTGTTCTGAATCTGTCCCATTTAGCACGGTGGTAGTGCCACACAACACGATGAAGGGTGTTCTCAGTGTGAAGACGGGACTTCATCTCCACAATGACTGTGCGGTGGTCACTGATACCAATGCCATCATGGAAATTTGCATCTGCGACAGGTAGATTATGAGGACGAGGTTGTGTATGTTTTTCCCTCGTGTTGGTTCTCTCACCACCTGCCGCAGGCCCAGTCTGGCAGATCTGTCTTTCAGGCCTCGGCCAGTTTGGTCAGTAGTGGTTCTGCCGAGCCACTCTTGGTGATGGACATTGAAGTCCTCCACCCAGAGTACAGTCTGTGCCCTTGCTACTCTCAGTGCCTCTTCCAAGTGGTGTTCAACATGGCAGAGTACTGATTCATCAGCTGAGGGAGGGCGGTAGGTGGTAATCAGCAGGAGGTTTCCTTGACCATGCTTGACCTGAAGCAACGAGACTTTTATGAGGTCCGGAGTCAATGTTGAGAACTCCCAGGGCCATTCCCTCCCGACTGTATACCACAGTGCCGCCACCCCTGGTGGGTCTGTCCTGCCGGTGGGACTGGACATTCCCAGGGATGGTGATGGAGGAGTTTGAGACATTGGCTGAAAGATATGATTCTGTGAGTATGACCACGTCAGGCTGTTGCTTGACCAGTCTGTGGGACAGCTCTTCCAATTTTGGCACAATTCCCCAGATGTTGGTGAGGAGGACTTTGCAGGTTCGTCGGGGCTGGGTGTGTCATTGCAGTGTCCGTAACTGGTGCTGAGGTAGATGCCGGGTGGTCCATCCGGATTGAGCAAGTTTAAAACAGACGAGAGAAAGACACACACACTGAAAGAGACAAGCTTTTATCACAGCAGGGGGGAGTGTGAAGCAGGAATTTCGACTGCTCGTGTGGCTAAGAGAAAAATGTTGGCTTTGCAATAAAGATTGGAAGCGATAAAACATCAAAGGCTTCCCGAACAAATGAGAATCACTGTATCAACAGGATACACTCAGGGAGGGAGTGATGGTTCATGATTAAATCTGTTTCGTTCTCCACGGATGCTGCCTGGCCTGCAGAGTATTTCCAGCATTTTCTGTTGTTATTTCAGATTTCCAGCCTCCGCAGTATTTTACTATTGTGTTAGATTTTAGTATCTGATTGACTTGATTCAATAAAATTATAATCAAAACTTATTTCAGTGTTTCCCTACGCCTCGAACTTGTATTAGAGATAAAGGATGTATGACAATATCCTAGAATACATCCACAAGGGCAATAGGAATATATGACTACATCCTACAGCTAAGGACAAAGTGACTGAACACAGTGAAATTTGAGTTGATTAGAGAGAGGCAATATGGATTTGTAAAGGGAAGTTCATGTCTCACGAACCTCATTGAATTTTGAGGAATTAGCTGAAGTAATAGACAGGGGAATGTCTACGGATGTGTTGTATATGGACTTCCAGAAGGCATTCAATGAGGTTCTGTACAAGAGACTGTCAGCGAAAATTAAAGGTCATGGAATTGAAGGCAAATGATTGACCTGGTTAGGAGATTGGTTAGACGGTAGAAGACAGAGATTAGGGATAATGGGAATGTACTCAAATTGGAAGGAAGTGACTTGTGGTGTCCCACAAGAATCTGTGCTGGGGGGTCAACTTTTCACTATATTTATTAATGACAGGGATAACATAATCGAGAGCCATATATCCAGGTTTGCCGATGACACAAAGCTAGATGGCACAGTAACTGGTGTAGGGGGGAGCATAAAATTACAAAGAAACATTGATAGATTAACTGAATGGGCAAAACTGTGACAGCTGGATTTCAACGCAGTGAGATCATCCATTCTGGACCAAAGAAAGACAGATGTGATTATTTTTTTAAATGGTGGAAAGCTGGGAACAGTGAAGGTCCAAAGACATTTAGGGTTTGTGTAAAGAGATCACTAAAATGTAGCGATCAGGTGCAAAAAATAATCAACAAAGCTAAAGGAATGTTAGCCTTTATATCTAGAGGGCCAGAATACAAGGGGGATTGCTAGAGCTATACAAAGCCCTGGTTAGATCACATCTGGAGCACTGTGTACAGTTCTGGGCACCGCACATTGGAAAGGATATATTGGCCTTGGAGAATGTTACCAGGGCCCAAGGGTTAAATTATGAGGACAGATTACATAAACCTGGTTTCTATTCGTGGAATATAGAAGTTTAAGGGGTGAGATTATTGAGGTTCCCGGGATTTTGAACGGAATTGATAGGATTGGGAGAGCAAACCTTTTTCCACTGGTGGAGGAGTCTCGGACAAGGGGTCACAACCTTAAAATCAGAGCCAGGCCATTCAGGAGAGAATTTAGGAAACACTTCTTCACACAAAGGGTGGTAGAAGTGTGGAACCCTCTCCCGCAAAAAGCAGTAGATGTCTCAAATAATAATCTTATATCTGAGGTCGATAGATTTTATCATCACCAAGAGTATTAAGAGATTTGGAGCTAAGTCGGGTGGATGGAGTTAGGACACAGATCAGCCACGATCTCACTGAATGGAGGGACAGTCTCGATGGGCTGAAGGGCCTCTTCCTTTTTCTATGTGTTGTGTTTCTAATACTTCCACATCAGGGCAACAGGGATATATGACAATATCCTACAATACCTCAATAAGGTCAATAGGGATATATGACAATATCCTCCAATAACTCAACAAGGGCAATAGGGATATATGACAATATCCTCCAATAACTCAACAAGGGCAATAGGGATATATGACAATATCCTCCAATACCTCAATAAGGGCAATAGGGATATATGACAATATCCTCCAATACCTCAATAAGGGCAATAGGGATATATGACAATATCCTCCAATACCTCAATTAGGGCAATAGGGATATAAGACAATATCCTCCAATACCTCAATAAGGGCAATAGGGATATATGACAATATCCTACAAAGCATCGACATGAGGGCAATACAACAACTTGTATTTATATAGCGTCTTTAACATAGTAAAAATGGTAAAAAGTCCCAAGACGATTCACAGGAGCATTTCAGACAAAATTTGACACCGAGCCACATTAGGGCAGATGACCAAAATGTTGTTCAAAGGTTTTCAGGAGGTTTAAAGGAGGAAACAGAGGTAGAGAGGGTTAGAGAGGAAATTCAGAGCGGAAACTCAGAGCTTAGGGCCGAGGCAGCTGAAGGCACGGCCACTAATGGAGGAGTGATTAAAATCAGGGATGCTCAAGAGGCCAGAATTAGAGGAGCGCAGATACCTCGGAGGGATTTTTGTGGGGTTGGAGGAGATTACAAAGATAGGGAGGGGCGAGGCCCTGGAGGGATTTGAAAACAAGGATGAGAAATTTAAATTGAGACGTTGCCTAACCGGGAGTCAATGTAGGTCAGCGAGCACAGGGGTGATAGCTGAACGGGACTTGGTGCGAGTTTGACACGGGCAGCAGAGTTTTGGATGACCTCAAGTTTACGGAGGGGAGAAGGTGGGACGCTGGCCAGGAGAGCGTTGGAATAGTCAAGTCTAGAGGTAATAAAGGCAATGGATGATTGAGGTGTATCCCATATCCTACAATACCCCCGCAGAACAGGAAAAGCGATATGACAATATCTATGATACACCCACATATGGCCAATAAGGATGTATGACAATATCCTGCAATGAACCCACAGTAGAAAAACATGTGGAAACAGAAAACGTGATAAAGGATAGTCAGGACGGATTTCAAAAGTGAAGGTCATGCGTGACCAACCTTCTTCAATTCTGTGAAGTAGTAACAAAGAGAAGACAAGGACAATACAGTAGATGTAATAGATTTGGATTTTCAAAAGGCCTTCGATAAGGTACCGCATCGTAGACTCATGACTATGGTCAGAGCATGTGGAGTCAGGGGACCGGTAGCAGAATGGATAGCGCGCTGGCTGCAGAACAGAAAACAGAGAGTCGGGGTTAAGGGGAGCTCCCCAGACTGGACAATGTTGGGAAGTGGTTTTCCACAAGGATCGGTGCTGGGACCACTGTTCACAATTTACATCAATGATTTGGACTCGGGAATCGGAAATACAATTTCAAAATTTGTGGATGACACCAAATTGGGGGAGTCTAGTTAATACTGAGAAAGACTGTGACAAAATACAAGAGAACATTAATAAACTCGCAGAATGGGCGTGTAATTGGCAAATTAATTTCAATATCGATAAGTGAGAGATTTCACATTTTCATAGGAAGAATAAGGAGGCCACATACTGCTTGGAAATTAATAGTCTAACTGGGGCAGATGAGCAAAGGGATCTGGGGGTACATACACTCAACTCACGAAAAGTAGCGACGCAGGTTAATAAGGCCATAAAAAAGCAAACCAAGCCCTTGAGTTTGTTTCTAAAGGGATAGAATTGAAAAGCAGACAAGGTATGTTAAACTTGTATTGAACCTTGGTTAGACCACATTTAACTTTCATTTTCACAGTTCTGGGTCTCCATATTATAAAAAGAATGGAGAGACACTGAAGAAGGTGCAACAAAGATTTACAAAAATGATACCAAAACTGTGAGGTTATAATTATCAGGAAAGGCAGAACAGGCCTCTAGAAAAGAGAAGGCTGAGGGGTGAGCTCAGAGTTCTGTAAGATTATGAAAGGGTTTGATAGGGTCGACGTGGAGAGATTCTTCCACTTGTGGGGAGAGACCAAAACTAGGCTCCAGAAATACAAGCTGGCCATTAATAAATCCCACAGGGAATTCAGGAGAAACTTCTTTGCCCAGAGAGTGGTTAGAATGAGGAACTCGCTACCACAAGGAGTAGTTGAGGCGAACAGCACAGGCGCGTTTGAGGGGAAGCTTGATAAGCACCTGAGGGTGAAAGGAATAGAAGGAGATGCTGAAAGGTCAGGTGAAGAGGGCTGGGAGGAGGCTAGTGTCAATCACAAACACCGCTATAGACCAGAGGGACCCAATGGCCTGTTTCTGTGCTGTAAATTCAATGTAATTCAGTGCAAAAGTGCGATAGGAATATGACAATAGCTATAATAAAAAAGACTTGCATTTCTATAGCGCATTTCACGACCACCAGACGACTCAAAGCGCATGACAGCCAATGAAGTACTTTTGAAGTGGAGTCACTGTTGTAATGTGGGAAACACGGCAGCCAATTTGCGCACAGCAAGCTCCCACAAACAGCAATGTGATAATGACCAGATAATCTGTTTTTGTTATGTTGGTTGATGGATAAATATTGGCCAGGACACCGGGGATAACTCCCCTGCTCTTCTTCGAAATAGTGCCATGGGATCTTTTACATCCACCTGAGAGAGTAGACGGGACCTCGATTTAACATCTCAATCGAAAGACGGCACCTCCGACAGTGCAGCACTCCCTCAGCACTGCACTGGAGTGTCAGCTTAGCTTTATGTGCTCAAGTCCCTGGAGTGGGACTTGAACCCACAACCTTCTGACTCAGAGGCGACTGTGCTACCCACTGAGCCACAGCTGACACCTCAACCTAATGACAATAGTGATATATGAAATATCCTCAATAAATCCAACATTAATTGACGACTGCGGCAATACATCAGACATGTAATTGTTTGAATGTAACAAGAGTCTGTGTGTACAACAGAAAAGGCAGAGAGTTTGTGTGAGAGAGAAATGGGAAGACAATATTTGAGAGGGGAGGAGGGGACAAGAAGGGACAGAGAGCCTGTGTGTCAGAGCAAAGGGAAAACAAGTCAGGATGTCTGAGAGGGGAGGTGGAAAATCAGAGTCTGTGCAAGAGATGGGAGCGAGAATCTGTGTCTAAAAGAGCGGATGGAGAGTCTGATAGTGAGAGATACAGAGGTAGTCTGTGTGCGAGAGAGGGAGTGTGCGAGAGAGTGAGTGTGCGAGTGAGGGAGTGTGAGAGAGAGTGAGTGTGCGAGAGAGGGAGTGTGTAAGAGAGGGAGTGAGTGAGAGAGGGAGTGAGTGAGAGAGGGAGTGAGTGAGAGAGGGTGTGTGTGAGAGAGGGCGAGTCCATGAGAAATAGCGAGTCCGTGAGAGAGAGCGAGTCCGTGAGAGAGAGAGTGTGTGAGACAGTGAGTCTGAGAGAGTGTGTGAGAGAGTGAGTCTGAGACAACCAGTGTGAGAGAGAGTGAGTCTCAGAGTGACAGTGTGTGAGGGAGTGAGTCTGAGAGAGTGAATCTGAGAGAGACAGTGTGTGAGAGTGAATCTGAGAGAGACAATGTGTGAGCGAGAGTCTGAGAGAGACACTGTGTGAGAGAGTGTGTGAGAGAGAGTAAGTCTGAGAGAGAAAGTTTCAGAGAGACAGGGAGTCTGAAAGAGACAGTGTGTGAGAGAGAGCCTGAGAGAGTGTGTGAGAAAGTGAGTCTGAGAGTGACAGTGTGTGAGAGAGTGAGTCTAAGAGAGAGTGAGTGAGAGCGTGAATCTGAGAGAGACAGTGTGAGAGAGTGAGTCTGAGAGACAGTGTGTGAGAGAGAGTGAGTCTGAGAGAGACAGTGTGCGAGAAAGAGAGAGTGTGTGAGAGAGTCTGAGAGACACAGTGTGTGAGAGAGAGTGAGTCTGAGAGAGACAGTGTGCGAGAAAGAGAGAGTGTGTGAGAGAGTCTGAGAGACACAGTGTGTGAGAGAGTGAGTGAGTCTGAGACAGCGTGTGAGAGAGTGAGTCTGAGAGAGAGTGTGGGAGAGCGTGAATCTGAGAGACAGTGTGTGAGAGAGTGAGTCTGAGATAGACAGTGTGTGAGAGAGAGCCTGAGACAGTGTGTGAGAGAGTGAGTCTGAGAGAGACAGTGTGTGAGAGAGTGAGTCTGAGGGACAGTGTGTGAGATAGTGAGTCTGAGATAGACAGTGTGTGAGAGAGAGCCTGAGACAGTGTGTGAGAGAGTGAGTCTGAGAGAGACAGTGTGTGAGAGAGTGAGTCTGAGGGACAGTGTGTGAGATAGTGAGTCTGAGAGACAGTTTCTGAGGGAGTGAGTCTGAGAGTGTGTGTGAGTGTGTGTCTGAGAGAGAAATGTGTGAGAGAGTGAGTCTGAGAGAGACAGTGTGTGAGAGAGTGAGTCTGAGAGACAGTGTGTGAGAGAGTGAGTCTGAAAGACAGTGTGTGAGAGAGTGAGTCTGAGAGAGACAGTGTGTGAGAGAGAGTGAGTCTGAGAGAGACAGTGTGTGTGAGAGAGTCTGAGAGAGACAGTGTGTGAGAGAGTCTGAGAGAGATAGTGTGTGAGAGTCTGAGAGAGACAGTGTGTGTGAGCCTGAGAGAGACAGTGTGTGTGAGAGTGAGTCTGAGAGAGACTGTGTGAGAGTCTGAGAGAGACAGTGTGTGAGAGAGAGTGAATCTGAGAGAGACAGTTTGTAAGAGAGTCTGAGAAAGACAGTGAGAGAGAGTCTGAGAGAGACAGTGTGTGAGAGAGAGTCTGAGAGAGACAGTGTGAGTCTGAGAGACAGTATGTGAGAGAGAGTCTGAGAGACAGTGCGTGAGAGAGTGAGTCTGAGAGAGACAGTGTGAGAAAGTGAGTCTGAGAGACAGTGTGCGTGAGAGAGTGAGTCTGAGAGAGACAGTGTGAGAAAGTGAGTCTGAGAGACAGTGTGTGAGAGAGAGTGAGTCTGAGAGAGACAGTGTGCGAGAAAGAGAGAGTGTGTGAGAGAGTCTGAGAGACACAGTGTGTGAGAGAGTGAGTGAGTCTGAGACAGTGTGTGAGAGAGTGAGTCTGAGAGAGAGTGTGGGAGAGCGTGAATCTGAGAGACAGTGTGTGAGAGAGTGAGTCTGAGATAGACAGTGTGTGAGAGAGAGCCTGAGACAGTGTGTGAGAGAGTGAGTCTGAGAGAGACAGTGTGTGAGAGAGTGAGTCTGAGGGACAGTGTGTGAGATAGTGAGTCTGAGAGACAGTTTCTGAGGGAGTGAGTCTGAGAGTGTGTGTGAGTGTGTGTCTGAGAGAGAAATGTGTGAGAGAGTGAGTCTGAGAGAGAGAGTGTGTGAGAGAGTGAGTCTGAGAGAGACAATGTGTGAGAGTGAGCCTGAGAGAGACAGTGTGTGAGTGAGTCTGAGAGACAGTGTGTGAGAGAGTGAGTCTGAAAGACAGTGTGTGAGAGAGTGAGTCTGAGAGAGACAGTGTGTGAGAGAGAGTGAGTCTGAGAGAGACAGTGTGTGTGAGAGAGTCTGAGCGAGACAGTGTGTGAGAGAGTGAGTCTCAGAGAGACAGATGTGTGAGACAGTGAGTCTGAGAGAGACAGTGTGTGAGAGAGTGAGTCTGAGAGAGAAGGTGTTTGAGAGAGTGAGTCTGAGAGAGACAGTGTGTGAGAGAGGGAGTCTGAGAGAGACGGTGTGTAAGAGAGTGAGTCTGAGAGAGAGTGTGAGACGGTGAGTCTGTGACAGACAGTGTGTGAGAGAGACAGTGTGAGAGTGATTCTGAGAGAGATGGTGTGTGAGAGAGTGAGTCTGAGAGAGACATTGTGAGAGAGTGAGTCTGAGAGAGACAGTGTGAGAGAGTCTGAGAGACAGTGTGCGTGAGAGTGAGTCTGAGAGAGATGGTGGGTGAGAGAGTGAGTCTGAGAAAGACACTGTGAGAGAGTGAGTCTGAGAGAGACAGTGTGTGAGAGAGTGAGTCTGAGAGAGACAGTGTGTGAGAGAGAGAGTCTGAGAGAGACACTGTGAGGGAGTGAGTCTGAGAGACACAGTGTGTGAGAGAGAGTCGGAGAGAGATGGTGAGTGAGAGAGTGAGTCTGAGAGAGATGGTGTGTGAGAGAGTGAGTCTGAGAGAGACAATGTATGAGAGAGTGAGTCTGAGAGAGACAATGTGTGAGAGAGAGTGAGTCTGAGAGAGACAGTGTGTGAGAGAGAGAGTCTGAGAGAGACACTGTGAGAGAGTGAGTCTGAGAGACACAGTGTGTGAGAGAGAGTCTGAGAGAGATGGTGTGTGAGAGAGTGAGTCTGAGAGAGATGGTGTGTGAGAGAGTGAGTCTGAGAGAGACAATGTATGAGAGAGTGAGTCTGAGAGAGACAATGTGTGAGAGAGAGTGAGTCTGAGAGAGACAGTGTGTGAGAGAGTGTGTGAGAGTGAGTCTGAGAGAGACAGTGTCTGAGAGAGTCTGAGAGACAGTGTGAGAGTCTGAGAGAGACAGTGTGAGAGAGCATGACTGAGAGACAGTGTGTGAGAGAGAGTCTGAGAGAGACAGTGTGTGAGAGAGTGAGTGTGAGAGACAGTGTGTGAGAGAGTGTATCTGAGAGTGTGAGAGAGTGAATCTGAGAAAGAGTGTGAGATACTGAGTCTGAGAGAGACAGTGTGTGTGAGAGAGTGAGTCTGAGAGAGACAGTGTGTGAGAGTCTGAGAGAGACAGTGTGTGAAAGAGAGTCTGAGAGAGACAATGTGTGGGAGAGAGTGAGTCTGAGAGACAGTTTGAGAGAGAGTCTGAGGGAGACAGTGTGAGAGAGTCTGAGAGAGACAGTGTGTGAGAGAGTCTGAGAGAGATAGTGTGTGAGAGCCTGAGAGAGACAGTGTGTGTGAGAGTGAGTCTGAGAGAGACTGTGTGAGAGTCTGAGAGAGACACTGTGTGAGAGAGAGTGAATCTGAGAGAGACAGTTTGTGAGAGAGTCTGAGAAAGACAGTGTGAGAGAGTCTGAGAGAGACAGTGTGTGAGAGAGAGTCTGAGAGAGACAGTGTGAGTCTGAGAGAGACAGTATGTGAGAGAGAGTCTGAGAGACAGTGTGTGAGAGAGTGAGTCTGAGAGAGACAGTGTGAGAGAGTGAGTCTGAGAGACAGTGTGTGAGAGAGAGTGAGTCTGAGAGAGACAGTGTGCGAGAAAGAGAGAGTGTGTGAGAGAGTCTGAGAGACACAGTGTGTGAGAGAGTGAGTGAGTCTGAGACAGTGTGTGAGAGAGTGAGTCTGAGAGAGAGTGTGGGAGAGCGTGAATCTGAGAGACAGTGTGTGAGAGAGTGAGTCTGAGAGAGACAGTGTGTGTGAGAGAGAGTCTGAGAGAGATGGTGTGTGAGAGAGTGAGTCTAAGAGAGATGGTGTGTGAGAGAGTGAGTCTGAGAGAGACAATGTATGAGAGAGTGAGTCTGAGAGAGACAATGTGTGAGAGAGTGAGTCTGAGAGAGACAATGTGAGAGAGAGTGATCTGAGAGAGACAGTGTGTGAGAGAGAGAGTCTGAGAGAGACACTGTGAGAGAGTGAGTCTGAGAGACACAGTGTGTGAGAGAGAGTCTGAGAGAGATGGTGTGTGAGAGAGTGAGTCTGAGAGAGATGGTGTGTGAGAGAGTGAGTCTGAGAGAGACAATGTATGAGAGAGTGAGTCTGAGAGAGACAATGTGTGAGAGAGAGTGAGTCTGAGAGAGACAGTGTGTGAGAGAGTGTGTGAGAGTGAGTCTGAGAGAGAGTGTCTGAGAGACAGTGTGAGAGTCTGAGAGAGACAGTGTGAGAGAGCATGACTGAGAGACAGTGTGTGAGAGAGAGTCTGAGAGAGACAGAGTGTGAGAGACAGTGTGTGAGAGTGTATCTGAGAGTGTGAGAGAGTGAATCTGAGAGAGAGTGTGAGATACTGAGTCTGAGAGAGACAGTGTGTGTGAGAGAGTGAGTCTGAGAGAGACAGTGTGTGAGAGTCTGAGAGAGACAGTGTGTGAGAGAGAGTCTGAGAGAGACAATGTGTGGGAGAGAGTGAGTCTGAGAGACAGTTTGAGAGAGAGTCTGAGGGAGACAGTGTGAGAGAGTCTGAGAGAGACAGTGTGTGAGAGAGTCTGAGAGAGATACTGTGTGAGAGTCTGAGAGAGACAGTGTGTGTGAGAGTGAGTCTGAGAGAGACAGTGTGTGAGAGAGAGTGAATCTGAGAGAGACAGTTTGTGAGAGAGTCTGAGGAAGACAGTGTGAGAGAGTCTGAGAGAGACAGTGTGTGAGAGAGAGTCTGAGAGAGACAGTGTGAGTCTGAGAGAGACAGTAGAAACATAGAAACATAGAAACATAGAATCTAGGAGCAGGAGTAGGCCATTCGGCCCGTCGAGCCTGCTCCACCATTCACTACGATCATGGCTGATCATCCAAATCCAGTACCCTGTCCCTGCTTTAATCCCCACAGTACACATATCCCACCCTACCCCCGTAACCCCACGTATTTAATTCCCCCTAACATATCCCATCCTATCCCCATAACCCCACATATTTAATCCCCCTCTAACACTAAGGGTCAATTTATCATAGCCAAATCAACCTAACCCGCACATTTTTGGACTGTGGGAGGAAACCGGAGCACCCGGAGGAAACCCACGCAGACACGGGGAGAATGTGCAAACTCCACACAGACAGTCACCCGAGGTCAGATTCGAACCCGGGTCTCTGGCGCTGTGAGGCACCAGTGCTAACCACTATGCCACCGTGAGTCTGAGAGACAGTGTGTGAGAGAGAGAGTCTGAGAGAGAGTGTGTGAGAGTGAGTCTGAGAGAGACAGTGTGAGAGAGAGTGAGTCTGAGAGAGATGGTGTGTGAGAGAGTGAGACAGTGTGAGAGAGAGTGAGACTCAGAGGCTGTGTGTGAGAATGAGCATGGGAATGAGGGAGGGTCGGAAAGGGAGGGAGCGAGTGAGAGAGGGAGGGAGAGAGAAGGTGTGCATACAAGAGTGAGAAGAACAGAGACTGTGGGCGACAAAGGGATGTAACACTTTTTAATGATAAGGAGGGAGAAAAGGGGTAAAGAGACTGTTTGTGTTCAAGTACTGAGGGATAAAGAACATGAGAGGTTGGAAAGGAGAAAGAGAGAGAGCGAGAGTCAGAGAGAGAGAGAGAGAGAGAGAGAGACAGTGTGTGAGAGAGTTTGTATGAGAGAGACGGTGTGTGAGAGACTGAGTCTGAGAGAGACAGTGTGTGAGAGAGTGAGTATGAGAGAGACAGTGTGTGAGAGTGAGACTGAGAGACAGTGTGTGAGAGAGTGAGTCTGAGAGAGACAGTGTGTGAGAGAGTGAGTCTGAGAGACAGTGTGTGAGAGAGTGAGTCTGAGAGAGACAGTGTGTGAGAGAGTGAGTCTGAGAGAGACAGTGTGAGAGAGTGAGTGTGAGAGAGACAGTGTGAGAGAGAGTGAGTCTGAGACAGTGTGTGAGAGAGTGAGCCTGAGAGAGACAGTGTGTGAGAGAGTGAGTCTGAGAGAGACAGTGTGAGAGAGTAAGTGTGAGAGAGACAGTGTGAGAGAGAGTGAGTCTGAGACAGTGTGTGAGAGAGTGAGTCTGAGAGAGACAGTGTGTGAGAGAGTGAGTCTGAGACACAGTGTGTGAGAGTGAGTCTGAGAGAGACAGTGTGTGAGAGAGAGTCTGAGAGAGTGTGTGAGAGAGAGTCTGAGAGACAGTGTGTGAGAGAGTGAGTCTGAGAGAGACAGTGTGAGAGAGAGTGCGTCTTAGAGACAGTGTGTGAGAGAGAGAGTCTGAGAGAGACAGTGTGTGAGAGAGTGAATCTGAGAAAGACAGTGTGAGAGAGTCTGAGAGAGTCAGTGTGTGAGAGAGAGTCTGAGAGAGACAGTGTGAGTCTGAGAGAGACAGTATGTGAGAGAGAGTCTGAGAGACAGTGTGTGAGAGAGTGAGTCTGAGAGAGAGAGTGTGTGAGAGAGTGAGTCTGAGAGAGACAGTGTGAGAGAGAGAGAGTCTGAGAGAGACGGTGTGTGAGAGAGTGAGACTGAGAGAGACGGTGTGTGAGAGAGAGTGAGACTCAGAGAGACAGTGTGAGAGAGAGTCTGAGAGACAGTGTGTGAGAGAGTGAGTCTGAGAGAGAGAGTGTGTGAGAGAGTGAGTCTGAGAGAGAGAGTGTGTGAGAGAGTGAGTCTGAGAGAGACAGTGTGAGAGAGAGAGAGTCTGAGAGAGACGGTGTGTGAGAGAGTGAGACTCAGAGAGACAGTGTGAGAGAGAGTGAGACTCAGAGGCTGTGTGTGAGAATGAGCATGGGAATGAGGGAGGGTCGGAAAGGGAGGGAGCGAGTGAGAGAGGGAGGGAGAGAGAAGGTGTGCATACAAGAGTGAGAAGAACAGAGACTGTGGGCGACAAAGGGGAGAAACACTTTTTAATGATAAGGAGGGAGAAAAGGAGTAAAGAGACTGTTTGTGTTCAAGTACTGAGGGATAAAGAACATGAGAGGTTGGAAAGGAGAAAGAGAGAGAGCGAGAGTCAGAGAGAGAGAGAGAGAGAGAGACAGTGTGTGAGAGAGTTTGTCTGAGAGAGACGGTGTGTGAGAGAGTGAGTCTGAGAGAGACAGTGTGTGAGAGAGTGAGTCTGAGAGAGACAGTGTGAGAGAGTGAGTGTGAGAGAGACAGTGTGAGAGAGAGTGAGTCTGAGACAGTGTGTGAGAGAGTGAGTCTGAGAGAGACAGTGTGTGAGAGAGTGAGTCTGAGAGAGACAGTGTGAGAGAGTAAGTGTGAGAGAGACAGTGTGAGAGAGAGTGAGTCTGAGACAGTGTGTGAGAGAGTGAGTCTGAGAGAGACAGTGTGTGAGAGAGTGAGTCTGAGACACAGTGTGTGAGAGTGAGTCTGAGAGAGACAGTGTGAGAGAGTAAGTGTGAGAGAGACAGTGTGAGAGAGAGTGAGTCTGAGACAGTGTGTGAGAGAGTGAGTCTGAGAGAGAGAGTGTGTGAGAGAGTGAGTCTGAGAGACAGTGTGTGAGAGTGAGTCTGAGAGAGACAGTGTGTGAGAGAGAGTCTGAGAGAGTGTGTGAGAGAGAGTCTGAGAGACAGTGTGTGAGAGAGTGAGTCTGAGAGAGACAGTGTGAGAGAGAGTGAGTCTGAGAGACAGTGTGTGAGAGAGAGAGTCTGAGAGAGACAGTGTGTGAGAGAGTGAATCTGAGAGAGACAGTGTGAGAGAGAGTGAGGCTGAGAGACAGTGTGTGAGAGAGTGAGTCTGAGAGAGACAGTGTGCGAGAGAGTGAGTCTGAGAGACAGTGTGTGAGAGTGAGTCTGAGAGTCAGTGTGAGAGAGAGTGAGTCTGAGAGACAGTGTGTGAGAGAGTGAGTCTGAGAGACAGTGTGTGAGAGTGAGTCTGAGAGACAGTGTGTGAGAGAGAGAGTCTCAGAGAGACAGTGTGTGAGAGAGTGAGTCTGAGAGAGACAGTGTGTGAGAGAGAGTCTGAGAGAGTGTGTGAGGGAGCGGGCGGGAGAGGGGGGAGAGAGGGGTGGGGGAGGGGTGGGGGAGGGGGGGAGCGGGGGACGGGTTTGGAGGGGGGAGGGGGGGGTGAGGGGGGGGAGGGAGTGAGGGAGGGAAGGGGGGGAGGCAAGGGGGGGAGGCAAGGGGGGGTGGAGGCAAGGGGGGGAGGCAAGGGGGGGTGGAGGGACGGGGGGGAGAGAAGGTTTGCATACAAGAGTGAGAAGAGGGACTGTGGGCGACAAAGGGGAGAAAGAGTTTTTAATGATAAGGAGAGAGAAAAGGGGTGAAGAGTCTGTTTGTGTCCGAGAACTAAGGGATAAAGAACATGAGAGGTTGGAAAGGAGAAAGAGAGGGAGCGAGAGAGAGAGAGAGACACAGAGAGAGAGAGTGTGAGAGAGAGAGCGCGCGAGAGAGTAGAGTGAGAGAGTGAGTGAGAGAGAGCAAGAAAGAGAGCGAGTGAGAGAGAGAGAGAGTGAGAGAGCGAGAGAGAGAGTGAGAGAGAGAGAGAGCCATAAGGATGGGTAAACAACAAAAAACTGAGAGTTGTGGTTAACAGCTGTTTTTTGCACTGGAAGGATTTAAACAGTGGTGATCCCCAGGAGTCAGTGTGGGCACCATTGCTTTTCTCAATATATGTGGTTATGATTGACCTGAATTTGGGTGTTGAGGTCACAATAACAAACACTGCAGCTTCCACAAAGATAAGGAGTGAGGTTAACCATGAAGAGGACTGTAGAGAACTTCAGGAGGAGAGAGACAGATGAGCAGATTGGACACGTAGATGTCAGATGCAAATTAATGCAGAGAGATGTGAGGTGAGAAGAATAAGGAGAGGAAATAGAGACTATACGATAAAACTGTAAAAGGAGTGGAGGAGCAGAGAGATTCAGGGATTCAGATAGACTAATCTTTAATTGTGGGAGGCAAGTTGATAAAGCTGTTTTACAAAATTCCACATGGGATCCGAGGAATTATAAATAAGGACACAGAGTATAAAAGCAGAGTTAAAGCTACACCTGGACAAATCATTGGCTCGGCCACAGTCAGAATATTGTCTCCAGTTTTTGGTGCATTATTTTAGTAAGAATGTCAAGGCCATGGAGAGGTGCAGAAGAGATTCACTAAGATGATCCCAAGGACGGGAGTCTTCACATAACTTTTCTTAAGATTAGAGAAGTTGAAAAGGGGATCAGATAGAGGGGGTCAACATTTTGAGGGGGCTTTTAATGAAGTAACATAAATAAACTATCCCCACTGGTTAGTGAGTCGGTAACCAGAGGATATCAATTTAAGACCAAAATAATTGAGTGACAGGTTGATTTTTCCTTTTCTGCACAATGTCTTCCTGAACACATTTACAATCTCATTACTGTTTGTCAAACCTCCTACTTTTGTGCCATCAGCAAATGTTCAGATTGTGCTCCTGATTCCTAAATCCGAACAGTCTCTGTAAACGGAGAAGAAAAGTGGGCCCAGCACTGACCCCTAGGATAACCACTTCCAACCCTTCACCAACCTGAGCAACTCCCATTAACGCTGACCTTCTGTTTCCTGTCCTCCGCCAACTTTCTCCCCACACTGTTCCACTTCCTTTTAAACTGCCCACCTGAACAGAGTGGCCATTACCCCGGGGATCCCCCAGTTACCTTCAGACCGTTGCTCACCGTGTCCCTGATTTCACTGGACGTCCTTCACAGTCTCATTGAATTGTCTCGATGTCTCCCGGCCATGTGATCATCCAAAGCAGTTTCCAGTTGGAATGAAGTATTCTCCGGAACATTTCATCTCCGGTCAAAATTCCTTCTCAAAATTCCTGGAAGTTCCGGCACGACTTCTCCTGTGGAAGAAAGACACATCGGGTTAGGGGACGGAAGAATTAAGGACCATTCTGATGTACTCGGTGTCGGCCTTGGCTCATTGGTAACTCTCGCTTCTAGAATCAGAAAGGTTGTGTGTTCAAGGCCCCCTCCAGAGAGTTAAGCTCAAAATCCAGGCTGTCACTGCAGTGCGGTGCTGAGGGAGTGCCGCTCTGTCGCAGGTGCCGTCTTTTGGATGGGACGTTAACCCGAGGCCCTGTCTGCCCTCTCAGGTGGACGTAAAAGATCCCACGGCACTATTTCGAAAAACAGTGGCCGAGTTCCCCCCGGGGTCCGGGGCCAATATTTCTCCCTTGACCAACATCACTGAAGTGATTATTTGGCCATTGGCCACAGTGCTGTGTGTGGGATCTTGCTGTGTCCACAGTGCTGTTTGTGGGATCTTGCTGTGTCCACAGTGCTGTTTGTGGGATATTGCTGCGTCCACAGTGCTGTGTGTGGGATCTTGCTGTGCCCAAAATTCTGTGTGTGGGATCTTGCTGTGCCCACAGTGCTGTGTGTGGGATCTTGCTGTGTCCACAGTGCTGTGTGTGGGATCTTGCTGTGCCCACAGTGCCGTGTGTGGGATCTTGCTGTTCCCCCAGTGCCTGCCGCTTTTCCTGGAGTGAGCTCCCTTCACAAGCCCCCCATTGTCTGTGAGGCTCTGGGCCGGGCTGAGGCTGTGAAAGGCGCTGGGGAAATGCAGGCTGCCCCGGGCTCTGTCTAACCTCAGCGCTCGCCCACTCTCTCTGACCGGAGGCTGGAGCCGCCCCCTGACCCCTGATCCTCGGCCCCCGGGTCAAGCATCTTACGTCATCGAGCATTGTGGCGTCACCCGCGGCCCGACCGCCATCTTGGTGTGACCGAGCTCACTGCGCATGCGCGTTGCTGACGGCCATTAAACCGTGCGATTAAAAGGAAAAGTGACGTCAGTTTCCAGCAAAATCACCGCTCGCTCTGAACCGAGAGACTGAAAGTTTGTCCCGCGCCGCAGAGAGAAAGCGGCGGCTCATCGGGTGGGTGAGGTGCGCATGTGCGAACTCTGCTCCCTGAGTGCAGCGCGACCTGTGTCACAGAGATAGGGGCCTTTCCCTGGCGCTCTGCATTGTGGGAGCTGCAGCCCGCCATGGCAGCCCGGCTACAAATCAAATGGAGAGCCTTCGACTGAAGATCTAAAGGTCCCTGGTTCAATCCAGGGTACTGCCAATTTTGTTTAATTTGTATCTCCTTCACTATAAGTGGAGAGAATCAGGAGAGACTTTTCGCTCTTGAACCCACGCCTCCCAGACCAATAGCAGTGACCTTGGTCCCCTCATCTATGATTTGTGTGAGGGGACCAACTGTAATATATCCAAGTTTGCTGACGATACAAAGCTGGGTGAGAATGTAAGTTGTGAGGAGGATGCAAGGAGGCTTCAAGGGGATATAGACGGGCTAAGTGAGTGGGCAAGAACATGGCAAATGGAATATAATGTAGACAAATGTGAAGTTATCCACTTTGGTAGGAAAAACAGAAAAGCAGAGTATTTTTGAAATCGTGAGAGATTGGGAAATGTTGTTATTCAGAGGGATCTGGCTGTCCTTGTACACGAATCATTGAAAGTTAACATGCAGGTACAGCAAGCAATTAGGAAAGCAAATGCTATGTTGGCCTTTATTACAAGAGGATTTGAGTATAAGAGTAAAGCCTTCTTACTGCAATTATATGGGGCCCTGGGGAGACCACACCTGGAGAATTGTGCACAGTTTTGGTCTCCTTATCTAAGGAAGGATATACTTGCCATAGATGGAGTGCGACGAAGGTTTACCAGACTGGTTCATGGGCTGGGTTGATTGTCCCATGAGGAGAGATTGAGTAGACTAGGACTATATTCTCTAGAATTTATAAGAATGAGAGGTGATCTCATTGAAACATACAAGATTCTTACAGGGCTTGACTGGTTGGATGCAGGGATAATGTTTCCCCTGGCTGGGGAGTCTAGAACCAGGGGTAAAAGTCTCAGAATAAGGGGTTGGCCATTTAGTACTGAGATGAGAAGAAATTTATTCACTCAAAGGGTGGTGAATCTTTGGAATTCTCTACTCCGGAGGCCTGTGGAAGCTCAGTCCTTGAGTATATTCAAGGCAGAGATCGACAGATTTTTCAATATTAAATGAATCAATTATGTTCTTATGATATGGGGATAGTGCAGGAAAGTGGAGATGAGGTAGAAGATCAGCCATGATTGTATTGAATGGAGGAGCAGGTTTGGAGGCCAAATGGACTACTCCTGCTTATGTTCTTATGTTCTCATGTGTAAACCACATCTGACCCGCTGGATCCAGCTCCAGCCGCCCGCTGCGGGTTCGAGTCCGGTTGTGGTGACAGCGGCTCAGGGTCGCACCAACTGGTTTTATATCGGGACAGTGTTTGAGGGATGGGCTGTTCAGCGGTGGTGTGAGAATAATTTTTAGAATTTGGTTTGTTAGATTAAAGAGCTCTTTTTCTGTCACTTTCGCTTTACGTTCTGCCCAGTTGTATATACGGACAGTTGACAATGTTTAAGCGATGTGGTGTGTTCAATGTTTGTGCAGTAACTCTGTCACCCAGTGTGAGCCTGAAAGACAATCCCCCAGCCTGCGTTCGAACCTATCCAACGGGTGCTTTATGGCCGATTACCTCAGTTGGTGAGAGCGTGGTGCGAATAACGCCAAGGTCACGGGTTTGATCCCAGTATAGGCCATCCGAATACTTTCGAAATTTTAAGGCTATCGTAACATTTAAAATACAAACTTTATTAGGAAACAATTCCACACCGAATCTCACAGGGGAATTATTTGGATTAATATCCATTGCACCTTTGACACCGGGGCGGAGAGGCACATAGACCATAGAATCATAGATTGATACGGCACAGAAGGAGGCCATTCGGACCATCAAGTCAGCGCTGGCACTTTGAAAGAGTTCTCCAATTAGTCCCACTCCCCTGCTCTTTCCCCACAGCCCTGCAAATTTCTTCTATTCAATGATTTATCCAATTCTCTTTTGAAAGTTACTATTGAATCTGCTTTCACCGCCCTTTCAGGCAGCGCATTCCCAATCAGAATAACTCGCAGCGTAAAACATGTTTCCTCATCTCCCCTCTCGTTCTTTTGCCGGTTATCTTCAATCGGTGTCCTTTGGTTACCGAACCTCCTGCCACTGGAAAAAGTGTCTGCTTATTTACTCTATCAAAACCCCTTGTAATATTGAAAACCTCTATTAAATTTCCTCTTAACATTCTGAAGAAAACAATCCCAGCTTCTGCAGTCTCTCCACATAACTGGAGTCCCTCATCCCTGGGACCACTCTGTGATACGTCAAACTGAGGCTCTCGCTCTGTGTGTCTGTCTCTCTTTCTGTGTCGCTATCTGTCTCTCTCTTTGTCTCTGTCTCTCTCTTTGTCTCTGTCTCTCTCTTTGTCTCTGTCTCTCTCTATGTCCTTCTCTACTCTCTCTTTCTCACTCTGTTCACAGCTCGACTGTTCCTCTGACAGATTCTACATCTGTTAGTTCCTCGTTAGTTTCGTATCCCCGCCTGGTCACGCGGGTGACCGGGGTTCAATTCCCCGACGGGGAAGACGCTTTTTAACATCCCCAATTTTAAACATTTGGGCAGCTCCTTAAAATGCTTCTTGGAAAAGGTGAACAGAAAAAAAGTAACTAAAAGAATTTTAAAAGATGTACTGGCATTTGAAGATATGTGAAACAACTTCCTGCACCAATTCCTCGTTACTATAGTGCCCCCTCTCTGTTTCCCTCTCCCTTTTGTGTGGGGCACGGAGGAGGGAGAGAGTGACAGAGAAAATGAGATTAACAGGGTTACGCACAAAAAGCTGGGGTTTGGGACTAAGCACGACTGCTCTTTCAAAGAGACAGCACAGGTATGACGGGCCGAATGGCCTCCCTCTGTGCTGCATGAATCCATGAAACTCAGATGGATATCTGAGACATACACATACAAAGAGCACACACACATGTCTGTCTCTTTGTGTGTTTGAGCATTTGTCTCAAGCACTGCATAACTACTTCCTGAACCAGGTCCTTGATAGTATAGTGGTGAGTATTCAATTCCCCGACGGCTACTCTCTGTCTGTCTCGCTCTGTCTCTGAGAAAAGCACAGAAGGCAACAGATTTCAAGTGGATGCCTACCCGCACTTGTTGCTGTGGTTTCGCAAACATGTCTTTTGTGTTCTCACCTAAAAAATGTCATTTTGTACGAAAAGTTTGCCTGGCGTGAAAATTATCTAAATTTCACAAATGCTCATCCTTGCCTTCTGTAAAATTCCTGCTGTTTCAAAGTTAGCAGGAAATGACTCAACCTTTCTGTCAACATTTGGAACTAGACACTTTAGATGTTGCCCACATTTAACTGTAGCTCACAGTGTCAGAACAGTCACAGTTATCAATAGTCTTTCATGTATCTTCTTGCCCAGTACATCTCCCTAAAAAACTTAGCTTATCACAGCACGGCTATCAATCAATTCTTTGCCAGTGTGAAAAATGCAACATTTGAAACTTAGCAACGTGTGCAAGACTGGAATCAGAGAGTCCGTGGGCAGTGATAACTTATCCTGAGCATTAAGATATTCATTAGGCTTGAGCCCTTCCTGTATTGCTCAGTAGCCCAATAACTGAGGAACTAAGAGACCACAGGCCGGGGTGGAGGCTGGCCATTTTCATTTCTGTGTTGGGCTCAGCACCATACCTGCTGCTGAAGAATGAACTTAACATTATTTCAGCTTGGCTCGAGATCATTGAGTCATAACGGCACAGAAGGAGCCGTGCCGGCTCTCTGCAGAGCAATCCAGTCAGTCCCATTCCCCCGCTCTATCCCCGTAGCCCTGCAAAATTATTTCCCTCAAGTGCCTATCCAGTCTCTCCTTGAGAACATTGAGTGTCTCCGCTTCCACCACTTCTGTCGGTAGCGACTTCCAGTTCCTCACCACTCGCTGTGTAAAGTAGTTTTTTCTCACATCCCCCCTGTATCTCTTGCCCAAATCCTTAAATCTGTGTTCCCTAGTCCTTGTACCAAAACTAGTGGGAACAGCCTTTCCCCGTCTAGCCTATCCAAACCCGTCATAATCTTGTACACATCTATCAAATCACCCCTCAACTTCCTTTCCTCTAATGAAAACAAATCCAGCTTCTCCAACCTGTCCTTTTAGCTAAGATCCCCGGAACCATTCTGGTAAATCTCCTCTACACCCTCTCAAGGGCCTTCACATCCTTCCTAAAGTGTGGTGACCAGAGCTGGACGCAATACACCAGTTGTGGCCTAACCAGCACTTTTTAAAGGTTCAGCATAACTTCTCTACTTTTGTACTCAATACCTCTATTTATGAAGCCCAAGGTCCCATATGCATTGTTAACCACTCTCTCAATATGTCCTGACACCTTCAGGGACCTATGCACATTAACTCCCAGGTCCCTCTGTCCCTGCACACTCTTTAAAACTGTGCCATTAAGTGTGTATTGCCTCTCCTTGTTCCTTCTGCCAAAATGCGTCACCTCACACTTCTCTGCATTAAATTCCGTCTGCCCATTCTGCCAGCTTTTCTATGTTCTCTTGCAGTCGATTGGTATCATCCTCACTGTTTGCCACACCCCCAGGTTTGGTGTCATTGGCAAATTTAGAAATTCTACTCTGTATTCCTCAAACCTTGAATCTGTGTCCCCTATTCCTTGTACCATCAACAATTACAAATGTAGAAAAGTTAGGCTGAACCTTTATAAAGTGCTTGTTAGGCCACAAATGAAGTATTGCGTCCAGTTCTGCTCATCACACTTAAGGAATGATGAGAAGGCCCTTGAGAGGATGCAGAGGAGAACTACCAGAATGGTTCCGATTTTAGGGGACCTTAGCAACAAGGGCAGGTTGGAGAATCTGGATTTCTTTTCATTGGAGCAAAGGAGGTTGAGGGGTGATTTGATGGTGGTGTAAAAGATTATGAAGGGTTTGGTTAGGCTAGACGGGGAAAGGCTGTTGCCACTCATTGATGGTACAAGGACTGGGGGACACAGATTTAAGGTTTTGGGCAAAGGGTCCAGGGGGGAACGAGAGGAAAAACGTGTTTACGCAGCGAGTGGTGATGACCTGGAACTCGCTGCCAACAGAAGTGGTGGAAGCGGAGACACTCAATGTTTTCAAGGGGAGACTGGATAGGCACTTGAGGGAAATAATCTTGCAGGGCTACGGGGATTGAGCGGGGGAATGGGACTGACTGGATTGCTCTACAGAGAGCCGGCACGGACTCGAAGGGCCGAATGGCCTCTGCTTGTGCCGTTATGACTCTATGACCTGCATTTGTAGACCGCGGTTCTCTTCTGTGATGTTCTTACTACAGCTCAGGGAGCAGAGTTTCCGTAGTGTAGTGTTTATCACGTTCGCCTAACACGCGAATGGTCCTCTGTTAGAAGCCGAGCGGAAACATTTTGTAAAATATTTCCCATTAAAATTGAATGAATATGAAAAAGTTGAATTAATTTTGTGGTTAAATATGAATAAAATATCTCATAATACACGTGTATTTTCTCTGTGCAATTCTGGGCCATCAGCAGCAGCAGAATTGTATTCAACCACAAACTGTTGCCTCCGAGCCCGGCATATCTCTCACTCTACCATTACCATCAAGCCAGGGGACCAAACCTGGTTCAATGAGATGTGAAGAAGAGCAGGCCAGGAGCGGCACCAGGCACACCTAAAAATGAGACCATTACAAACTGGTGAAGCTGGATATGGAACCAAAGTGGGCCAATGCAGTTGAGATACAGATTATCCCGGATCTAATTGAATGACGGAACAGGGCTGAGGGGCCTCCTCCTGTTCCTATTAGTCTGTCACCATTAAGAAAATGTTATGAAATGGCTTTCTCGGATCCCAGTGAATGATCTCATACATACCGACATTGTAGTCAGTGCCACAGTTCATTCCATGATCTTGCAGCCAAAATACACATTTTGAAAACCTGGAAAAGTTAAAGCACCGCCCCTGGGTGGGCTCGAACCACCAACCTTTCAGTTCAACAGCTGAACGCGCTAACCGATTGCGCCACAGAGACCTTTTGAAAGCCCGATGGCAACATATACTAAAGCCGGAAGTTACCCAGATAAAACCTCAGGTCACAGAGAGCAAGACAGCAACTGTCTAGTCTCTGTTTACTTGTCCAAATTAAAGAATGCAACATTCATTGTCGGAACATGGAAATAGTCGCTGAAAGAAAATCCGTTAAACAAATGGATTTGAAAACACACTTTGAGCCATTAGATCGATTCATCAAACAATGGTGACGTTGAGATATTAACATGGTATCTGGGTTTCTCAGAGCTGTTGGAATCTTCCCACGAGTTCTTTTGCTGTTGTATTTGTTCATGAATAGGAGATCAGATATACATGTGGTCGCTTCACTGGGTGCCCTGGGAACCAGATACACCAGAGCACAGGCCAATGATGGGACTCTGCCCTTTCTGCTCTAGATGGTTGGTCAGTAGCAATCGAATGAGAACAACGAACCTACCACAGGCCTGGAATAGAGCCTTGACCCATCCATCGAGTGTGGGGCTCAGTTACATGATGGTATGAGACTGTAAGGGGTATCTTAATGGGGTCAGCGATTCGCTTTCTGACACAGTGAGCGGTTCGAATCGCTCCCACACCCCTCCGGTTCCTAGACTTTGGACTTATTTAGGGGTTGTGAACAAAATTGCAGTAAACGATAGGTTCTGATGAAATAATTTTACTTTATTAAAAGAAAAAAGGTAACAAACTTGAAACACACACACTGGGGAGCACACGGTAAACATAGAAACATAGAATCTAGGAGCAGGAGTAGGCCATTCGGCCCGTCGAGCCTGCTCCGCCATTCAATACGATCATGGCTGATCATCCAAATCCAGTACCCTGTCCCTGCTTTAATCCCCACAGTGCACATATCCCATCCTATCCCCATAACCCCACATATTTAATCCCCCCTAACACTAAGGGTCAATTTATCATAGCCAAATCAACCTAACCCACACATTTTTGGACTGTGGGAGGAAACCAGAGCACCCGGAGGAAACCCACGCAGACATGGGGAGAATGTGCAAACTCCACACAGACAGTCACCCGAGGTCAGATTCGAACCCGGGTCGCTGGCGCTGTGAGGCACCAGTGCTAACCACTATGCCACCGTGTTGCCCAGAGAATGATACACAGAGTCCAAGGGACCAATTACAATGGGAGATTGCACAAACTAGGGAAATTAGAAGCTTACGTGGCGATTTGATTGAAGTATTCACGATATTAAATGGAACTGATAGTGTCGATAGAGCGAAGCTATTTCCGATGATTGGCCCGTCTCGGAGTACGGGACACAGACTCAACATAAGTTCCAAGCCTTTCAGGAGAGAAGTTAGGAAAGGCTTCAACATGTAATAGGTGGCAGAAATTTGTAACACACTTCCGCAAACAGCACTTAAATCTGGGTCAATTGGGAATGTTAATCTTGAGATTGATAGATGTTGGTTAACCAAAGATATTAAGGGATCTGGAGCAAAGGGATGCAAACGGAGTTCGATCACAGATCCAATTGAATGGCAGAAAGGCTCGAGCGGTTGAAAGGCCGAGTCCTGTTGTTATTCTCATTGCTGAAGGATCAGAGCAAGAATGTAGAAATGAATATCGTGATTTAAAAGCAGCGCCCGAACAGGGACTTGAACCCTGGACCCTCAGATTAAAAGTCTGATGCTCTACCGACTGAGCTATCCGGGCAAGCGAGGGAAATGACAATATATCAAACAAAACCTTATCCCTCCCAAAGATCCCACTATCTGGCTAGGTTTTTGGTTTCAGGAGATCAGGGATAATGCTCACCAACGAATCCTTGACAGGATTTTAGAGTCTTTTGTTTAAAAGACCTGTAAGGCCCTTGTTGCTGCGAGGTGTCCGATGGTCACTGAGGCAGTCGCTCTGGTTTCTTCTTGCGTGCTGGTCTGTTTTCTGGCCTTCTTCCTCATGGCTTGTGGTAGGTTTTGCTGGAGCAGGGAGAGAGCTGTGTCCGCGTGGTCAGCCAGTCCGAAAGAGAGAGAAATTATGGCACAGGCTTTCAAATTATACTGTTTCTTTTTCGCGCCCAAAAACCCCTTACTAAAACGGATTCCTTTTGTTTGCAAATGAACCTTGCTTAGTCCAATTGTCTAGTTTTGGCGGGCTTGCCAGTTCCGATGGCTTTTGCTGAGTGTTAAACATGACTTGATCGTTTTCCGGTTTAAACACAGCCTTATCTACGCACCAAATCTCCCCCTATTGTCCTAGGTCTTTTGGCGGGCTTTTAAATCTGTTCTGTGGATACCTGGTTGATTGGGTTTTTTTGATGGGATAATGGCTTTGAAACTGTGTGCTGGAAGTTTTATTGTCAGGAATCGTTTTTAGTTTTCCAGCATCTTGTTTGCCCCTGGGGATTCATATTTGAATGTGTTTGTGAGTTTTTGCTTTGTCTCTTGCACCTTGGTAGGATTTGCAGTGTAAACAATTCCCAGACAGCTTGATTTGTTCACTGCCTGGCCACGCCCCTCGCAGCTTGTGTCTGTGAAAGGTGTCTCTCCCAACAGTAAGATTCAAAAAGTCAGTTTCCTCAGGTTTTTTCTTCCCTGATGTTTAGGTTTTTACATCAAATCACTTCACTTAGGCCCCATCATCCCAAGTTTGTATGAAAAGTCCAAAAATTACTCCCTTTCGGGCTCTGTTCGAGTTTCTGGGGGATTTTGCGAAGCCTACATCGCCCACTTTGATACTAAAACTGAATTAGTATCATTAACAGGTGAGCAAAATTTCCGACCCCTGAAAAAGAACCTTCCCCTGTATTACCTAAACTAAAAACCCAAACATACATTCCCTTTTTGAAAGTGGTGTTTCAAGTACATACAGGTAAGAATCAATCTTTATTTCACATCCAAGCACCGAGAGGGTCCGACACCCATGCACAACTTGGAAAAAACAGATCATACACATCATAAAAATGACACAACACACATACAATTTTTTTAATTAAAAGACAAAAATTCAAGGTTCGTTCCATCCCTGGCCATAGCCTTTATTTTGATGCACTTCCCAAGTCCCATCGTGTCTGGAGCGGAGCTCCCCGTCCCTTCCCCTGCACCTTGTACACAGCAGGTAGAGAACTATCCCGAGCTGGCAGACCACAAAAAGATGGGAAGACATCCTGATCCAGGAAGGCACCTCTATATTCTCGAAAATATTCCACCAGGGTAGAACTAATATATCCAAAATCTGTGCCCCTAATTCAACTGTTTTCTGTTCCAGGGTGCAGGAATGTTTTTGTGCAATCTCTACAGCTTTAAGTAGGATGGTAAGATGTTCGGGTAGAGGGGGAATTTTATATCCAAAGTAAGTCACATACTTTTGCAGGTTGGTGATGTTTTCTGTTACAGTGAGGTGAACAGTGGAGGGTTCAGGAATGGGGACAATCTGTTCCTGGGCCACTTGAACTTCTGCCTCTGGTTTAAAGCAGAAACTGCTGTCACTTACCGGACACCAGAAGTGTCCATGCTGGTAGTGGGACGCACCCGTGGTGACACAATGGGCCAAAAATTCATCCTGCGACGCGAGAGTACGCACTGGGGTAGGGAATTCCTCGGGGTGTGTGACTACATACACCACCGCAGACAGTTCAGCCTGCTGGTCACTCATGGTGCTTGGGAGCTTGATTGCCAGAGCAATGCCTGCCTCTGGGTCATAAATCCCACACTCTGAGTCGTTTTCAAGCTGATACTGTGCTTGAACCGTCCACGTAGATTTCGCGGCCTGTGGGGTGTATCCCAGTTCGCAAACCTATGTTGACTTCCCATACCCCTTCAACGGAACACCAGTGGGCTGTCCCTGAGTAAATCATGTTGGCTGCGAGCTTTGGCTCGCAGAGACCTTTTACCCTCAGATCCATTTGTGAGAGAAGCAGGGTCTAGCGAGCAATGCGGGCACTGCTCACTGTCCCATCTTTAATTCTCGCATCCAAGAGCATCTGGGTGGGCGTGTGGTGAGTGAGGAGTGTGATGGGAGAGGTGCCTGTGAAGATCAATGATCTTTTCACAGCCCAGTGAGTGGCTAGGAGGTGCCTCTCACAGTTGGAGTAGCTCCTCTCCACATCATTGAGTATTCTGGAGGATTAAACCACTGGTCTCAGCTTGCTATGCCTCTCTTGGAGCAGCACTGCACTCAGACTGTCCCCACTGGCTGCTACCTCCAGGAAAAACTCTTCCCCTGCATCAACGGCCCCTAGAGCCGGTGCGGTCTGCAGATCTCTCTTGAGTTTCACAAAGGCAGCCACGCAACCCTCATCTCAAACCAACTCCTCTCCCTTGTGTAGGAGTCGGAGCAGAGGGGCTGCTGTGGCTGCGTAATCCTCAATGAAATCTCTGCAGTACCCAGTTAGCCCTAGAAAAGACCTTACTCCTGTAACTGTGTTGGGGGCTGCTAACTCCTGAACTGCTTCCCTTCTAGCTTTGTCAATGGCCCTCTCCCCTGCTCGCACAGCCAGGCCCAGGAATTTGACTTCCCGCTGGCCAATCTGTGCCTTCTTGGGGTTTACTTTAAAACCATCCTGCCTGAGCAGTTCCAGCAGTTCTGCCAGAAGGGGACCATGTTCCTCTCCCTCATCGGTAAAGAGTAGTAGGTCGTCCACATACTGGACCAGCTGATGGGGCCTGCTGAACCCCTTCAAGCAATTCGCCATACATTGGTGAAAAATGCTTGGGCTGTTGTGGAAACCCTGGGGCAGACAGTTCCATGTGTACTGTTGGCCTTTAAATGTAAAGGCGAACTTGTACTGATCCTCCCTCCTTAGAGGGATGGACCAGAACCCATTGGAAATATCCAGCACTGTACAGATGTTCGCAGATGCTGGGATACTTACAATTAAGTCGGCTACGACTGCAAACGTGGGGGCACAGGAGGGGATGTTTCGGTTGAGTACTCGATAGTCTACTGTGGCCCTCCAGCAGTTGTCTGGTTTTCTAACCGGCCACAGTGAGGAGTTCACGTGGGTAACTATAGGTCTCAATACCCCCTGCTTGACTAAAGAAGTCAAAGCCGTTTCCAAGTCTGTCTCCGCTTCCCTGGGGAAGATATACTGCTTTTGTGGGCGGTTCATGGGGTCCCCACTTACACTAACCTCGACCCCGGTTACCCTCCCACAGCCGTGCTTGTGAGTGGCAAATGCTGCGAGGATTTCCTGCACAAATGCCTGGTACTCCATTGGAGTGTTACTGACCATGAGTTCGAGGTTGTAACCCTCCTTTGGTTTTACTGTGCACAAGGTCCCCTTGCCTTGTGCCTCCGGGATGACTGCTACCTCACTACCCTTTTGGGTACATGCTCCCCATAGACAGTGGTTCCTTAAATTCACTAAAATCCTGTGGCCTGTGATAAAGTCGGCCCCCAGGATCCCCTTCCCTTCTTGCTCCCACTTCATTAGGACACAGATCCACTTGGTATAGAGCGTTCCCAAATGAATGGACAGCGGGATGGAGAATGAGCCAGCCTGCTCGTTACCTGTGAATCCCTCTAAACTGTACGGGACCCCGTTAGACAGAGGTGAAGTGGCTGGGTTATCTGAATAAATGAGGGTGCTCGAAGCTCCAGTTTCTAACAGATAGGTCCCTTCTGCCTTTTCTACCTCCATCTTAACATGCGGTCTTTTCCAGGCATCATACTCGAGGGGACACAGGTAGACCGGCTGTGCTAGCTCCAGTTATGCCTCTGGGTTGGGTGGGGCAGATGGGATTAGAGCGCCAGTGGCTGTAGCCACCTTCCCTGGGCCATCAAACAGGACTCTGATGGCCGCTACTATTGTGTCCAGTGTGGGGGAAGAGGTCGGTGCCTCTACTTTTGGGGCAGGAGTTGGGGACTTCTTTGCTAGGCTATCCTTCCAAAGATTCCGACAGCCCTTTCTCCAGTGCCCAGTCTTCCCGCACCCGATGCAGCTACGCTTCGTGTCGGAAGGTTTACCACCTTCCTGGTGCCACTCCTTCTTATCCTGACTGGGCATAATCTCATGCACCTTCCCTTTCGGTGGGGTGTCTTCAGCTCCCCTACCATTCCGGTAGGCTAGGGTCAGTTGCCTGAGCACTGCCTCCTCGGTGACCCGGGGATCTCTTGGGTCAAACCAAAGCTCAGCCTTGGCTTTGACTCATGGCAAGCTATTTGCCACTAGGCTACGGAGCCAGTGGGCCAGCTCGTCCCTGTTCTGGTTAGCCCTGTCGAGAGCCCCATTACAAGCACCCCTGTACACCGGCCACAGCCTGTCTGCGAAAGCCTGTGGGGTCTACCCTGCGAGCCGCACTGTTTTCTCCACCCGGGAGAAAGGAATTCCCTCATTCATTCCCATGGCCTCTAAAACTTCCTCTCTGACGGCAGAATACCCGTTCTGTCCTCTCTTGCTCTCAGTAGAGAGGGATTGGTATAGTTTGCCATCTAATGAGAACAGGATCATTTTTGCCCACTCGGCCTCATCACAATCGTTGATGCCTGCTGCCTGCTCCACCTCCATGAAGTGGACTGAGGGGTCTTCCTTTTGGGTAAGTTTACTCAGGTGGCTTACCATAGCCCTAAGCTGTTGTGTACCGTGGGGAGCCAAGAATTGGCTTTCAAGGGGTTCCTGACCTCCACCACCGGCGGGCGGGCCGAATTTTTGCTGTCATGCAGGGCACATTGGCCCTGGCTCCGACTTTTCCTGCATCGGTTTGCCCCCCTCTCCCTGCTGCCAGACCGAGTCAAAACTCGGCGCCACAGGTGCTGGTTTGCTCTCCCTGTCAGCCTCAGATTGTCTGCACCTCCTGCTGCCTAACCAAGCTTCTCCTTGGCGCCACAGGTGCTGGTCGAACAGTCTCCCCCTGCTCTTCCAGGTCTGCCTGGGCCGCACCTGGGCTTATCAGGCACAGCATGTCTTTTGTCTTGGACAGAGCAAGGTTCAGATTCTCAATCTGCTTCTGACAGGGGCCGTGGTCCCCTACCTCAAACTCCCTTGTACTGGCTGCTCTGTAAGCTGCCTGAACATCGTTTAACTTCTCTGTGAGTTCCCTTAATTGCTTGGCAAGGCGGGTGTTCTCTTCCCGCAATGCCAGTTCACTACTTTTTGCCTCGGTGGCCTGACACTGGAGGTATCCCTTACTGGCACGGTTCCTCCAGCATCTTTGACTGTTCTGATCTTTTGTGTCTAGCTCTGCTAACAACATATCCCCTGCTATAGCTCAGGCACGGGACAGTTGGCTTTCTTCCTTTAGCTCTTCTGTGAGAGCCTGAATGCGCTTCCCCATAAGCTGCATTTGTTTCTGGGAGCAGACCAACCATATGGCTTTCTCCACAGACTTATTGTATTCCTTGCTCTCAGTCCATGCAGCTGCAGCGTCCATAGGACGTTCAGCATGCAACAGCCTGAGGACCCATTTCTTGGTGATATTGACATTTTTATATACATAGGATGTCATCCTCTCTTCCATTTTTGTTCTCTCCTCAAAACCAGCATTTACTGCTTCACAACCCTTTCGCCAAAGTCCTGCCGCAGTCGCCATTTATGTAGGGGGTGGTAATGGGGTCAGCCTTCACTTTCTGACTCAGTGTGCGGTTCGAATCCCTCCCACACCCCTCTGGTTCCTAGACTTTGGACTTATTTAGGGGTTCCGAACAAAAATGCAGTCGACAACAGGATCTGATGAAAGAATTTTTACTTTATTAAAAGAAAAAGGTAACAACTTAAAACACACTTAATACTTAAACACAGATTGGGGAGCACACGGTACAGACGAGGAAGAATGACAATATACCAAACAAAAACCTTATCACTCCTTAAGATCCCACTATCTAGCTAGGTTTTTGGTTTCAGGAGATCAGGGATAATGCTCACCAACGAATCCTTGGCAGGATTTTAGAGTCTTTTGTTTAAAAGATGTCGTTAGTCCCTTGTTGCTGCGAGGTGTCCGATGGTCACTGAGGCAGTCGCTCTGGTTTCTTCTTGTGCGCTGGTCTGTTTGCTGGCCTTCCTCCTCGTGGCTTGTAGTAGTTTTTGCTGGAGCAGGGAGAGAGCTGTGTCAGCGTAGTCGGCGAGTCCAAAAGAAAGAGAAGTTATGGGACAGGCTTTCAATTATACTGTCTTTTTTTTCGCTCCCAAAAACCCCTTACTAAAACGTTTCCTTTAGGTTGCAAATGAGCCATTGTCTAGTTTTGGCAGGCTTGCCAGTTCCGATGGCTTTAGCTCAGTGTTAAACATCTCTTGATCGCTTTCCGATTTAAACACAGCCTTATCTGCGCGCCAAATCTCAACCCTATTGTCCTAGGTCTATTGGCGGGCTTTTAAATCTGTTCTGCGGATACCTGGCTGATTGGTTTTTGATGAAGTACTAAATGTTTTATTGATTTCAGGCTTCTGGTATCCTGTTTGGGCCTGGGAATTTCAAAAGGGGGTCTTGGATTATTCATATTTCGATGTGTGTGTGAGGCTATTGGGTTTGTCTCTTTCTCCTTGTTAGGATTGCAGTGTAAACAATTACCAGATAGCTTGATTGGGTTCCCCACCCAAAGCTGTCCACTGCCTGGCCACGTCCCTCCGCAGCCTGTCTTGTGTCTGTAAAAGGTGTATTTCCCAACAGTAAGATTCAAAAGTCATTTTCCTCAGGGTTTTACTTCCCTGATCTTTAAAATGTCCAAAACTGAGGTTTTTACATCAAATCACATCACTTAGGTCCCATCATCCCAAGTTTGTATGAAAAGTACAAAAATCACTCCCTTTAGTGCTCTGTTCGAGTTTCTGGCGGATTTTGCGAAGCCTACAAGGTACGGCCGCTGATAGTGGATTGATTGAAATCATGATTGCGCAAAAGGGCAGAATTATTGGAGCGCAGATATCTCGAGGGGTTGTGGGGCTGAAGGAGATTACAGAGATAGGGAGGGGCGAGGCCACTGACGGATTTGAAAACGTAGAAACATAGAAAAATAGGAGCAGGAGTAGGCCATTCGGAACTTCGAACCTGCTCTGCCATTCAATTTGATCATGGCTGATCCTCAATCTCAATACCATATTCCTGCTTTCTCCCCATACCCCTTGATGCCTTTTGTGTCTAGAAATCTATCTATCTCCTTCTTAAATATATTCAGTGACTTGGCCTCCACAGCCTTCTGTGGTAGAGAATTCCCCAGGTTCACCACCCTCTGAGTGAAGATATTTCTCCTCATCTCAGTCCTAAATATCCTAACCCGTATCCTCAGACTCTGACCCCTCGTTCTAGAGCCCCCAGCCAGGGGAAACATCCTCCCTGCATCCAGTCTGTCTAGCACTGTCAGAATTGTATACCTTTCAATGTGATCACCTCTCATTCTTATAAACTCCAGTGAATACAGGCCTAGTCGACCCAATTTCCCCTCATACGACAGTCCTGCCATCCCAGTAATCAGTCTGGTGAACCTTCGCTGCACTTCCTTTATGGCAAGTATATCCTTTCTTAAGTAAGGAGACTAAAACTGCACACAATACTCCAGGTGTGATCTCACCAAGGCCCTGTACAACTGTAGTAAGACAGATATGGAGACCACTTCGCAGAACACCTCCGTTCAGTCCGTAAGCGTGACCCCGAGCTTACGGTCGCCTGTCCATTTAATTCTCTGATCCACTCCAACTCAGACCACACCGTCCTCGACCTCTTATACTGTTCCAATGAAGGTCAACGTAAGCTCGTGGAACAGCACCTCATCTTTCGATTAGGAACTTGACAGCCTTCTGGAGTCAACATGCAGTTCAACAATTTCAGACTATATCATCTGCCCCTATCGTTTTTTTCCATTTATTTTATTTTATTATTTTTTTCTCTCTCCTACATGGCAGCTGTCATCATTCTGCAATTTACACTTCCTCTAGAGCCATCTTTTGTTTCTTAACTTGTCCCATTACCATCACCTTTTACCTTGCACCATCTCTTAATCTCTCTCAAATTCTCCTGCCTTCCATCTTATCACAGACATTCCCTTTTCTCCTTTCCTTCGCTGCCCCCTTTCCTTGCCCCAAAATTTTCATAAAATCATTTACATCTCCAGCTTTTTCCAGTTCTGACGAAGGGTCATCGACCTGAAACGTTAACTCTGTTACTCTCTCCACAGATGCTGCCTGACCTGTTGAGTATTTCCAGCCTTTTCTGTTTTTAATGTAGTAAGACATCCTTGCACCTGTACTCAAATCTTCTTGCAATGAAGGCCAACATAACATTTGCCTTCCTAACCGCTTGCTCCACCTTCATGTTTGCTTTCATTGACTGGTATACAAGGACACCCAGGTCCCTTTGTACATCAGCCTTTCCCAATCTATCACCATTTGAATAATACTCTACCTTTCTGTTTTTCCGACCGAAGTGGATAACTTCACATTTATCCACGCTATACTACATCTGCCATGTATTTGCCCACTCACTCAACTTGTCTAAATCGCCTTGAAACCGCTTTGCGTTCTCCTCACAACTCACAATCCCACCTAGTTTCGTGTCGTCAGCAAACTTGGAAATATTACATTTGGTTCCCTCATCCAAATCATTGAGATATATTATGAATAACTGGGGTCCAAGCACCGATCCCTGCGGTACTCCACTAGTCACTGCCTGCAAACCCGAAAAAGACCCATTTATTCCTACTCTCTGTTTCCTGTCGGTTAACCAATTTTGAATCCATGCCATTATATTCTACCTTATCTATTCTAGCAGTTACATCCTCACAAAACTCCAGTAGGATTGTCAAAAACGATTTCCCTTTCATAAATCCATGTTGACTTTGTCTAATCCCGTTGATATTTTCCAAGTGTCCTGTTATCACATCCTTTATAATAGATTCTAGCATTTTCCCTACTACTGATGTTAGGCTAACTGGTCTGTAGTTCCCTGTTTTTCATTCTCCCTCCTTTTTTAAATAGTGGGGTTACATTTGCCACCCTCCAATCTGCAGGAACTGTTCCATAATCTGTAGCATTCTGGAAGATGACAAACAATGCATCTAATATTTCCATGGCTAACTCTTTTAGTACTCTGGGATGCAGATTATCAGGCCCTGGGGATTTATCGCCTTTCAGTCCCGTTAATTTCTCCAGCACTATTTTTTTCACTAATACTTAGTTCCTTTAATTCCTCCTTCTCTCTAGACCATCGGTTTACTAGCATTTCTGGGAAGTTACTTGTGTCCTCTTCCGTAAAGACAGAACCAAAGTATTTGTTTAATTCCTCGGCTACTTCCTTGTTCCCCATTATAATTTCTCCCGTTTCTGACTGGAAGGGACTTACATTTGTCTTCACTAATCTCTTACTTTTTACACACTTGTAGAATCTTTTACAATCCGCTATTATGTTCCTTGCAAGTTTAATCTCACACACTATTTTTCCCCTCTCAAATCAATCTCTTGGTGCTTTTTTGCTAAACTTTAAACTGCTCCGAATCCTCAGGCTTGATACTTTTTCTGGCAACTTTAGATGCCTCCAATTTGGATCTAATAGTATCCTTAATTTATTTTGTTAGCCATGGTTGTGCCACATTTCCTTTTGGGTTTTTGCGCCAGAAAGGAATGCATAACTGTTCCAATTCATGCATTCGATCCTAAAATGTTAGCCATTGCCTATCCACCGTCATGCATTTTAATGAAGCTCCCCAATCTATCATAGCCAACTCACTCCTCATACCATTGTAGTTTCCTTTGTTTAGATTTAGGACCCTAGTTTCAGATTGGACTTCTTCACTTTCCATCTTAATGAAGAATTCTATCATGTTATGATCACACTTCCCTAAAGGGCCCTGCACAACAAGATTATTAATTAACCCCTTCTCATTGCACAATACCCAATCTAGGATAACCTGTTCCCTAGTTGGCTCCTCAACGTACTGGTGTAAAAAAACATCTCGTACACACTCCAGGAATTCATCCTCCACAGTATTATTGCTAATTTGGTTTGGCCATTTTATATGTAGATTAAAGTCACCCATGATTACTGCAGTACCCTTGTTACATACATCTCTAATTTCCTGTTTGATGCCTCCCCTATATCACCACTACTGTTTAGAGGCCTATAGACAACTCCCGACAATTTTTTCTGCCCCTTGGTGCTTTTAAGCTCCACCCAGGCTGGTTCTACATCTTGATTTTCTGAGCCAATATTCTTTCTCACTATTGCTCTGATTTCATCGTTTACTAACATGGTCACCGCACCTCGTTTTCCTTTTTGCCTGTCCTTCCTAAATATTGAATATCCTTGGATATTCAGCTCCCAGCCTTGGTCGCCCTGCAGCCATGTCTCCATAATCGCAATTATATCATCTCTGTTTACATCTATTTGTGATTTTAATTCCTGTTCCTTATTACGAATGCATCGTGCATTTAGATACAGTGCCTTTAGCTTTGTCTTTTTAACATTTTTAGACATCTTAACATATTTTTGCACTATGCCCCTATTTGCCTTATTAGCATTTTTTCTTACCCGGACCCTATTCGTTCGTGCACTTCAGTGTTTATACACTCTGTTCCTTCCTGACACAACCTGGTTATCCTTACCCCAATCACTTTCCTGCACTGCTTCCCTATCTTTTCTCTTTAGCATTCTAGATTTATCTCCACCGAGAACCCCCCCCCCCCCCACTTATTTAGCTGAAAGCCCTATCTACCTCACTAGTTACTCAATTCGCTAGAACTCTGGTTCCAGCATGGTTCAGGTGTAGTCTGTCCCAACGGAACAGCTCTCTCTTTCCCCAGTAGTGGTGCCAGTGCCGCACGAATCGAAACCCACTTCTCACACACCAATCTCTGAGCCACGCATTCATCTCCCTGATCCTATTGACCCTATGCCAATTTGCTCATGGCTCCTGTAATAATCCAGAGAATATGACCTTTGTGGTTCTGCTTTTTAATTGAGTCCCTAGCTGCTCAAACTCTATCAGCAGAACCTCTTTCTTTGTCTTACCTTTGTCGCTGGGATCTACGTGGACCACGACAACTGGATCCTCCCCCTCCCACTCCATGTTCTTCTCCAGCCCGGAGGAGATGTCCTTTACCCTGGCACCAGGTAGGCAACCAAGCCTTCGGGACTCACTCTCCTTCTGCAGAGAACATAGACAATCCCCCTAACTATACTGTCAACTACTACAACCACCTTCCTTTTTACTGCCCCCACTTGAACGGTTTCCTGTACCACGGTGCCGTGATCAGTTTGCTCGTCCGCCCCGCAGTCCCCGCACTTGTCCACAAGGGTTGCAAGCACCTCGAATCTATTGGACAAGTGCAGGGACTGAGGCTCCTGCAATACTACCTCCTGGATCCCCGTAACTGCCTCACTCGCAGTCACACCCTCCTGTCACTGACCATATGTCAATTCTAAAGTATTTAATCTAAGGGGTGTGGCTGCCTCCTGGAGCAAATGCTCCAGGCAACTTTCTCTCTCCCAGATGTCTTGCGATGTCTGCAGCTCGTCCTCCAGCTCCTCAACTTGGAGCCGTAGTTCCTCGAGCCACAGACACTTACCGCAGATATAGTCACCCTGGACAAAAATGTCCACAATCTTCCACATAATGCAGCATCAACACATCTCATGTTCTCCCATTATTTTATTTGTTTAATTAATTATTTTAGTATGAATCAAATTAATTACCTCGTTTAGTTTATTGAATTAATTCAATTAAGTTTAGTTTTTAAAATTTAGTTATATATTATATGTTAACTTAAAACTTGTCCCACAGTCACAATCTTAACACTAAGCCCATAGTCATGAACAATAACTTACCTGCCTTACCTGTGACGTCACACTGCCGTTTTCTCTTGTTGATGCAGGTCTGCTGCTGCTTTTATCCCCGCTCTCGGGCCTCAGTCTGCTCCCGCTCTCGGGCCTCGGTCTGCTCCCGCTCAGGTCAGCCGCCGCTCTGCGGGAGAAGTTAAGAAAGGCAGGCACCTCCTTCCCCCACTTCACCGAACTCCCACACTTACCAAACTCGCGGTTGTTCACTCTGTGCTGCTGCACTCATAGGCCCCTGTATTTATACTGTTTGTTACTCAGATGAGTCACCACTGCTCTGCTACTTTTTCAGGAGCCAGTTTAATCCAGTTAGCTAATTAACTAACTACAGCAGCTGGGTGATGGGTGACTAGGACTTGGTGCGAGATAGGACACGGGCAGCAGGGTTTTGGATGACCTCAAGTTATTACCAGGCGCAGGAATTTCACGGGCATTTAGCGGGCAAATAGCGCAACTCTCCGCCCAAGAAGGCCCTTCTCCCGGGGATGCGGAGAAGTCTTGACAGATCGCAGGTTCCGTGTTTTCGGGCATGCGCTTTGCATGCCTAAATACGGAACTTGACCGCCCTAACTGGCGCGTGCGCAAATTGTACGCACCCTTAGGGCCGCAAGTTACGGCCCAAGATCTATAGTCATCCAGAGAGATCTAGCTTTGGAAGCCCTTATTTTATTATTTTTGTTTATGAATTCATTGACTGAGATAAAATGTTAAACCCTCAACTCATGGATCCTCCCTGTTTTTGTAATGTTTGCATATATCAATACACATACAAAACGCACATATAAACTCAAATGGATTAATAGCCTTGTCTGTGTCTCTATGCTTCACTTAGGAAGCCGATTTTCCACACCTGAAATAATAAGCTTCATTCGTTCTGACCTGCTGCGTTTCTCCACCATTTTACTGGGTTTTATTTCAGATTGGCAGTGTTTTGCTTGTTGTTATAGTGCTGAGGGAACATGTCCAATTTAGAAATACAGCGAAACGTTAAAGAGTACATTCTTATTTATTACAGAATACAGCAGGTCACTGGAAAATTTTAACATTGTACAGAGCAGCTGTGAAAACACCTGCAGTAGGAGATGAGCAGGGTCAGTTACACAAGACTGAGTGACTTCATTGTGCAGCCTCCAAGCATCACCTTTAGAACTAAACCCAAAAGTGTATTACCCCAGATCACGCATTAACGAGCTCGCCTGCTTCATCTGCTGCTCTTCTGCTAGTCTGCAATCCCACACTGCAGTCTGATTACAATGAGAGTTTGAAAAGTATTATCTAGTGCTGTATGTGTGTTAATCTCATCCCTGTCTCTACCGCCCTGTCTGTATTTCTATCTGTCTGTCTTTCATTGTCTCTGTCTCTCTGTGTATTGCCAACAGTCTCAGTCTTTCCTGCGCTTTTCTGTCTTTTCACTTAGTCTTTTAAATTTTTGTCTATCGCTGTTTTATCTCGCTTTTAAAGTCACCCTTTGCTTTCTCTCTCTCTCTCACTGTTTCCTCTCTGTATCTCTATGTTGCTGCATGTCTTCATGGAATCTCTCAGCATAGAATCATTCCATTAGCCCCATCATGCCTCTGCCGGCTCTTTGAAAAAGCTCTCCAACTCGTTCCACTCCCCTGCTCTTTCCCCATAGCCCGGCAATGTTCTCTGCATTAAGTTTTTCACCAACTCACGTTTGAATGTTATTACTGAATCTGCTTCCAGCATCCCGTCAGGCAGTGCTTTCCGAAATCATAAACACTCGCTCTTTAAAAAAACTTCTCGTATCTCTTTTTCTTTTGCCAATCACTTTAATTGTCCCCTCTCTGCCTCTGCGTTCGTTGTCTCCTCTTTCCATTTCTCACACTCTCACTCTGGTTCATTCTCTCCTCTCTGCTTTCTTTTTACCTTTCCACCCCGTCTACAAATCTTTCTCTCTTTTTCTGCCGGTCCCTGACTAACTGCGGGTCTCTATCTGTATCTCTTACGCTTTTCTTCTTCTTTCTGTTTGCCTTTTTATCTCCGTGTTTCTGCATCATCATGTTGGTCTCCCATCCTGTTTCTCTGTTGTGTCAATATCTTTCTTTCTATTAATAGTTTTATCTCTCTTGCTTTATCTAATCTTATTTTCTTCTCTCTCTCTGCCTTGTATTCAATTTCTCTTCCTCTCTTTTCTGTCTCCTTGTCTCTATCTCTTGCTTGTCTTGCCTAAATAGCCTTCTCCACCCTTCAGAAGTAATTCATCGTGTAAAGTGTTTTGAGATTTAACAATATAAAAGGCACATTACAAATGACTTATTCATTAATTAGATTATATATTTGTAAACTAAAAAATATCCGCCTCCTTCTTATTGTCTCAATTTGACTCGTTTGCTCTCTGTCGATCTCCTGCACTGTGAATTTCTGTGTCTCTCGTTCTCTTTTACTGCCTTCTTTTGTCTATAAAACATAAAAAAACATAAGAAATAGGATCAGGAGTAAGGCATACTTGAGCCTGCTCCGCCGGTCTAAAAGATCGTAGCTGAATCCCCACATCAAATCCACATTCCCGCCCTATCCCTATATCCCTTAATTCCGTCAATATCCAAATATCATCCGATCTCAGTGTGGAATATACTCTTGTGTAGGGAATTCCAAAGATTCACATACCTCTGATTGAAGACATTTCTCATCTCATTCCTGAATGCCTACCCCTTATCCTGAGACTGCGACTCCGAGTTCTAGATTCTCAGCATCTCCCCTGTCAAGCCCTCTAAGAATTTTATACGTTTCAATTAGATCACCTCTCATTCTTCTAAACCTCCAGAGAATATAGTCCCACTCTACTCAATCTCTCCTCATAAGACAGCCCTCTTATACCACGAACCAATCTCGTGAACCTTTGTTGCAACTCCTCTAAGGCAAGTATATCCTTCCATATCCTTCCTATCCTGACACAATATGTGGATAGGCCGACAAGAGGTGGGGCCACATTGGATTTGGTACTGGGTAATGAACCGGGCTAAGTGTTTGATTTGTATGTGGGAGAGCACTTTGGAGATAGTGACCACAATTCGGTGACTTTCACTATTGCAATGGAGAGGGATAGGGCCATACGGCAGGGCAGGGTTTATAATTGGGGGAGGGGTAATTATGATGCGATTAGGCAAGAATTAGGGAGCATAAGATGGGAACAGAAACTATCAGGGAAAGGCACAAACGAAAAGTGGAGCTTTTTCATGGAGCAATTACTGCGTGTCCTTGATAGGTATGTCCCTGTCAGGCAGGGAGGAAATGGCCGAGTGAGAGAACCATGGTTCACAAAAGAGGTTGAATGTCTAGTCAAGAGGAAAAAGGAAGCGTATGTAAGGATGAGAAAACAAGGTTCAGTTGGGTCGATTGAGGGGTACAGGGTAGCAAGGAATGAGCTAAAAAAAAGAACTTAGGAGGGATAGGAGGGGGCATGAGAAGTCCTTGGCGGGTCGGATCAAGGAAAACCCCAGGGCTTTTTACTCTTATGTGAGAAATAAAAGAATGACCAGGGTGAGGGTAGGGCCGGTCAAGGACAGTAGTGGGAACTTGTGCATGGAGTCAGAAGAGATAGGAGAGGTGATGAATGAATACTTTTCATCAGTGTTCACCGAGGAGAGGGGCCATGTTTTTGAGGATGAGAGTGTGATAAAGGTGGATAGGCTGGAGGAGGTAGATGTTCTGAGGGAGGATGTTTTAGCAATTTTGAAGAACCTGAGGGTCGATAAGTCCCCTGGGCCAGATGGGATATATCCTAGGATTCTTTGGGAGGTAAGGGAGGAGATTGCTGAGCCTTTGGCTTTGATCTTTGGGTCCTCACTGTCCACGGGGATGGTGCCAGAGGACTGGAGAGTGGCGAATGTTGTTCCTCTCTTCAAGAAAGGAAATAGGAATGACCCTTCTAATGATAGGCCGGTTAGTCTTACTTCGGTGGTTGGTAAGATAATGGAAAAGTTCCTGAGGGATAGGATTTATGACCATTTGGAAAGATGCAACTTAATCCAGGATAGTCAACACGGATTCTTGAAGGGTAAGTCTTGCCTAACAAATTTGATTGAATTCTTTGAGGAGGTAACTAAGTGTGTAGATGAAGGTAGAGCAGTTGATGTCGTATACATGGATTTTAGCAAGGTGTTTGATAAGGTTCCCCATGGTCAGCTCATGAAGAAAGTAAGGAGTTGTGGGATAGAGGGAAATTTGGCCGATTGGATAAGTAACTGACTATCTCATAGAAGGCAGAGGGTGGTGGTGGATGGAAAATTTTCGGACTGGATACCAGTTACCAGCGGTGTGTCACAGGGGTCGGTGCTGGGTCCTCTGCTGTTTGTGATTTTTATCAATGACTTGGAAGAGGGGACTGAAGGGTGGATCAGTAAATTTGCTGATGACACCAAGATTGGTGGAGTAGTGGATGAGGCTGTTGTAGGGCTGTTGTAGGCTGCAAAGATACATTGATAGGATGCAGAGCTGGGCCGAAAAATGGCAGATGGAATTTAACCCTGATAAGTGCGAGGTGATTCATTTTGGTAGGGCAAATTTGAATAAGGATTACAGGGTCAACGGCAGGGTTCTGAGGAACGTGGAGGAACAGAGGGATCTGGGGGTTCATATCCACAGATCTCTGAAGGTTGCCAGTCAAGTGGATAGAGCAGTAAAGAAGGCCTATAGTGTGTTAGCCTTTATTAAGAAGCGGTTTGAGTTTAAGAACCGTGAGGTTATGCTGCAACTGTACAGGACCTTGGTGAGACCACATTTGGAATATTGTGTGCAGTTCTGGTCACCTCACTATAGGAAGGACGTGGAAGCATTGGAAAGAGTGCAAAGGAGATTTACCAGGATGCTGCCTGGTTTGGGGGGGAGGTCTTATGAGGAAAGATTGAGGGAGCTAGGGCTTTTCTCTTTAGAGTGGAGGAGGATGAGAGGCGACTTAATAGAGGTTTATAAGATGATGAGGGGGATAGATAGAGTGGATGTTCAGAGACTATTTCCTCCGGTGGATGTAGCTGTTACAAGGGGGCATAACTATCAGGTGCATGGGGGGAGATATAGAAGGGATGTCCGAGGTAGATTCTTTACTCGGAGAGTGGTTGGGGTGTGGAATGGACTGCCTGCTGTGATAGTGGAGTCGGACACTTTAGGAACTTTCAAGCGATTATTGGATAAGCACATGGAGCACACCAGAATGATAGGGAGTGGGATAGCTTGATCTTGGTTTTGGACAATGCTCGGCACAACATCGAGGGTCGAAGGGCCTGTACTGTGCTGTACTGTTCTATGTAAAGGCAAAGTAAGGTCCCACAACAGCACAGTCTGGAATTAAATCAATATGATCTAATGGTACATACTTTCTGTTTTGTTCAGACATGAGATGCAGTAACAATGAACATGGCAGATAACGTGAACACAGACACGCCCTGCATACACAGCTTTTGCTGTCTGTCTCTCTCTCTCTCACACACACACACACACATACAGACCAGCCTTAAAATTGCCACAAATCACTGTCAACAATGAAAGAAAGTTGATTTCTTTCATTGCTCTGCCCTGTTTGGCAGTTTAAAAGCAAACAGACAGTTTTCAGTATTTTATCTTTTCATTTTGCGGCCTACAGAAACAGGCTTTCTATTCTGCATCAAAAGCAAATGCTGTGGATGTGGGAAATCTGGAAAAAAATCGGAAAATGTTAGAAATACTCAGCAGGTAAGGCAGCATCTGTGGAGAGACAGAGAAACAGTATTAATATTTCAGCTCGATTATCTTTTGTCAGCTTCTGGCAAGGTTCTGACGAAAGGTCATCGAGCTGAAACATTTACTCTGTTTCTCTGTATCGCCACTGATGCTGCCTAACATACTGAGTATTTCCAGCATTTTCTGTTTTTATTTCTATTCTGCATCTTGTCTTGATTTCATGTGTCTCTCTCACTGCCTGCCAGCCTGGTCTTGATTTAAGAATGCAAATATTCCAGAGCAGCTTTTATTGTCAGACCGTCCAATAAGACATTTTTCAGTATCTCACTGACTGACTGTCTGTCTTGACGTGAAGTGAAATGAAATAAAGTGATACACAACAGCATTACATGTGGACCAGGCCAGAATGAATTCAATAGGGTTTAATACAGCAACAGCAGGTAATAAGACAGCAGACCACATCTCACACAAACACCAGCTATTGACCTCTCTCTCTCTCTCTCTCTCACACACACACTCACAGCCTGGCCAGCCTGCAGAGGGATGACTGCCATGTTGGAAGATTAAGACCAAAAACAGACTTTTCAGTATCTTATCTTTTCACTTTGTGGCCTACAGAAACAAGCTTTCTATTCCACAACTTGCCTTTTGATTCCATGTCTCTCTCGCTCTCACTGACTGTCTGTCTGTCACTCACAGTCTCCCTCCCACCGAATTGAACTAAAATTTACAGTAACATGACACACACACTCACACAGACTCTGCAATTTGCAGACACACAGACACCCACTCACATACAGACACATTCTCACAGACCCTATAATTTGCAGACACACAGACAGACACATTCAGTCAGACTCTGCAATTTGCAGAAATACACACTCACACATCCATTTTGATGTGGACCAGGCCAGAATGAAATCAAAAGGATTTAATACAACAACAGCAAGTAATAAGACAGCAGACCACATCTCACACAAACCCCAGCTTTTGCCCTCTCTCTCTCTCTCACACACACACACACTCTCAGCCTGGCCAGCCTGCAGAGGGATGACTGCCGTGTTGGAAGATTAAATCTAAAAAAACACTTTTCAGTATCTTATCTTTTCACTTTGTGGCCTACAGAAACAGGCTTTCTATTCCGCTACTTGCATTTTGATTTCATGTCTCTCTCGCTCTCACTGACTCTCTGTCTGTCTCTCACTCACACAGACACCCTCCCACCTATATTGAACTAAAATTTACAGTAGCATGACACACACACTCACACAGACTCTGCAATTTGCAGACACACAGACACATCCATTTTGAAAGACGTGCAGCCTGGGAGTGTCTATTTTTGATGATGTCCCTTCCTCGCTCTGCGTCCATCTTTGATGAGGACAATCAAATAGGAAGTGGTGAAGCCGAGGCCCCAGAAATCCGGGTCCCCGAGAGGAAATGAAAGCCCGGAGGGTGAAAAGAAGTAAATACAATCAGGAATAACTAATAATATATATACTTTACTTCTGTTAACTAAATGTCTGCCTGCCTGTGGTTTGCCTGGAGTGTAATAAAATGAATGGAAAGATCGCACAGCAGCTTTTGCTCTGAAAACATTCCAAGCACATTCCCCAATAAAGTCCAGTCCAGAAAAATATCAAATGGCTTGATGTATATATGTAGATTTGCTTTTTTTTAAATTCTTGAAAGAAAGGCAAAGTAAGATCCCACAACAGCGTAGTCTGGAATTAAAACAATATTATCTAATGGTGTATACTTTCTGTTTTTTTCCAGACATGAGATGCAATACCAATGCACACGGCAGAGAACTTGAACACAGACAATCCCTGCATACACACCAGCTTTTGCTGTCTGTCTCTCTCTCTCTGTCACACACACACACAGCCAGCCTGCAAAATTGCCACAAATCACTGTCAGCAATGAAAGAAAGTTGATTTATTTCATAGCTCTGCTCTGTTTGGGAGTTTAAAAGCAAACAGACAGTTTTCAGTATTTCATTCTGCATGTTGTCTTGATTTCTCTCACTGCCTGCCAGCCTGCCTTGTCACACATAAACTCACAGCCTGGCCAGCCTGCAGAGGGATGACTGCCGACTTGGAAGATTAAAACCAAAATGACATACAGACACACTCACACAGACACTGCAATTTGCAGAAACTCACACTCACACATACAGACACACTCAGACAGACTCTGCAATTTGCAGAACTCACACTCACACACATACAGACACACTCACACAGACCTGCAATTTGCAGAAACTCTCACATCCATTTTGAAAGGGGTGCATCCTGGGAGCGGCCGAGTCACGTGACCCTGTGGCTGGGCCTCTGACATCAGAATGGGTGATGACACGATCAGCTCGAGCGGGAAACGGTTAAATTAAATTGAATCAGTAAAGGTCACAGTCAATCCGGGTCTTGTTCCCTGCAGCGCCCTCAGGAGTCTCTGTCCGTCTGAACTGAACCGATTGTCCCACAGCCTGAAACAGATTAAAGATTAAACAGGAAATAAACAGATTGAACATCAGTGTAAATAACCGCGAGACTGGGGTTAATATTTCAATAATAATTACAGACAAATATTACCCACAGTGACTGAATCCCATTGATATTTTATTTATTACATTAACACAAACACTCACCCGATCTGCTCCAGACTCCGGCAGGTCAATGTGAGGCGGCTGAGAGCGGGGACAGATCGGTCTGTGAAGGAGTTTGATCTCAGGTCCAGATCCGTCAGTGAGCGGATTGTACTGAGAGCGGAGGCGAGATCCTCGGCACAAGAATCTGTGAGACCGACTTTATACAGCCTGGGGATCAGAGAGAAATAACAGGAATCAGAGTCAATCCCCAGAGTTTATTAATAACACTATTACTGATACTAATAATAATGTTCAGTGTCAGACATCCAGTTATTATAAACACAATCTCACACAGTCTGGTACTTACCCCAGTTTCTGTATTTTACAGTCCGGGTTCCTCAGAGCCGCAGACAGTGGTTTCACTCCTGAATCTCTCAGTTTATTGTCCCACAGTCTAAACACAAACAGAGAGAGAAACAAACTGAATCAAAGCCCGGATCTGATATATTTTTCTCTCTCGGATATTACAGCAATCACTGAAAGTATTTCAGGACATTAATCACCCGGTTTCCCCCCGCGATTTCCCCCTTGGGCGGGTCGTGTGGGGCCGGGGTCGGGTTGGGCCGGGGAGGGGGGGCGGGGTCGGGTTCGGGTAGGGTGGGGCCGGGGTCGGTGCCGGGTGGGGTCGGGTGTCCCTCAGTCCGGTCTCATTCTCTGATGATCAGAATTACCCTCCTGGAGCTCAGTGACTGGCTCCGTCATGTTTGGAGAAACTTGTCTCATTTCTGCTGCTCCTTAAATCCTGGATTTTAAGGGAATGGGGCGATTTTCCCGGAATTAAATGATAAAGCGGTGATTCCCTATACTTTATACTCTGTGCATTATATTAATCTGTATAATATCTCGGGGTGAGTTATATTGTGAAACGCTAACTGCTGCTGTAAAATCAGTCCCCCAGGATTTTATATAACAAGAAGAATTTATGCTGAAATAGAAACAGGAAATGCTGGAAATACCCAGCAGGTCAGGCAGCATCTAGAGAGAGAGAAACAGAGTTAATGTTTCAGGTCGAGGACCCTTCGTCAGAACTGGAAAAAGTTACAGATGTAACAGATTTTTAAGCAAGTGTCGGGGCCGGGAAAGGTGGGGGGAGCGGAGGAAAGAACAAAAGGGAAGGTCTGTGACAGGGTGGAAGACAGGAGAGATTAAAAGACAAAAGGGATGATGGTGCAAGCAAAAGGAGCTGGTAATGGGACAAGTTAAAAATCAAAAGATGAATTGTGAATGGCAATGGCAGAATCATCAACAGCTGTCATAAAGGGGAAAAAAGGGAAAAGGAAAAGCAATAATGAAAAAATTAAAATAGGGGCCGAGTTTATAGCCTGAAATTGTTGAACTCGATGTTGAGTCCAGAAGGCTGTAAAGTGCCTCATTGAAAGATGAGGTCTGTTCCTCGATCTTATGTTGTCCTTTGTTGGAAGAGTGTAAGAGGCCGAGAATGGAGAGATCAGAGTGGGAGTGGAGCAGAGAATTAAAGCGATAGGCGATCGGAAGCTCAGGGTAAAGGGGTGTTTGGGGCCCTGGACAGTGGGAAGGGAAGTGGTAAAAGGGCAGGTGTAGCATCCCCTGCGCTTGCATGGGAAGTTGCCATGGGATGGGAAGGGGAAGGGATGATTGAGGAGTGGACCAGGGTGTCGTGGAGGGAGCGGTCCCTGCAGAATGCTGAAAGGGGAGGTGAGGGGAAGATGTGTTTGGTGGTGGGATCACGCTGGAGGTGGCGGAAATGGCAGAGGATGATCTGTTGAATATGGAGGCTGCTGGGGTGAAAGGTGAGGACAAGGGGAACCCTATCGTGGTTCCGGGTGGGAGGGGAAGGGATGAGAGCAGAAGTGCGGGAAATAGAATGAACACGGTCAAGAGCCGTGTCACCACGGTAGAGGGGAATCCTCGGTTGAGGAAAAAGGAAGAAATGTCGGAAGCACTGATATGGAACGTGGCATTGTCAGAGCAGATGCGGCAGTGACGGAGAAACTGGGCGAATGGACCAGCGTCCTTACAGGAAGCGGGGTGGGAGGAAGTGTATTCCAGGTAGCTGTGGGAGTCAGAGGGCTTATAGTGAATGTTTGTCAATAGCAGCAATAGAGTTTATTCTGTCCTGTTACAAGTTTCAAATGTCCCTGTGCTCCTAGTTTATAGGGGAGGGGAGTCTCTCACTTTATTCCCATTAAACTGGCTCTACATTTATTTCAGGTATAACTGGACGGACAGTTTTTGGGGAATTTTCGGAAGTTCCCTCCCCGAGCGGGGCCTCACACACAGGGGGTGGATTATGGGGAATTCCCGGGTTCACTGCCCCCGGTTTACCCAGGAGCCGCCCGCTCTGTGCGAGGCCCCACCGCTGGCCGGTGTGTGTCTGTACTCCGGTTAGATTGGAACCTTTTCACCGGCAGATTTAAGATCCTGAATAGCAATCTTTACTCAATGTTCAGGACTATGAATAATTGTAAACATTTACAGCTGAAAGAATTCCCGATTCCCCAATATTCCCAATCCAGGAAACTACCCCCTCGACAGGACACACCCTGCACGGTTTTGGAGTAAATATCGAACTATTAGTGATTTAAACTCGGGTTTCTCTCCTGTTTCTAGTTGAAATGGTGGATGTGGAAAACATTTTAAATTAATTTTATCTTTACTGCCGGATTATATTGTATGTTTACCTTCTGCTGTCCAGCCTTATTAAATACGATTTATTGTAATTCAATTATCAGACTCTCAGTGACCTGTATTTGCTGATCCGATAAAGACTGTAAAATCCCTACTTGTTCACAAGGATCCATTTTAGATTCTCCAGCCCTTAGGGAATTACTGACCGATCCTCTTATTATTGGTCATATTTGTGTTGAATCTGCTTCTCTCTGGTTTAACTGAACTGTTTGTTATCCTACATTACGGAGCAACAACACAATCCGTGACTGATCTACAATTCACCCAACAGTTAGAGACAAATAAACAGTTACCTCAACCCCCAGCATTTGTGCAGTACGGGTCCCAGCCGCTGGAGTCCCTCACACTGAATGTTGCAGTACCCTAGATCGAGTTCTTTTATTGTATCACAGAGTCCAATGACATGAGACAGGACCGCACAGTCAATCGGGGTCAATGTCAATCTACTAAATGTAAGTGATTCCACAGATCCCACTGTGGTCCGAGCCAGTGCTTTCTTCTGAGACTCAAACAGGTAGTGGAATGTGTTCAGGAGGTTCCTTTTACCAGTTTCACTCTCTGTGTTCCCAATCTGTCCTTCAACCTTCTCCTTCACCCAGTCAATCACTCGGCAGGTGGTTTGATGAAGAAATGGACCCAGAAACTCCTCCAGGGGCCGAGCTGCCTGTGGGGAGGAGAGACCAGCAACAAAACGGAGAAATATCTCAAATCGCCCATCTTCCTTGCTGTGGGATTCCCTGAGGAGTTTCAGGATGTCCCCACGATATGGAGTCAGGAAATGTTTGAGTGCGGCTACAAACTCTTGGATGGTGAGGTGCGGGAATGTGTACACCACGCTCTGGGCAGATTCATCTCTCTCCAAAAGTTCCATCATGAACCCGAACAGGAACTGGGAAGGTTGCAGATTGTACTTGATCAAATCTCCATTTCCAAACACAATCTTCTTCTCGGAGACTCCTGTGAAGGCCATCTCACCAAGCTTCAGTAACACATCACGGGGGCTTTCAATCTCTCGGCCATGGTTTTTCAGAATGTTGTAGATATAGTAGGAATATAGTTGGGTGATGGTCTTGGGAACTCGCTGCTGATTCCTGTCTCTTTGTGTAAAGAAGGGACCCAGTGCCAGACCGAGGATCCAGCAGTAGGAAGGGTTGTAGCACATGGTGTACAGGATCTCGTTCTCCTCCACGTGTTTGAAAACAGCTGCTGCCACCGCCTGATCTTCAAAAAACTTGTTGAAATATTCCTTCCGTTCTTCACCAACAAATCCCAGGATTTCAGCCCAGACACTGATCTTAGCCTTTTCCAATAAATGTAATGCAGTGGGGCGGCTGGTCACTAGCACTGAACATCCTGGGAGCAGCTTGTGCTGTATTAAACTGTACACAATGTCAGACACTTCACACCAGCATTCAGGATCTGTGCACATGTGCTGAGGTTCTGTATTTCTCCGATTGTCAGCAAAATCGATACTGTCCTTGAATTCATCCAAACCATAGAATATAAACAGCAATCCCTTAGAGTTCTTCCAGAGCTCTCCCAGAACTTTCCCGAAGTAAGGATAGAAAAAGAGTATCAGATTCCTCAGGTTTATTCTACAGTTAATAGCGTTCAAATCCCGGAATTTAAAAGTGAAAACAAATTGAAATTGTGGGTATATTTTCCCAGTGGCCCAGTCATGAACAATCTTTTGTACCATTGTGGTTTTTCCAATCCCCGGGACTCCGCTCACTGCTCCTGACCTCCCAGATTTGGATTTTCTCCGGGAAAAACTGCTGTGGAACAACTGATCAGTTCGGATTTTCTCCAGCTCTCCCCGGAGATGTTGCTCTCTCCACTCTTCATGGTCTCGGCCTCTTGCCAGCAGTTCATGTTCTACAAGTGTCCGATCTCGAACAGTAGAAATGACCGTTAGCTCAGCGTATCGATCAACCAGCTGGAAAATCTTAACCTTCTCCTTTATTAGGATAGTGTTCACTCTCAGTGTCTCAGTTTGTACCCGGAGTGTTTCCTTGTGTTTCTGCTGAACATCTTCAATTAGAACAGACAGAAAGTGGTTCTCAGCATTAGTTGCATTGACATAAAACAACTTCTCAATACCATTTCACTATTCAGTAAAATATTGCAAGATTTAATTCACAGCTTCAATAGAGATGCATGCAGAAATTAAAACTCAGTTAATGCAAACCTCGCTGGAAAGTGAACAATGGCCAAAATATGTTTCAAATTCTCACTTGATTCTAACATTCACTGAACATGGAGATTTCTGAGAGTGATATTTTCCCTCTGATGGTTAATGCCATCAGCGCTGCTTTGTACTCTAGATATCTCATTACAAATCCACACAAGACCCTGGTTATACAACAGTAGTGGATCTCATTGATCAATCTTCCAAGGGAGTAGCTAGAAGAAACGAGAAGGATAGGGACAGATTGCGAATGGCCACTAGTCCCCCTGTCATTGTATCAGACCGTGGGATGGTTATCTGGAGGATTGTGTGTACTGGGAGAGGGACAGACTGAGAATGGCCAGGAGTCCCACTATCATTGTATCAGACCGTGGGATGGTTATCTGGAGCATTGTGTGTACTGGGAGAGGGACAGACTGTGAATGGCCAGGAGTCCCACTGTCATTGTATCAGACCGTGGGAAGGTTATCTAGAGCATTGTGTGCACTGGGAGAGGGACAGACTGTGAATGGCCACGAGTCCCACTGTCATTGTATCAGACCGTGGGAAGGTTATCTGGAGGATTGTATGTACTGGGACAGTGACAGACTGTGAATGGCCAGGAGTCCCACTGTCATTGTATCAGACCGTGGGATGTTTATCTGGAGGATTGTGTGCACTGGGAGAGGGACAGACTGTGAACGGCCAGGAGTCCCCCTGTCATTGTATCAGACCGTGGGATGGTTATCTGGAGGATTGTGTGTACTGGGAGAGGGACAGACTGTGAATGGCCACTAGTCCCACTGTCATTGTAACAGACCGTGGGATGGTTATCTGGAGGATTGTGTGCACTGGGAGAGGGACAGACTGTGAATGGCCAGGAGTCCCACGGTCATTGTATCAGACCTTGGGCAGGTTATCTGGAGGATTGTGTGTACTGGGAGAGGGACAGACTCGAAATGGTCAGAAGGTCCACTCTTCCTGTATCAGACCGTAGGCATGTTAGCTGCGGTATTGTGCGAACTGGGTGTGAAACAGACTAAGTGGTCAGAAGTCCTAATCGGGGGCTTATTTGACTCTTAACTGAGGTTCCGACCCGATATCTTGTTCATCACCAAGACTGCCTTCTTCCACCTCCAAAGCATTGCTCATCTCCGCCACTGCCTCAACTCATCTGCTGCTGAAACTCTCATCAATGCCTTTGTTACATCCAGACTCGACTCTTCCAATGCTCTCCTGGTCAGCCTCCCACGATGTACCCTCCGTAAACTTGAACTAATTCAAAACTCTACTGCCCATATTCTAATTGCACCAATCCCGTTCACCCAACACCCCCTGCGCTCGCTGAGCTACATTTGCTCCTGATCCAAAACGCCTTGGTTTTAAATTTCTCATTCTTATTTTTAAATTGTTTCTTGGTCTTTTTCCTCCCTATCTCTGTAACCTCCAGCCCTATCATCCTCAGAGATCTCTGCGCTCCTCCAATTCTGGCCTCTTGTGCATCTCCGATTTTCATCGCTCTACCGTTGGCGGAAATGTTTGAAATGTTTTAATGGAATTCACAACATTAGTGCAGGAAACAAGTACCAAAATAATTAATAACGGAGACAATTGAAAATCAGAAGTAAGAATGGAAATCAGGGAACTTTTATCACCCAATGGGTAATAGAGCGGGGAGACCAGTTACCAGGGAAGGACACTAAAGTGCACTGTAAGTGGGGTCTAGAGAAAATTGTGCGTGTTTTTGTGGATACTCTGAGAGGAGGGTTATTTGGCTTCATCTCTCAAACAGGGACAGACTGATTGACCCGAATGGTATTTTCCTGTCCCTAATCATTCTCCGGTTACATTGAATATCTGAAATTGCCAACAATTTTTCAGCTGTTTTACACATACAATCACTGAATATGTTTTTATAACAGATCTGTTATATCACAGATTAGAATTAGAAATAGAATTGCCGCCGAATTCAGTCAGTGTAATGTTAGAGCAGAAAACATTCACCGTCGATTTGAACTGGTCGACCAATAATTACACTCCGTTTTTTTCATTTTCGTATAAGTTTCTTACACTGAAGATTTGGGAAATTACAAATGTGTTTCCGTTCGTCATTACATTGGGTTAAAAAAGCTCCTTAATTTAAGGACTATTCTTTGAGAAGATTTCACTAACATTATGAAGATAACCAATAACTTCTTGTCACCCTGAATATTGTACATTTCTCACATTCCGACATCTTATTTTGTGCTGAGAAGCGGTAACATTTTGCTGTTACGCATGACTCCATCTCTTTCCCGACACTTTATGGTGGGACAGAATTCTCTGGGAGCAGGAAACCCTGACTATCCAGCTCATGGCAATTTATGATCCCAGAGATTCTGCGTGGCACATAGAAGGTTTGTATTAAGATTGACTGTATATTGGAATAGAAGCTGATGTGTATGGGGTTTCACAGTGTATCAGGAACCTGCCAGGTGTGTATGGGGTTGCACAGTGTATCAGGATCCTGCCAGGTGTGTATGGGGTTTCACAGTGTATCAGGATCCTGCCAGGTGTGTATGGGGTTTCACAGTGTATCAGGGTCCTGCCAGGTGTGTATGGGGTTTCAGTGTATCGGGATCCTGCCAGGTGTGTATGGGGTTTCACAGTGTATCGGGATCCTGCCTGGTGTGAATGGGGTTTCACAGTGTATCAGGATACTGCCAGGTGTGTATGAGGTTTCGCAGTGTATCAGGATAGTGCCAGGTGTGTATGGAGGTTCACAGTGTATCGGGATCCTGCCAGGTGTGTATGGGATTACACAGTGTATCAGGATAGTGCCAGGTGTGTATGGAGGTTCACAGTGTATCAGGATAGTGCCAGGTGGTTATGGAGGTTCACAGTGTTTCAGGATCCTGCCAGGTGTGTATGGGGTTTCACAGTGTATCAGGATCCTGCCAGGTGTGTATGGGGTTTCACAGTGTATCAGGATAGTGCCAGGTGTGTATGGAGGTTCACAGTGTATCAGGATCCTGCCAGGTGTGTATGGGGTTTCACAGGGTTTCAGGATCCTTCCAGGTGTGTATGGGGTTTCACAGTGTATCAGGATCCTGTCAGGTGTGTATGGGGTTACACAGTGTATCAGGATCCTTCCAGGTGTGTATGGGGTTTCACAGTGTATCAGGATCCTGTCAGGTGTGTATGTGGTTTCACAGTGTATCAGGATCCTGCCAGGTGTATATGGGGTTTCACAGTGTATCAGGATCCTGCCAGGTGTGTATGGGGTTTCACAGTGAATCAGGATTCTGCCAGGTGTGTATGGGGTTTCACAGTGTATCAGGATCCTGCCAGGTGTGTATGGGGTTTCACAGTGAATCAGGATTCTGCCAGGTGTGTATGGGGTTTCACAGTGTATCAGGATCCTGCCAGGTGTGTATGGGGTTTCACAGTGTATCAGGATCCTGCCAGGTGTGTATGGGGTTTCACAGTGTATCTGGATCCTGCCAGGTGTGTATGGTGTTTCAGTGTATCAGGATCCTGCCAGGTGTGTATGGGGTCTTACAGCGTATCAGGATCCTGCCAGGTGTGTATGGGGTTTCACAGTGAATCAGGATCCTGCCAGGTGTGTATGGTGTTTCAGTGTATCAGGATCCTGCCAGGTGTGTATGGGGTTTCACAGTGTATCAGGACCCTGACAGGTGTGTATGGGGTTTCAGTGTATCAGGATCCTGCCAGGTGTATATGGGGTTTCACAGTGTATCAGGATCCTGCCAGGTGTGTATGGGGTTTCACAGTGTATCAGGATTCTGCCAGGTGTGTAAGGGGTTTCACAGTGTATCAGGATCCTGCCAGGAGTGTATGGGGATTCAGTGTATCAGGATCCTGCCAGGTGTATATGGGGTTTCACAGTGTATCAGGATCCTGTCAGGTGTGTATGTGGTTTCAGTGTATCTGGATCCTGCCAGGTGTGTATGGTGTTTCAGTGTATCAGGATCCTGCCAGGTGTGTATGGGGTTTCACAATGTGTCAGGATCCTGCCAGGTGTGTATGGGGTTTCACAGTGAATCAGGATTCTGCCAGGTGTGTATGGGGTTTCACAGTGTATCAGGATCCTGCCAGGTGTGTATGGGGTTTCACAGTGAATCAGGATTCTGCCAGGTGTGTATGGGTTTTCACAGTGTATCAGGATCCTGCCAGGTGTGTATGGGGTTTCACAGTGAATCAGGATTCTGCCAGGTGTGTATGGGGTTTCAAAGTGTATTTGGATCCTGCCAGGTGTGTATGGTGTTTCAGTGTATCAGGATACTGCCAGGTGAGTATGGTGTCTTACAGTGTATCAGGATCCTGCCAGGTGTGTGTGGGGTTTCACAGTGAATCAGGATCCTGCCAGGTGTGTATGGTGTTTCAGTGTATCAGGATCCTGCCAGGTGTGTATGGGGTTTCACAGTGTATCAGGACCCTGCCAGGTGTGTACGGGGTTTCACAGTGTATATGGATCCTGCCAGGTGTGTATGGGGTTTCAGTGTATCAGGATCCTGCCTGGTGTGTATGGGGTTTCACAGTGGTTCAGGATTCTGCCAGGTGTGTAAGGGGTTTCACAGTGTATCAGGATCCTGCCAGGAGTGTATGGGGATTCAGTGAATCAGGGTCCTGCCAGGTGTGTATGGGGTTTCACAGTGTATCAGGATCCTGCCAGGTGTGTATGGGGTTTCAGTGTATCAGGGTCCTGCCAGGTGTGTATGGGGTTTCAAAGTGTATCGGGATCCTTCCAGGTGTGTACGGGGTTTCACAGTGTATCAGGATCCTGTCAGGTGTGTATGGGGTTTCACAGTGTATCAGGATCCTGCCAGGTGTATATGGGGTTTCACAGTGTATCAGGATCCTGCCAGGTGTGTATGGGGTTTCACAGTGAATCAGGATTCTGCCAGGTGTGTATGGGGTTTCACAGTGTATCAGGATCCTGCCAGGTGTGTATGGGGTTTCACAGTGTATCGGGATCCTGCCAGGTGTGTATGGGGTTTCACAGTGTATCGGGATCCTGCCTGGTGTGTATGGGGTTTCACAGTGTATCAGGATCCTGCCAGGTGTGTATGAGGTTTCGCAGTGTATCAGGATAGCGCCAGGTGTGTATGGAGGTTCACAGTGTATCGGGATCCTGCCAGGTGTGTATGGGATTACACAGTGTATCAGGATAGTGCCAGGTGTGTATGGAGGTTCACAGTGTATCAGGATAGTGCCAGGTGTGTCTGGAGGTTCACAGTGTATCAGGATCCTGCCAGGTGTGTATGGGGTTTCAGTGTATCAGGATCCTGCCAGTTGTGTATGGGGTTTCACAGTGAACCAGGGTCCTGTCAGGTGTGTATGGGGTTCCACAGTGTATCAGGATCCTGTCAGGTGTGTATGTGGTTTCACAGTGTATCAGGATCCTGCCAGGTGTATATAGGGTTTCACAGTGTATCTGGATCCTGCCAGGTGTGTATGGGGTTTCACAGTGAATCAGGATTCTGCCAGGTGTGAATGGGGTTTCACAGTGAATCAGGATTCTGCCAGGTGTGTATGGTGTTTCACAGTGTATCAGGATTCTGCCAGGTGTGTATGGGGTTTCACAGTGTATCAGGATCCTGCCAGGTGTGTATGGGGTTTCCCAGTGAATCAGGATTCTGCCAGGTGTGTATGGGGTTTCACAGTGAATCAGGATTATGCCAGGTGCGTATGGGGTTTCACAGTGTATCAGGATTCTGCCAGGTGTGTATGGGGTTTCACAGTGTATCAGGATCCTGCCAGGTGTGTATGGGGTTCCACAGTGTTTCAGGATCCTGCCAGGTGTGTATGGGGTTTCACATTGTATCAGGATCCTGCCAGGTGTGTATGGTGTTTCAGTGTATCAGGATCCTGCCAGGTGTGTATGGGGTCTTACAGTGTATCAGGATCCTGCCAGGTGTGTATGGGGTTTCACAGTGAATCAGGATCCTGCCAGGTATGTGTGGTGTTTCAGTGTATCAGGATCCTGCCAGGTGTGTATGGGGTTTCACAGTGTATTAGGATCCTGCCAGGTGTGTACGGGGTTTCACAGTGTATTAGGATCCTGCCAGGTGTGTATGGGGTTTCACAGTGTATCGTGATCCTGCCAGGTATGTATGGGATTTCACAGTGTATCGGGATCCTGCCTGGTGTGTATGGCGTTTCACAGTGTATCAGGATACTGCCAGGTGTGTATGAGGTTTCGCAGTGTATCAGGATAGTGCCAGGTGTGTATGGAGGTTCACAGTGTATCGGGATCCTGCCAGGTGTGTATGGGATTACACAGTGTATCAGGATAGTGCCAGGTGTGTATGGAGGTTCACAGTGTATCAGGATAGTGCCAGGTGGTTATGGAGGTTCACAGTGTATCAGGATAGTGCCAGGTGTGTATGGAGGTTCACAGTGTATCAGGATCCTGCCAGGTGTGTATGGGGTTTCACAGGGTTTCAGGATCCTTCCAGGTGTGTATGGGGTTTCACAGTGTATCAGGATCCTGTCAGGTGTGTATGCGGTTACACAGTGTATCAGGATCCTTCCAGGTGTGTATGGGGTTTCACAGTGTATCAGGATCCTGTCAGGTGTGTATGTGGTTTCACAGTGTATCAGGATCCTGCCAGGTGTATATGGGGTTTCACAGTGTATCAGGATCCTGCCAGGTGTGTATGGGGTTTCACAGTGAATCAGGATTCTGCCAGTTGTGTATGGGGTTTCACAGTGAATCAGGATTCTGCCAGGTGTGTATGGGGTTTCACAGTGTATCAGGATCCTGCCAGGTGTGTATGGGGTTCACAGTGTATCAGGATCCTGCCAGGTGTGTATGGGGTTTCACAGTGTATCTGGATCCTGCCAGGTGTGTATGGTGTTTCAGTGTATCAGGATCCTGCCAGGTGTGTATGGGGTCTTACAGTGTATCAGGATCCTGCCAGGTGTGTATGGGGTTTCACAGTGAATCAGGATCCTGCCAGGTGTGTATGGTGTTTCAGTGTATCAGGATCCTGCCAGGTGTGTATTGGGTTTCACAGTGTATCAGGACCCTGCCAGGTGTGTATGGGGTTTCAGTGTATCAGGATCCTGCCAGGTGTGTACGGGGTTTCACAGTGTATACGGATCCTGCCAGGTGTGTATGGGGTTTCAGTGTATCAGGATCCTGCCAGGTGTGTATGGGGTTTCACAGTGTATCAGGATTCTGCCAGGTGTGTAAGGGGTTTCACAGTGTATCAGGATCCTGCCAGGAGTGTATGGGGATTCAGTGTATCAGGATTCTGCCAGGTGTATATGGGGTTTCACAGTGTATCAGGATCCTGTCAGGTGTGTATGTGGTTTCAGTGTATCTGGATCCTGCCAGGTGTGTATGGTGTTTCAGTGTATCAGGATCCTGCCAGGTGTGTATGGGGTTTCACAATGTATCAGGATCCTGCCAGGTGTGTATGGGGTTTCACAGTGAATCAGGATTCTGCCAGGTGTGTATGGTGTTTCACAGTGTATCAGGATCCTGCCAGGTGTGTATGGGGTTTCACAATGTGTCAGGATCCTGCCAGGTGTGTATGGGGTTTCACAGTGAATCAGGATTCTGCCAGGTGTGTATGGGGTTTCACAGTGTATCAGGATCCTGCCAGGTGTGTATGGGGTTTCACAGTGAATCAGGATTCTGCCAGGTGTGTATGGGTTTTCACAGTGTATCAGGATCCTGCCAGGTGTGTATGGGGTTTCACAGTGAATCAGGATTCTGCCAGGTGTGTATGGGGTTTCAAAGTGTATCTGGATCCTGCCAGGTGTGTATGGTGTTTCAGTGTATCAGGATACTGCCAGGTGTGTGTGGGGTTTCACAGTGAATCAGGATCCTGCCAGGTGTGTATGGTGTTTCAGTGTATCAGGATCCTGCCAGGTGTGTATGGGGTTTCACAGTGTATCAGGACCCTGCCAGGTGTGTACGGGGTTTCACAGTGTATATGGATCCTGCCAGGTGTGTATGGGGTTTCAGTGTATCAGGATCCTGCCAGGTGTGTATGGGGTTTCACAGTGTATCAGGATCCTGCCAGGTGTGTATGGGGTTTCACAGTGTTTCAGGATTCTGCCAGGTGTGCAAGGGGTTTCACAGTGTATCAGGATCCTGCCAGGAGTGTATGGGGATTCAGTGTATCAGGATCCTGCCAGGAGTGTATGGGGATTCAGTGTATCAGGATCCTGCCAGGTGTGTATGGGGTTTCAGTGTATCAGGATCCTGCCAGGTGTGTATCGGGTTTCACAGTGAATCAGGGTCCTGCCAGGTGTGTATGGGGTTTCACAGTGTATCAGGATCCTGCCAGGTGTGTATGGGGTTTCAGTGTATCAGGGTCCTGCCAGGTGTGTATGGGGTTTCACAGTGTATCGGGATCCTGCCAGGTGTGTATGGGGTTTCACAGTGTATCGGGATCCTGCCTGGTGTGTATGGGGTTTCACAGTGTATCAGGATCCTGCCAGGTGTGTATGAGGTTTCGCAGTGTATCAGGATAGCGCCAGGTGTTTATGGAGGTTCACAGTGTATCGGGATCCTGCCAGGTGTGTATGGGATTACACAGTGTATCAGGATAGTGCCAGGTGTGTATGGAGGTTCACAGTGTATCAGGATAGTGCCAGGTGTGTCTGGAGGTTCACAGTGTATCAGGATCCTGCCAGGTGTATATGGGGTTTCACAGTGTATCTGGATCCTGCCAAGTGTGTATGGGGTTTCACAGTGAATCAGGATTCTGCCAGGTGTGTATGGGGTTTCACAGTGAATCAGGATTCTGCCAGGTGTGTATGGGGTTTCACAGTGTATCAGGATTCTGCCAGGTGTGTATGGGGTTTCACAGTGAATCAGGATTCTGCCAGGTGTGTATGGGGTTTCACAGTGAATCAGGATTCTGCCAGGTGCGTATGGGGTTTCACAGTGTATCAGGATTCTGCCAGGTGTGTATGGGGTTTCACAGTGTATCAGGATCCTGCCAGGTGTGTATGGGGTTCCACAGTGTATCAGGATCCTGCCAGGTGTGTATGGGGTTTCACAGTGTATCAGGATCCTGCCAGGTGTGTATGGTGTTTCAGTGTATCAGGATCCTGCCAGGTGTGTATGGGGTCTTACAGTGTATCAGGATCCTGCCAGGTGTGTATGGGGTTTCACAGTGAATCAGGATCCTGCCAGGTGTGTGTGGTGTTTCAGTGTATCAGGATCCTGCCAGGTGTGTATGGGGTTTCACAGTGTATTAGGACCCTGCCAGGTGTGTACGGGGTTTCACAGTGTATACGGATCCTGCCAGGTGTGTATGGGGTGTCAGTGTATCAGGATCCTGCCTGGTGTGTATGGGGTTTCACAGTGTATCAGGATTCTGACAGGTGTGTAAGGGGTTTCACAGTGTATCAGGATCCTGCCAGGAGTGTATGGGGATTCAGTGTATCAGGATCCTGCCAGGTGTGTATGGGGATTCAGTGTATCAGGATCCTGCCAGGTGTGTATGGGTTTTCACAGTGTATCAGGATCCTGCCAGGTGTGTATGGGGTTTCAGTGTATCAGGATCCTGCCAGGTGTATATGGGGTTTCAGTGTATCAGGATCCTGCCAGGTGTGTATGGGGTTTCAGTGTATTAGGATCCTGCCAGGTGTGTTTGGGGTTTCACAGTGCATCAGGATCCTTCCAGGTGTAGGCAATGTACAGTTCGATTAACTGGAGCATACAAAACTGAAAATCTACCAATAATTCCAAGATCGGATTTAATTGTAAATTGAACCTACGCTGAACTTTTTTGGATTAATCACGAATCCAAATGACGGTTAATGCTGTTTCCTCAGCCTTTGAATCTCCGACTGCCAGATTCTGACAACCTCTCAACAAACGGCTACAGTCAAACATTCTGATTCTCAAGTGAAATAAACGCCTTGAAATCTCCATGTCGTCACTTACCTTTCAGGTGCCTGGGTACTTCGGATAAACCTTGTGCGATGTTCATGTAATCAAATGGAGCAGAACCTGTTTGAATCAATGAACTTTCATGAAATCAGATCTGTGTGATATTATAGTAAAATCTGCAGTGTTTGAATCTGAATTTGCATTCCCTTTGTGATTTTACCGTACCATGTTCCTCTATTTCTTTCAGTATTTTGTTCAGCTTTGTTAACCTGTGGCGTATTTTCACAAAGGATTCCCACATCACCCTTCGGGCCCAAGAGCCTTTCTCCATCACCAGATTCAGGAGAAGTTTGGAACTGTCCGCCCGGTTTCCCTTCTCCGCGAGCTCAGTAACTTTCTGTAAAGAATAATAATGAATATATTGAGAAGCGGAGTGAAAGACAAACACTGAGAATGTGAAGGAAAGATTTGCTTAGTGATGGGATCTCCCAGTTGTTTTGAGCACAGAAAGCAGCCACTGGGCCGGGTACTGATCCATTCTGAACATGGTCTGAATATTCTGTAATCATCTTCATTCACTCATTAACGGGAAATAAATGAGATAAAATAGAAATCAGAAATATTGTTCTTGGAGTGTGAGGAATCACTGAGAATCTGCAATAGTTTTAATGGGATAAGTTTTCTCTGTCCATCAGTGTCCAACATGACATCAGATTCCTGATTGACAATATGATACACTTGTTTCTCACACTTACTTCCTGCTGTCACACTTTGTGATTTATTTGAAATAAAACAGCACCGAATCAGAACTCCAGTGGCAGAGAAGGTACGAATCTGAAGTGAGGGAAGCAGCTGGAAAACTGCCTGACAAATTACACCGACTAATCAAAGCAACCACTGTTGGTATATTGGTCAGCAGAATCGACCGATAATAATAATAATGATGACAAATCCAATCACTCCAATCGAATGCTTCTTCGGCAATTGAAATGACAGACACTCAATTATTTGCTCAATCTCTGCCGGTTTGAAAGCTCAGTAACCGCGAGCACGTGTCCACCAATGGATAGTCAGGTCTTCAATCACCAACTTACATTTATACAGGGCTTTTAAAGTAGAATATCGTCCCAGGGTGTTTCACAGAGGCGGAATCAGACAATGAACCCAAGACAAAGCAGGATAAATCAGCAGATGTGGTCAGAAGCTAGAGGAAAGGTAAGGTTTAAGGAGTAGAGGGAGGTGGAGAGGCAGAGGGGTTGATGGAGTGAATTCCTGAGCGTGGGGCCCAAGACAACTGAACGCTCAGCCACCAGTGGTGGTGTGAAGGACTGGGTGCACAAGAGGCCAGAGTCAGAGCAACGGAGAATTCCAGTGGCACGGGAGGTTTTAGGGCTGGAGTGGGTAACAGAGATAGGAAGGGTCGTGGTCCTTAAGTTATTTAAAGAGAAGCATGGGCATTTTAAAATGAAGGAATTTGGGGAGCGGGCACCATGAAAGGTGAGTGAGCACACGAGTGATATCTGAATGACACCTGGGCAGGTTGCAGGCAGCAGAATTCTGGAGTTGCTGAAGATTAGAGAGCGTGGAAGGAGGGAGGCCGACCAGGGGAGCATTGGAACAGTCGGGTTTAGAGATGGGCCGAGGCAGGGGTGGGCAATGTTTCGGGGATAGAAGTCGGGGATCTTTGTGATGGCGAGCATATGGTGCAGGGAGTTCAGCTCAAGGTTGGATGCGGAGATTGCGAACAGCCTGGCTTAGTCTTCGGCAGTGGCCACGGAGGGAGCTGGACTCAAGCGACGAGGAGTGGAATTTGTGGTGGGGTAGCAGACGCTGGCATCAGTCTTCCCAATGTTTAACTGGAGGACAATAGGGAGTGACGTTCCACACCAAGAGTGCAGTAGCAGGTCATTTACGGAGATGCGTATTGTTTGGAAACTCAATGAAAGGAAGGAAATAAAATTCCTTGAAAAACTGCTCAGCAGGTTCACTGGGATGTGGAATTCCTGTTAGAGGGAATTTGAGAATTTAGGACTCATGCTTCACGAGTTGAACGGATTAGGCGAGGAGTTGATCGAGGTCTTCAGTTACTCAAAGCCTATAATGAAATAAATGTTCACAGATTGTTTCCACTGTTTGGTCAGAGGGTTTAGTCGAAGTATTACGGTGAGGGTGGAAACATTTATTACCGTACATGGCGGTTAGAATGTATAATTTATTGCCACAAACTGTTGTGGAAGCAAGTCGATAAATTGCTTTAAAAGATAATTCGATTGTTTTGGATAAAAAGCACTGTTAGAGTTCATGTAGTGAGCAGGTGGTTGGGATTAGACTAGGTGAGTTATTAACGGTAATGGGTAGTGAGTAGGAGGTTGGGATAGACTAGGTGGGATATTAACGGTAATGGGTAGTGAGCAGGAGGTTGGGATTAGACTAGGAGGGATATTAACGGTAATGGGTAGTGAGCAGGAGGTTGGGATTAGACTAGGAGGGATATTAACGGTAATGGGTAGTGAGCAGGAGGTTGGGATAGACTAGGTGGGATATTAACAGTAATGGGCAGTGAGCAGGAGGTTGGGATTAGACTAGGTGGGATATTAACGGTAATGGGTAGTGAGCAGGAGGTTGGGATTAGACTAGGAGGTATATTAACGGTAATGGGCAGTGAGCAGGAGGTTGGGATAGACTAGGTGGGATATTAACGGTAATGGGCAGTGAGCAGGAGGTTGGGATTAGACTAGGTGAGTTATTAACGGTAATGGGTAGTGAGCAGGAGGTTGGGATTGGACTAGGTGAGCTATTAACGGTAATGGGTAGTGAGCAGAAGGTTGGGATTAGACTGGGTGGGATATTAACAGTAATGGGCAGTGAGCAGGAGGTTGGGATTAGACTAGGTGGGATATTAACGGTAATGGGCAGTGAGCAGGAGGTTGGGATTAGACTAGGTGGGATATTAACAGTAATGGGTAGTGAGCAGGCGGTTGGGATTAGACTAGGTGGGTTATTAACGGTAATGGGTAGTGAGCAGGAGGTTGGGATTAGACTAGGTGGGATATTAACGGTGATGGGTAGTGAGCAGGAGGTTGGGATTAGACTAGGTGGGATATTAACGGTAATGGGTAGTGAGCAGGAGGTTGGATTAGACTAGGTGGGATACTAACAGTAATGGGCAGTGAGCAGGAGGTTGGGATTAGACTAGTTGGGATATTAAGAACATAAGAACATAAGAAATAGGAGCAGGAGTAGGCCAATCGGCCCCTCGAGCCTGCTCCGCCATTCAATAAGATCATAGCTGATTTGATCCTAACCTCAAATCTAAAGAGCACAAGAAGTAGGAGCAGGATCCGGCCACTCAGCCCCTGGGCCCGCTCCGCCCCCCACAGGGCCCTGACCGATCCGAACTCAGCCTCATGTCCAATTTCCTGCCCGTTCCCCGTAACCCCTAATTCCCTTTACTACTAGGAAACTGTCTATTTCTGTTTTAAATTTATTTAATGATGTAGCTTCCACAGCTTCCTGGGGCAGCAAATTCCACAGACCCACTACCCTCTGAGTGAAGAAATTTCTCCTCATCTCAGTTTTGAAAGAGCAGCCCCTTATTCTAAGATTATGTCCCCTAGTTCAAGGTTCACCGATCCTTGGGAACATCCTTACCGCATCCACCCGATCAAGCCCCTTCACAATCTTCTATGTTTCAATAAGATCGCCTCTCATTCTTCTGAACTCCAATGAGTAGAGTCCCAATCTACTCAACCTCTCCTCATATGTCCACCCCCTCATCCCCGGGATTAACCGAGTGAACCTTCTTTGTACTGCCTCGAGAGCAAGTATGTCTTTTCTTAAGTATGGACACCAAAACTGCATGCAGTATTCCGGGTGAGGTCTCACCAATACCTTATATAACTGCAGCAATACCTCCCTGATTTTATAATCTATCCCCCTAGCAATAAAAGCCAACATTCTGTTGGCCTTCTTGATCACCTGCTGCACCTGCATACTAACTTTTTGATTTTCTTGCACTAGGACCCCCAGATCCCTTTGTACTGCAGTACTTTCCAGTTTCTCACCATTAAGACAATAACTTGCTCTCTGATTTTCCCTGCCAAAGTGCATAACCTCACATTTTCCAATATTGTATTGCATCTGCCAAATCTCTGCCCACTCACCCAGCCTGTCTATATCCCCTTGTAGGTTTTTTATGTCCTCATCACTCTCTACTTTCCCTCCCATCTTTGTATCATCTGCAAACTTTGATATGTTACACTCGGTCCCCTCCTCCAAATCGTTAATATAGATTGTAAAGAGTTGGGGACCCAGCACCGACCCCTGCGGAACACCACTGGCTACCGGTTGCCAGTCCGAGAATGAACCATTTATCCCAACTCGCTGCTTCCTGTTAGATAACCAATCCTCCACCCTTGCCAGAATATTACCCCCAATCCAGTGATTTTTTATCTTGAGAAATAATCTTTTATGTGGCACCTTGTCGAATGCCTTCTGGAAGTCTAAATACACTACATCCACTGGTTCCCCTTTATCCACCCTGTACGTTATGTCCTCAAAGAACTCAAGCAAATTTGTCAGACATGACTTCCCCTTCATAAAGCCATGCTGACTTTGTCCTATTAAATTATGTTTATCTAAATGATCCGTTACTGTCTCCTTAATAATAGACTCCAAAATTTTACCCACCACAGATGTTAAGCTAAATGGTCTATAATTTCCAGCCTTCTGCCTACTACCCTTTTTAAATAAGGGTGTTACATTAGCAGTTTTCCAATCTGCCAGGACCTTTGCTGAGTCCAGGGAATTTTGGAAAATTACCAAAGCATCCACAATCCCTACTGCCACTTCCCTCAAGACCCTAGGATGTAAGCCATCAGGTCCAGGGGATTTATCCGCCTTGAGTCCCATTATTTTACTGAGTACCAATTCCTCAGTTATTTTAATCATATTTAGCTACTCCTCCCCTAGAGCCCCCTGTTTGTCCAGTGTTGGGATATTCTTAGTGTCTTCTACCGTAAAGACTGAAACAAAATATTTGTTCAGCATTTTTGCCATCTCCATGTTTCCCACCATTAATTTCCCGCTCTCATCTTCTAAGGGACCTACGTTTGCCTTAGCCATCCTTTTTCTTTTTATATAACTATAGAAACTCTTGCTATCTGTTTTTATATTTTTTGCTAATTTATTTTCATAATCTATCTTCCCTTTCTTACTCAATCCTTTCGTTACTTTTTGCTGTCTTTTGAAGACTTCCCAATCTTCTATCCTCCCACTAAGTTTGGCTACCTTATATGTCCTTGTTTTTAGTCGGATACTATCCTTAATTTCTTTACTAAGCCATGGATGGCTGTCATTTCTTTTACACCCTTTTTTCCTCAGTGGAATATATTTTTTTTGAAAGTTGTAAAATAACTCCTTAAATGAACACCACTGCTCATGAACAGTCTTACCCTTCAATCTATTTTCCCAGTCCACTTTAATCAATTCATCTCACATACCATCATAGTCTCCTTTATTCAAGCTCAGTACGCTTGTTTGGGATTAGACTAGGTGGGATATTAACGGTAATGGGTAGTGAGCAGGAAGTTGGGATTAGACTAGGTGGGATATTACCAGCAATGGGTAATGAGCAGGTGGTTGGGATTAGACGACGTGGGATATTAACGGTAATGTGTAGTGAGCAGGAGGTTGAGATTAGACTAGGTGGGATATTAACGGTAATGGGTGTTGAGCAGGAGGTTGGGATTAGATTTGACGGGATATTAACGGTAATGGGGAGTGAGCAGAAGGTTGGGATTAGACTAGGTGGGATATTAACAGTAATGGGGAGTGAGCAGGAGGTTGGGATATTAACTGTAATGGGCAGTGAGCAGGAGGTTGGGATTAGACTAGGTGGAATATTAACTGTAATGGGTAGTGAGCAGGAGGTTGGGATCGGACTCGGTGGGATATTAACGGTAATGGTAATGAGCAGGAGGTTTGAATTAAACTAGGTGGTATGTTAACAGTAATGGGTAATGAGCAGGACCTTGGGATTAGACTAGGTGGGATATTAATGGTAATGGGCAGTGAGCAGGAGGTTGGAATTAAACTAGGTGGTATATTAACAGTAATGGGTAATGAGCAGGACCTTGGGATTAGACTAGGTGGGATATTAACGGTAATATGTAGTGAGCAGGAGGTTGGGATTAGACGAGGTGGGATATTAACAGTAATGGGCAGTGAGCAGGAGTTTGGGATTAGACTAGGTGGGATATTAACGGTAATGGGCAGTGTGCAGGAGGTTGGGATTAGACTAGGTGGGATATTAACAGTAATGGGCAGTGAGCAGGAGGTTGGGATAAGACTAGGTGGGATAGTAACGGTAAGGGGTAGTGAGAGGCAGGAGGTTGGGATAGACTAGGTGGGATATTAACGGTAATGGGTAGTGAGACTAGGTGGGATATTAACAGTAATGGGCAGTGAGCAGGAGGTTGGGATAAGACTAGGTGGGATATTAACGGTAATGGGTAGTGAGCAGGAGGTTGGGATTAGACTAGGTGGGATATTAACGGTAATGGGTAGTGAGCAGAAGGTTGGGATTAGACTGGGTGGGATATTAACAGTAATGGGCAGTGAGCAGGAGGTTGGGATTAGACTAGGTGGGATATTAACGGTAATGGGCAGTGAGCAGGAGGTTGGGATTAGACTAGGTGGGATATTAACAGTAATGGGTAGTGAGCAGGCGGTTGGGATTAGACTAGGTGGGTTATTAACGGTAATGGGTAGTGAGCAGGAGGTTGGGATTAGACTAGGTGGGATATTAACGGTGATGGGTAGTGAGCAGGAGGTTGGGATTAGACTAGGTGGGATATTAACGGTAATGGGTAGTGAGCAGGAGGTTGGATTAGACTAGGTGGGATACTAACAGTAATGGGCAGTGAGCAGGAGGTTGGGATTAGACTAGTTGGGATATTAAGAACATAAGAAATAGGAGCAGGAGTAGGCCAATCGGCCCCTCGAGCCTGCTCCGCCATTCAATAAGATCATAGCTGATTTGATCCTAACCTCAAATCTAAAGAGCTCAAGAAGTAGGAGCAGGATCCGGCCACTCAGCCCCTGGGCCCGCTCCGCCCCCCACAGGGCCCTGACCGATCCGAACTCAGCCTCATGTCCAATTTCCTGCCCGTTCCCCGTAACCCCTAATTCCCTTTACTACTAGGAAACTGTCTATTTCTGTTTTAAATTTATTTAATGATGTAGCTTCCACAGCTTCCTGGGGCAGCAAATTCCACAGACCCACTACCCTCTGAGTGAAGAAATTTCTCCTCATCTCAGTTTTGAAAGAGCAGCCCCTTATTCTAAGATTATGTCCCCTAGTTCAAGGTTCACCGATCCTTGGGAACATCCTTATCGCATCCACCCGATCAAGCCCCTTCACAATCTTCTATGTTTCAATAAGATCGCCTCTCATTCTTCTGAACTCCAATGAGTAGAGTCCCAATCTACTCAACCTCTCCTCATATGTCCACCCCCTCATCCCCGGGATTAACCGAGTGAACCTTCTTTGTACTGCCTCGAGAGCAAGTATGTCTTTTCTTAAGTATGGACACCAAAACTGCATGCAGTATTCCAGGTGAGGTCTCACCAATACCTTATATAACTGCAGCAATACCTCCCTGATTTTATAATCTATCCCCCTAGCAATAAAAGCCAACATTCTGTTGGCCTTCTTGATCACCTGCTGCACCTGCATACTAACTTTTTGATTTTCTTGCACTAGGACCCCCAGATCCCTTTGTACTGCAGTACTTTCCAGTTTCTCACCATTAAGACAATAACTTGCTCTCTGATTTTTCCTGCCAAAGTGCATAACCTCACATTTTCCAATATTGTATTGCATCTGCCAAATCTCTGCCCACTCACCCAGCCTGTCTATATCCCCTTGTAGGTTTTTTATGTCCTCATCACTCTCTACTTTCCCTCCCATCTTTGTATCATCTGCAAACTTTGATATGTTACACTCGGTCCCCTCCTCCAAATCGTTAATATAGATTGTAAAGAGTTGGGGACCCAGCACCGACCCCTGCGGAACACCACTGGCTACCGGTTGCCAGTCCGAGAATGAACCATTTATCCCAACTCGCTGCTTCCTGTTAGATAACCAATCCTCCACCCTTGCCAGAATATTACCCCCAATCCAGTGATTTTTTATCTTGAGAAATAATCTTTTATGTGGCACCTTGTCGAATGCCTTCTGGAAGTCTAAATACACTACATCCACTGGTTCCCCTTTATCCACCCTGTACGTTATGTCCTCAAAGAACTCAAGCAAATTTGTCAGACATGACTTCCCCTTCATAAAGCCATGCTGACTTTGTCCTATTAAATTATGTTTATCTAAATGATCCGTTACTGTCTCCTTAATAATAGACTCCAAAATTTTACCCACCACAGATGTTAAGCTAAATGGTCTATAATTTCCAGCCTTCTGCCTACTACCCTTTTTAAATAAGGGTGTTACATTAGCAGTTTTCCAATCTGCCGGGACCTTTGCTGAGTCCAGGGAATTTTGGAAAATTACCAAAGCATCCACAATCCCTACTGCCACTTCCCTCAAGACCCTAGGATGTAAGCCATCAGGTCCAGGGGATTTATCCGCCTTGAGTCCCATTATTTTACTGAGTACCAATTCCTCAGTTATTTTAATCATATTTAGCTACTCCTCCCCTAGAGCCCCCTGTTTGTCCAGTGTTGGGATATTCTTAGTGTCTTCTACCGTAAAGACTGAAACAAAATATTTGTTCAGCATTTTTGCCATCTCCATGTTTCCCACCATTAATTTCCCGCTCTCATCTTCTAAGGGACCTACGTTTGCCTTAGCCATCCTTTTTCTTTTTATATAACTATAGAAACTCTTGCTATCTGTTTTTATATTTTTTGCTAATTTATTTTCATAATCTATCTTCCCTTTCTTACTCAATCCTTTCGTTACTTTTTGCTGTCTTTTGAAGACTTCCCAATCTTCTATCCTCCCACTAAGTTTGGCTACCTTATATGTCCTTGTTTTTAGTCGGATACTATCCTTAATTTCTTTACTAAGCCATGGATGGCTGTCATTTCTTTTACACCCTTTTTTCCTCAGTGGAATATATTTTTTTTGAAAGTTGTAAAATAACTCCTTAAATGAACACCACTGCTCATGAACAGTCTTACCCTTCAATCTATTTTCCCAGTCCACTTTAATCAATTCATCTCACATACCATCATAGTCTCCTTTATTCAAGCTCAGTACGCTTGTTTGGGATTAGACTAGGTGGGATATTAACGGTAATGGGTAGTGAGCAGGAAGTTGGGATTAGACTAGGTGGGATATTACCAGCAATGGGTAATGAGCAGGTGGTTGGGATTAGACGACGTGGGATATTAACGGTAATGTGTAGTGAGCAGGAGGTTGAGATTAGACTAGGTGGGATATTAACGGTAATGGGTGTTGAGCAGGAGGTTGGGATTAGATTTGACGGGATATTAACGGTAATGGGGAGTGAGCAGAAGGTTGGGATTAGACTAGGTGGGATATTAACAGTAATGGGGAGTGAGCAGGAGGTTGGGATATTAACTGTAATGGGCAGTGAGCAGGAGGTTGGGATTAGACTAGGTGGAATATTAACTGTAATGGGTAGTGAGCAGGAGGTTGGGATCGGACTCGGTGGGATATTAACGGTAATGGGTAATGAGCAGGAGGTTGGAATTAAACTAGGTGGTATGTTAACAGTAATGGGTAATGAGCAGGACCTTGGGATTAGACTAGGTGGGATATTAATGGTAATGGGCAGTGAGCAGGAGGTTGGAATTAAACTAGGTGGTATATTAACAGTAATGGGTAATGAGCAGGACCTTGGGATTAGACTAGGTGGGATATTAACGGTAATGTGTAGTGAGCAGGAGGTTGGGATTAGACGAGGTGGGATATTAACAGTAATGGGCAGTGAGCAGGAGTTTGGGATTAGACTAGGTGGGATATTAACGGTAATGGGCAGTGTGCAGGAGGTTGGGATTAGACTAGGTGGGATATTAACAGTAATGGGCAGTGAGCAGGAGGTTGGGATAAGACTAGGTGGGATATTAACGGTAATGGGTAGTGAGCAGGAGGTTGGGATTAGACTAGGTGGGATATTAACGGTAATGGGCAGTGTGCAGGAGGTTGGGATTACACTAGGTGGGATATTAACAGTAATGGGCAGTGAGCAGGTGGTTGGGAATAGACTAGGTGGGATATTAACAGTAATGGGCAGTGAGCAGGAGGTTGGGATTAGACTCGGTGGGATATTAACAGTAATGGGCAGTGAGCAGGAGTTTGGGATTAGAGTAGGTGGGATATTAACGGTAATGGGCAGTGAGCAGGAGGTTGGGATTAGACTAGGTGGGATATTAACGGTAATGGGTAGTGAGCAGGAGGTTGGGATATTAACTGTAATGGGCAGTGAGCAGGAGGTTGGGATTAGACTAGGTGGAATATTAACTGTAATGGGTAGTGAGCAGGAGGTTGGGATCGGACTCGGTGGGATATTAACGGTAATGGGTAGTGAGCAGGAGGTTGGGATATTAACTGTAATGGGCAGTGAGCAGGAGGTTGGGATTAGACTAGGTGGAATATTAACTGTAATGGGTAATGAGCAGGAGGTTGGGATTAGACTAGGTGGGATATTAACGGTAATGGGCAGTGAGCAGGACCTTGGGATTAGACTAGGTGGGATATTAACAGTAATGGGTAATGAGCATGACCTTGGGATTAGATTAGGTGGGATATTAACGGCAATGGGTGTAGGCTTCGCAAAATCCCCCAGAAACTTGAACAGAATCCTAAGTGAAGTGATTTGAGGTAAAACCCTCAGCTTTGGACATTTTTGAAGATCAGGGAAGAAAACCCTGAGGAAAATGACTTTTTGAATCTTACTGTTGGGAAAGACACCTTTCACAGACACCGATAGGCTGCAGAGGGGCGTGGCCAGGCAGTGAATAGCTTTGGGAAGTGGGGCCCAATTAAGCTGTCTGTGAATGTGTTTACACTGCCTTCCTATCAAGGAGGAAGAGACAAAACCCAAAAGCCTCACACACACATCGAAATATGAATAATCCAAGACCGCTTTTGAAATTCCCAGGCCAACACAGGATGCCAGGGTCCTGAAATCAACAATACATTAAGCAACCCGATTTACTTCATCAAAAACCAATCAACCAGGTATCCACAGGACAGATTTATAGCCGGCCAAAAGACCTAGGACAATAGGGACGATATTTGGCGCGTAGATAAAGGCCTTGCCCAAATCGGAAAGCTATCAGGACATGTTTAACACCAAGTTAAAGCCATTGGAACTGGCAAGCCCGCCAAAAACTAAGACAATGGCCTAAACAGGGCTTTTTGAAATCTAAAGGAAACCGTTTTAGTAAGGGCTTTTGGGCGCGAAAAGGACAGTATAATTGGAGCCTGATGTCCCAGGCCTCGCTCTCTCTGGACTCGCTGACAACGCTGGCACAGCTCTCTCTCTCTCAGCTCTGCTCCAGCAAAGACACCACAAGCCACGAGGAGGAGGAGGAAGGAAAGCCAACAACTTCACAAACAGACCATCACGCAAGAAACCACCAGAGCGACTGCCTCAGTGACCAGCGGACACCTCGCAGCAACAAGGGCCTTAAGAAACATTTTACTTAAAAGACTCTAAAACCCTGTCAAGGATTCGTTTGGTGAGCATTATCCCTGATCTCTTGAAACCAAAACCTAGCTACATAGTTGGATCTTTGGGAGGGATAAGGTTTTTTTGTTGGGTATATTGTCATTCTCCCTCGCCTGTACCGTGCGTTCCCCAACCTGTGTTTAAGTATTAAGTGTGTTTTAAGTTTGTTACCTTTTTCTTTTAATAAAGTCAAAATTCTTTCATCAGAAGCTGTTGTCTATTGCATTTTTGTTCACAGAACCTAAATAAGTCCAAAGTCTAGGAAACAGGGGCATGGGAGCGATTCGAACCGCTCACTGAGTCAGAGGTGTAGGCTGACACCATTACCACCCCCTACATGGGTAATGAGCAGGAGGTTGGGATTAGACTAGGTGGGATATTAACAGTAATGGGCAGTGAGCAGGTGGTAGGGATTAGACTAGGTGGGATATTAACAGTAATGGGTAGTGAGCAGGAGTTTGGGATTAGACTAGGTGGGATATTAACGGAAATGGGTAGTGAGCAGGAGGTTGGGATTAGACTAGGTGGGATATTAACGGTAATGTGTAGTGAGCAGGAGGTTGGGATTAGACGAGGTGGGATATTAACAGTAATGGGCAGTGAGCAGGAGTTTGGGATTAGACTAGGTGGATATTAACGGTAATGGGCAGTGAGCAGGAGGATGGGATTACACTCGGTGGGATATTAACGTTAATGGGCAGTGAGCAGGAGGTTGGGATAAGACTAGGTGGGATATTAACGGTAATGGGTAGTGAGCAGGAGGTTGGTATTACACTAGGTGGGATATTAACAGTAATGGGCAGTGAGCAGGAGGTTGGGATTAGACTAGGTGGGAGATTAACGGTAATGGGCAGTGAGCAGGAGGTTGGGATTAGACTCGGTGGGATATTAACGGTAATGGGTAGTGAGCAGGAGGTTGGGATTAGACTAGGTGCGATATTAACGGTAATGGGTAGTGAGCAGGAGGTTGGGAATAGACTAGGTGGGATATTAACAGTAATGGGCAGTGAGCAGGAGGTTGGGATTAGACTAGCTGGGATATTAACGGTAATGGGCAGTGAGCAGGAGGTTGGGATTAGACTAGGTGGGATATTAACAGTAATGGGCAGTGAGCAGGAGGTTGGGATTAGACTAGCTGGGATATTAACGGTAATGGGCAGTGAGCAGGAGGTTGGGATTAGACTAGGTGGGATATTAACAGTAATGGGCAGTGAGCAGGAGGTTGGGATTAGACTAGCTGGGATATTAACGGTAATGGGCAGTGAGCAGGAGGTTGGGGTTAGACTAGGTGGGATATTAACAGTAATGGGCAGTGAGCAGGAGGTTGGGATTAGACTAGCTGGGATATTAACGGTAATGGGCAGTGAGCAGGAGGTTGGGATTTGACTAGGTGGGATATTAACAGTAATGGGTAATGAGCATGACCTTGGGATTAGATTAGGTGGGATATTAACGGCAATGGGTGTAGGCTTCGCAAAATCCCCCAGAAACTTGAACAGAATCCTAAGTGAAGTGATTTGAGGTAAAACCCTCAGCTTTGGACATTTTTGAAGATCAGGGAAGAAAACCCTGAGGAAAATGACTTTTTGAATCTTACTGTTGGGAAAGACACCTTTCACAGACACCGATAGGCTGCAGAGGGGCGTGGCCAGGCAGTGAATAGCTTTGGGAAGTGGGGCCCAATTAAGCTGTCTGTGAATGTGTTTACACTGCCTTCCTATCAAGGAGGAAGAGACAAAACCCAAAAGCCTCACACACACATCGAAATATGAATAATCCAAGACCGCTTTTGAAATTCCCAGGCCAACACAGGATGCCAGGGTCCTGAAATCAACAATACATTAAGCAACCCGATTTACTTCATCAAAATCCAATCAACCAGGTATCCACAGGACAGATTTATAGCCGGCCAAAAGACCTAGGACAATAGGGACGAGATTTGTCGCATAGATAAAGGCCTTGCTCAAATCGGAAAGCTATCAGGACATGTTTAACACCAAGTTAAAGCCATTGGAACTGGCAAGCCCGCCAAAACTAAGACAATGGACTAAACAGGGCTTTTTGAAATCTAAAGGAAACCGTTTTAGTAAGGGCTTTTGGGCGCGAAAAGGACAGTATAATTGGAGCCTGATGTCCCAGGCCTCGCTCTCTCTGGACTCGCTGACAACGCTGGCACAGCTCTCTCTCTCTCAGCTCTGCTCCAGCAAAGACACCACAAGCCACGAGGAGGAGGAGGAAGGAAAGCCAACAACTTCACAAACAGACCATCACACAAGAAACCACCAGAGCGACTGCCTCAGTGACCAGCGGACACCTCGCAGCAACAAGGGCCTTAAGAAATATTTTACTTAAAAGACTCTAAAACCCTGTCAAGGATTCGTTTGGTGAGCATTATCCCTGATCTCTTGAAACCAAAACCTAGCTACATAGTTGGATCTTTGGGAGGGATAAGGTTTTTTTGTTGGGTATATTGTCATTCTCCCTCGCCTGTACCGTGCGTTCCCCAACCTGTGTTTAAGTATTAAGTGTGTTTTAAGTTTGTTACCTTTTTCTTTTAATAAAGTCAAAATTCTTTCATCAGAACCTGTTGTCTATTGCATTTTTGTTCACAAAACCTAAATAAGTCCACAGTCTAGGAAACAGGGGCGTGGGAGCGATTCGAACCGCTCACTTAGTCAGAGGTGTAGGCTGACCCCATTACCACCCCCTACATGGGTAATGAGCAGGAGGTTGGGATTAGACTAGGTGGGATATTAACAGTAATGGGCAGTGAGCAGGTGGTAGGGATTAGACTAGGTGGGATATTAACAGTAATGGGTAGTGAGCAGGAGTTTGGGATTAGACTAGGTGGGATATTAATGGAAATGGGTAGTGAGCAGGAGGTTGGGATTAGACTAGGTGGGATATTAACGGTAATGGGCAGTGAGCAGGAGGTTGGGATTACACTCGGTGGGATATTAACGGTAATGGGTAGTGAGCAGGAGGTTGGGATTAGACTAGGTGGGATATTAACGGTAATGGGTAGTGAGCAGGAGTTGGGATTAGACTAGGTGGGATATTAACAGTAATGGGCAGTGAGCAGGAGGTTGGGATTAGACTAGGTGGGATATTAACGGTAATGGGCAGTGAGCAGGAGGTTGGGATTGGACTAGGTTGGATATTAACGGTAATGGGCAGTGAGCAGGAGGTTGGGATTAGACTCGGTGGGATATTAACGGTAATGGGTAGTGAGCAGGAGGTTGGGATTAGACTAGGTGGGATATTAACGGAAATGGGTAGTGAGCAGGAGGTTGGGATTAGACTAGGTGGGATATTAACGGTAATGGGCAGTGAGTAGGAGGTTGGGATTAGACTCGGTGGGATATTAACGGTAATGGGTAGTGAGCAGGAGGTTGGGATTAGACTAGGTGGGATATTAACGGTAATGGGTAGTGAGCAGGAGTTGGGATTAGACTAGGTGGGATATTAACAGTAATGGGCAGTGAGCAGGAGGTTGGGATTAGACTAGCTGGGATATTAACGGTAATGGGCAGTGAGCAGGAGGTTGGGATTAGACTAGGTGGGATATTAACGGTAATGGGCAGTGAGCAGGAGGTTGGGATTAGACTAGGTGGGATATTAACGGTAATGGGCAGTGAGCAGGAGGTTGGGATTAGACTAGGTGGGATATTAACGGTAATGGGCAGTGAGCAGGAGGTTGGGATTGGGCTAGGTTGGATATTAACGGTAATGGGCAGTGAGCAGGAGGTTGGGATTAGACTAGGTGGGATATTAACGGTAATGGGTAATGAGCAGGAGGTTGGGATTAGACTAGGTGGGATATTAACGGTAACGGGTAGTGAGCAGGAGTTTGGGATTAGACTAGGTGAGATATTAACGGTAATGGGTAGTGAGCAGGAGGTTGGGATTAGACTAGGTGAGATATTAACAGTAATGGGTAGTGAGCAGGAGTTTGGGATTAGACTCGGTGGGATATTAACGGTAATGAGCAGTGAGCAGGAGGTTGGGATTAAACTAGGTGGGATATTAACAGTAATGGGTAGTGAGCAGGAGTTTGGGATAAGACAGGTCGGGATATTAACGGTAATGGGCAGTGAGGAGGAGGTTGGGATTAGACTAGGTGGGATATTAACGGTAATGGGCAGTGAGCAGGAGGTTGGGATTAGACTAGGTGGGATATTAACGGTAATGTGCAGTGAGCAGGAGGTTGGGATTAGACTAGGTGGGATATTAACGGTAATGTGTAGTGAGCAGGAGGTTGGGATTACACTAGGTGGGATATTAACTGTAATGGGCAGTGAGCAGGATGTTGGGATTAGACGAGGTGGGATATTAACGGTAATGGGCAATGAGCAGGAGGTTGGGATTAGACTAGGTGGGATATTAACAGTAACGGGTAGTGAGCAGGAGTTTGGGATTAGACTAGGTGGGATATTAACGGTAATGGGTCGTGAGCAGGAGGTTGGGATTAGACTAGGTGGGATATTAACAGTAATGGGTAGTGAGCAGGAGTTTGGGATTAGACTCGGTGGGATATTAACGGTAATGGGCAGTGAGCAGGAGGTTGGGATTTAACTAGGTGGGATATTAACAGAAATGGGTAGTGAGCAGGAGTTTGGGATAGGACTAGTTGGGATATTAACGGTAATGGGCAGTGAGCAGGAGGTTGGGATTAGACTAGGTGGGATATTAACGGTAATGTGCAGTGAGCAGGAGGTTGGGATTAGACTAGGTGGGATATTAACGGTAATGTGTAGTGAGCAGGAGGTTGGGATTACACTAGGTGGGATATTAACTGTAATGGGCAGTGAGCAGGAGGTTGGGATTAGACTAGGTGGGATATTAACAGTAATGGGCAGTGAGCAGGAGGTTGGGATTAGACTAGGTGGGATATTAACGGTAATGGGCAGTGAGCAGGAGGTTGGGATTAGACTAGGTGGGATATTAACGGTAATGGGTAGTGAGCAGGAGGTTGGGATTAGACTAGGTGGGATATTAACGGTAATGGGTAGTGAGCAGGAGGCTGGGATTAGACAAGGTGTGATATTAACGGTAATGGGCAGTGAGCAGGAGTTTGGGATTAGACTAGGTGGGATATTAACGGTAATGGGCAGTGAGCAGGAGGTTGGTATTAGACTAGGTGGAATATTAACGGTAATGGGTAGTGAGCAGGAGGTTGGGATTAGACTAGGTGGGATATTAACGGTAATGGGTAGTGAGCAGGAGGTTTGAATTAGATTAGATGGGATATTAACGGTAATGGGCAGTGAGCAGGAGTTTGGGATTAGACTCGGTGGGATATTAACGGTAATGGGTAGTGAGCAGGAGGTTGGGATTAGACTAGGTGGGATTTTAACGGTAATGGTAGTGAGCAGGAGGTTGGGATTAGACTAGGTGGGATATTAACAGTAATGGGCAGTGAGCAGGAGGTTGGGATTAGACTAGGTGGGATATTAACGGTAATGGGCAGTGAGCAGGAGGTTGGGATTAGACTAGGTGGGATATTAACAGTAATGGGCAGTGAGCAGGAGGTTGGGATTAAACTAGGTGGGATATTAACATTAATGGGTAGTGAGCAGGATTTTGGGATAAGACTAGTTGGGATATTAACGGTAATGGGCAGTGAGGAGGAGGTTGGGATTAGACTAGGTGGGATATTAACGGTAATGGGCAGTGAGCAGGAGGTTGAGATTAGACTAGCTGGGATATTAACGGTAATGGGCAGTGAGCAGGAGGTTGGGATTAGACTAGGTGGGATATTAACGGTAATGGGCAGTGAGCAGGAGGTTGGGATTAGACTAGGTGGGATATTAACGGTAATGGGCAGTGAGCAGGAGGTTGGGATTAGACTAGGTGGGATATTAACGGTAATGGGCAGTGAGCAGGAGGTTGGGATTGGGCTAGGTTGGATATTAACGGTAATGGGCAGTGAGCAGGAGGTTGGGATTAGACTAGGTGGGATATTAACGGTAATGGGTAATGAGCAGGAGGTTGGGATTAGACTAGGTGAGATATTAACAGTAATGGGTAGTGAGCAGGAGTTTGGGATTAGACTCGGTGGGATATTAACGGTAATGAGCAGTGAGCAGGAGGTTGGGATTAAACTAGGTGGGATATTAACAGTAATGGGTAGTGAGCAGGAGTTTGGGATAAGACAGGTCGGGATATTAACGGTAATGGGCAGTGAGGAGGAGGTTGGGATTAGACTAGGTGGGATATTAACGGTAATGGGCAGTGAGCAGGAGGTTGGGATTAGACTAGGTGGGATATTAACGGTAATGTGCAGTGAGCAGGAGGTTGGGATTAGACTAGGTGGGATATTAACGGTAATGTGTAGTGAGCAGGAGGTTGGGATTACACTAGGTGGGATATTAACTGTAATGGGCAGTGAGCAGGATGTTGGGATTAGACGAGGTGGGATATTAACGGTAATGGGCAATGAGCAGGAGGTTGGGATTAGACTAGGTGGGATATTAACAGTAACGGGTAGTGAGCAGGAGTTTGGGATTAGACTAGGTGGGATATTAACGGTAATGGGTCGTGAGCAGGAGGTTGGGATTAGACTAGGTGGGATATTAACAGTAATGGGTAGTGAGCAGGAGTTTGGGATTAGACTCGGTGGGATATTAACGGTAATGGGCAGTGAGCAGGAGGTTGGGATTTAACTAGGTGGGATATTAACAGAAATGGGTAGTGAGCAGGAGTTTGGGATAGGACTAGTTGGGATATTAACGGTAATGGGCAGTGAGCAGGAGGTTGGGATTAGACTAGGTGGGATATTAACGGTAATGTGCAGTGAGCAGGAGGTTGGGATTAGACTAGGTGGGATATTAACGGTAATGTGTAGTGAGCAGGAGGTTGGGATTACACTAGGTGGGATATTAACTGTAATGGGCAGTGAGCAGGAGGTTGGGATTAGACTAGGTGGGATATTAACAGTAATGGGCAGTGAGCAGGAGGTTGGGATTAGACTAGGTGGGATATTAACGGTAATGGGCAGTGAGCAGGAGGTTGGGATTAGACTAGGTGGGATATTAACGGTAATGGGTAGTGAGCAGGAGGTTGGGATTAGACTAGGTGGGATATTAACGGTAATGGGTAGTGAGCAGGAGGCTGGGATTAGACAAGGTGTGATATTAACGGTAATGGGCAGTGAGCAGGAGTTTGGGATTAGACTAGGTGGGATATTAACGGTAATGGGCAGTGAGCAGGAGGTTGGTATTAGACTAGGTGGAATATTAACGGTAATGGGTAGTGAGCAGGAGGTTGGGATTAGACTAGGTGGGATATTAACGGTAATGGGTAGTGAGCAGGAGGTTTGAATTAGATTAGATGGGATATTAACGGTAATGGGCAGTGAGCAGGAGTTTGGGATTAGACTCGGTGGGATATTAACGGTAATGGGTAGTGAGCAGGAGGTTGGGATTAGACTAGGTGGGATTTTAACGGTAATGGTAGTGAGCAGGAGGTTGGGATTAGACTAGGTGGGATATTAACAGTAATGGGCAGTGAGCAGGAGGTTGGGATTAGACTAGGTGGGATATTAACGGTAATGGGCAGTGAGCAGGAGGTTGGGATTAGACTAGGTGGGATATTAACAGTAATGGGCAGTGAGCAGGAGGTTGGGATTAAACTAGGTGGGATATTAACATTAATGGGTAGTGAGCAGGATTTTGGGATAAGACTAGTTGGGATATTAACGGTAATGGGCAGTGAGGAGGAGGTTGGGATTAGACTAGGTGGGATATTAACGGTAATGGGCAGTGAGCAGGAGGTTGGGATTAGACTAGGTGGGATATTAACGGTAATGGGCAGTGAGCAGTATGTTGGGTTTAGACTTGGTGGGATATTAACGGTAATGGGTAGTGAGCAGGAGTTTGGGATTCGACTAGGTGGGATATACCCGACCCCACACGACCATCCACCGAACCCACCCGACCGTCCACCGACCCCGACCCCACCCGACCATCCACCGACCCCACCCAGACCATCCACCGACCCCACCCCACCCGACCATCCACCGACCCCGGCCCCACCCGACCATCCACCGACCCCACCCGACCATCCACCGACCCCACACTACCATACACCGAACCCACCCGACCATCCCCCGACCCCGTCCCTACCCGAGCATCCACCAACACCGACCCCACCCGACCATCCACCGACCACGATACCACCCGACCATCCCCCGACCCCGACCCCACCCGACCATCCACCGACCCCACTCGACCATCCCCCGACCCCACCGACCATCCACCGACCCCGACTCCACCCGACCATCCCCAGACCCCGACCGCACCCGACCATCCACCGACCCCACCCGACCATCCCCCGACCCCGGCTCCACCCGACCATCCACCGACACCACCCGACCATCCACCGACCACACCCGACCCGACCATCCACCGACCCCTACCCCACCCGACCGTCCACCGACCCCGACCCCACCCGTCCATCCACCGACCCCAACAGCACCCGACCATCCCCCGACCCCACCCGCTCATCCCCCGACCCAAGCCGACCATCCACCGACCCCGACCCCACCCGACCATCCACCGACCCCTACCCCACCCGACCATCCACCGACCCCGACCCCACCCGACCATCCACCAACCGCACCCGACCATCCATCGACCCAGACCCCTCACGACCATCCACCGACCCAGACCCCACCCGACCATCCACCGACCCCAACTCCACCCGACCATCCCCGGACCCCACCTGACTCCACCCGACCATCCACCGACCCCACCCGACCATCCACCGACCCCGACTCCACCCGACCAACCACCGACCCCACCCGACCATCCACCGACCCTGACCACACCCGAACATCCACCGGCCCCACCCGACCATCCACCGACCCTGACCACACCCGAACATCCACCGACCCCACCCGACCATCCACCGACCCCACCCCACCCGACCATCCACCGACCCCGGCCCCATCCGACCAACCACCGACCCCACCTGACCATCCAACGACCCGGGCCACACCCGACTATCCACCGACCCCGACACCACCCGATCATCCCCCGACCCCGACCCCACCCGGCCATCCACCGACCCCAGCACCACCCGACCATCCACCGACCCCGACCCCACCCGACCATCAACCGAACCCGACCACACCCGACCATCCAACTACCCCACCCGACCATCCACCGACACCACCCGATCATCCCCCGACCCCGACCCCACCCGGCCATCCACCGACCCCAGCACCACCCGACGACCCACCGACCTCGCCTCCACCCGACCATCAACCGAACCCGACCACACCCGACCATCCAACTACCCCACCCGACCATCCACCGACCCCACCCGACCATCCACCGACCCTGACCACACCCGACCATCCACCGACCCCACCCGACCATCCACCGACCCCACCCCACCCGACCATCCACCGACCCCGGCCCCATCCGACCAACTACCGACCCCAGCTGACCATCCAACGACCCCGGCCACACCCGACCATCCACCGACCCCGACACCACCCGATCATCCCCCGACCCCGACCCCACCCGACCATCCACCGACCCGGCCCCACCCGACCATCCACCGACCCCGACCCCACCCGACCATACCCCGACCCGACGACCCACCGTCCCCGCCTCCACTCCACCATCAACCGACCCCCACCCGACCATCCAACTACCCCACCCGACCATCCACCGACCCCACTCGACCATCCACCGACCCCGGCCCCACCCGACCATCCACCGACCCCGACCCCACCCGACCATCCAACTACCCCACCCGACCATCCACCGACCCCACCCGACCATCCACCGACCCCGACCCCATCCGACCATCCACCGACCCCGACCGCACCCGACCATCCACCGACCCCACCCGACCATACACCGACCCCACCCGACCATGCCCCGACCCCGACCCCACCCGACCACCCACCGACCCCGACTCCACCCGACCATCCACCGACCCCGACCGCACCCGACCATCCACCGACCCCACCCGACCATACACCGACCCCACTCCACCCGACCATCCACCGATCCCGGCCCCACCCGACCATCCCCCGACCCCACCCGACCATCCACCGACCCCACCCCACCCGACCATCCCCCGACCCCACCTGACCCCACCCGACCATCCACCGACCCCACCCCACCCGACCATCCACCGACCCCGGCCCCACCTGACCATCCACCGACCCCACACGACCAACCACCGACCCCACCCCACCCGACCATCCACCGACCCCACACGACCAACCACCGACCCCACCCCACCCGACCATCCACCGACCCCACACGACCAACCACCGACCCCACCCCACCCGACCATCCACCGACCCGACACCACCCGACCATCCACCGACCCCGGCCCCACCCGACCATCCACCGACCCCGGCCCCACCCGACCATCCACCGACCCCGGCCCCACCTGACCATCCACCGACCCCACACGACCAACCACCGACCCCACCCCACCCGACCATCCACCGACCCCGACACCACCCGACCATCCACCGACCCCACCCTACCATCCCACGACACCGGATCCACCCGACCATCCACCGACCCCACCCGACCATCCACCGACCCCACCCCACCCGACCATCCACCGACCCCGGCCCCACCCGACCATCCACCGACCCCGACCCCACCCGACCATCCACCGACCCCGGCCCCACCCGACCATCCACCGACCCCGACCCCACCCGACCATCCACTGACCCCGACCATCCACCGACCATCCACCGACCCCGGCCCCACCCGACCATCCACCGACCCCGACCCCACCCGACCATCCACCGACCCCACCCCACCCGACCATCCACCGACCCCACCCCACCCGACCATCCACCGACCCCGACCCCACCCGACCATCCACCGACCCCACCCCACCCGACCATCCACCGACCCCGACCCCACCCGACCATCCACCGACCCCGGCCCCACCCGACCATCCACCGACCCCGGCCCCACCCGACCATCCACCGACCCCGGCCCAACCCGACCATCCACCGACCCCGACCCCATCCGACCATCCACCGACCCCGACCCCACCCGACCATCCACCGACCCCACCCGACCATCCACCGACCACACCCGACCATCTACCGACCCCACCCGACCATCCACCGACCCCACCCGACCATCCACCGACCCCACCCCACCCGACCATCCACCGACCCCGACCCCACCCGACCATCCACCGACCCAACCCAGACCATCCACCGACCCCGACCCCACCCGACCATCCACCGACCCCACCCGACCATCCACCGACCCCACCCGACCATCCACCGACCCCACCCGACCATCCACCGACCACACCCGACCATCCACCGACCCCACCCGACCATACACCGAACCCACCCGACCATCCACCGACCCCGACCCCACCCGACCATCCACCGACTCCACCCGACCATCCACCGACCCCACCCAGCCGACCATCCACCGACCCCGACCCCACCCGACCATCCACCGACCCCGGCGCCAACCGACCAAGCCCCACCCGACCATCCACCGACCCCACCCGACCATCCACCGACCCCGACCCCACCCGACCATCCACCGACCCCACCCAGACCATCCACCGACCCCACCCCACCCGACCATCCACCGACCCCGACCCCACCCGACCATCCACCGACCCCACCCGACATCCACCGACCCACCCGACCATCCACCGACCCACCCGACCATCCACCGAACCCACCCGACCATCCACCGACCCCGACCCCACCCGACCATCCACCGACCCCGGCCCCCACCCGACCATCCACCGACCCCGACCCCACCCGACCATCCACCGACTCCACCCGACCATCCACCGACCCCACCCCAGCCGACCATCCACCGACCCCGACCCCACCCGACCATTCACCGACCACACCCGACCCGACCATCCACCGACCACACCCGACCATCCACCGAACCCACCCGATCATCCTCCGACCCCGGCCCCACCCGACCATTCACCGACCACAACCGACCATCCACCGACCCCACCCGACCATACACCGAACCCACCCGACCATCCCCCGACCCCGACCCTACCCGACCATCCACCGACCCCGATCCCACCCGACAATCCACAGACCCCGACTCCACCCGACCATCCCCCGACCCCGACCCCACCCGACCATCCACCGACCCCACTCGACCATCCCCCGACCCCGACCCCACCCGACCATCCCCAGATCCCGACCCCACCCGACCATCCACCGACCCCACACGACCATCCACCGACCCCACCAGACCCGACCATCCACCGACCCCTACCCCACCCGACCGTCCACCGACCCCGGCCCCACCCCACCGTCCACCGACCCCAACCACACCCGTCCATCCACCGACCCTGACCGCACCCGACCATCACCCGACCCCACCCGATTATCCCCCGACTCCACCCGAACAACCCCCGACCCCACCCGATCATCCCCCAGCACCACCAGACCATCCACCGACCCCGACCCCACCCGACCATCCACAGACCCCACCCGACAATCCATCGACCCCGACCCCACCCGACCATCCACCGACCCCGACCCCACCCGACCATCCACCGACCCCGACCCCACCCGACCATCCACCGACCCCGACCCCACCCGACCATCCACCGACCCGACCCCACCCGACCATCCACCGAACCCGGCCCCACCCGATCATCCACCGACCCCACCCGATCATCCACCGACCCCGACCCCACCCGACCATCCCCCGACCCCGACTCCACCCGACCATCCACCAACCCCGGCCCGACCCGACCATCCACTGACCCCGGCCCCACCCGACCATCCACCGACCGCGACCCCACCCGACCATCCACCAACCCCGGCCCGACCCGACCATCCACTGACCCCGGCCCCACCCGACCATCCATCGAGCCCACCCCACCCGACCATCCACCGACCCCACCCGACCATCCACCGACCCCGACCCAACCTGACCATGCACCGACCCCGGCCCCACCCGACTAACAATCGACCCCGGCCCCACCCGACCATCCACCGACCCCGACCCCACCCGACCATCCACAGACCCCACCCGACAATCCATCGACCCCGACCCCACCCGACCATCCACCGACCCCGACCCCACCCGACCATCCACCGAACCCGGCCCCACCCGACCATCCACCGACCCCACCCGATCATCCACCGACCCCGACCCCACCCGACCATCCCCCGACCCCGACTCCACCCGACCATCCACCGACCCCACCCGACCATCCACCGACCCCGACCCCACCCGACCATCCACCAACCCCGGCCCGACCCGACCATCCACCGACCCCACACAACCATCCACCGACCCCGACCCCACCGACCATCCACCGACCCCACACAACCATCCACCGACCCCACCCGACCATCCACCGACCCCACACAACCATCCACCGACCCCACCCCACCCGACCATCCACCGACCCCGACCCCACCCGACCATCCACCGACCCCACACAACCATCCACCGACCCCACCCGACCATCCACCGACCCCGACCCCACCCGACCATCCATCGACCCCACACAGACCATCCACCGACCACGGCCCCACCTGAACATCCACATACCCCACCCGACTATCCACTGACCCCATCCAACCATCCACCAAACCCACCCGACCCGACCATCCACCGACCCCGAACCGACCCTCCACCAACCCCACCCCACCTGACCATCCACCGATCCCGACCCCACCCGACCATCCCCTGACCCCGACCCCACCCGACCATCCACCGACCCCACCTGACCATCCCCCGACCCCGACCCCACCCGACCATCCACCGACCCCACCCGAACTTCCACCGAACCCACCCGACCATCCACCGACCCCGACCCCACCCGACCATCCACCGACCCCACCCGACCATCCACTGACCACACCCGACCATCCCCCGACCACGACCCCACCTGACCATCCACCGACCCCGACCCCACCCGACACCCCACCCGACCCCACCCGACCATCCACCGACCCCGGCCCCATCCGACTATCCCCCGACCCCGGTCCCACCCGATCATCCCCCGACCCTGACCCAACCCGACAATCCCCCGACCCCACCCGATCATCCCCCGACCCCAACCCGAACCGACCATACCCCAACCCCGGCCCCACCCGACCTCCACCGACCCTGACCCCACCCGACCATTCACCGACCCCACCCCACCCGACCATCCACCGACCCCGACCCCAACCGACCATCCACCGGCCCCACCCGACCATCCACCGAACCCGACCCCTCCCGACCTTAAACCGACCCCATCCGACCATCCACCGACCCCGGCTCCACCCGACCATCCACCGACACCACCCGACCATCCACCGACCCCACCCAACCATCCACCGAACTCACCCGACCCGACCATCCACCGACATCGACCCGACCATCCACCGACCCCACCCGACCATCCACCGACCCCGACCCGACCATCCACCGACCCCGACCCGACCATCCACCGCCCCCACCCGACCATCCACCGACCCTACCCGACCACCCACCGACCCCGACCCAACCCGACAATCCCCCGACCCCACCCGACCATCCACCGACCCCACCTGACCCGACCATCCTCCGACCCTGGCCCCATCCGACTATCCGCCGACCCCGGCTCCACCCGACCATCCCCCGACCCCGACCCCGCCCGACCATCCACCGACCCCGACCCAACCCGACAATCCCCCGACCCCACCCGATCATCCCCCGACCCCAACCCGACCCGACCATACCCCAACCCCGGCCCCACCCGACCTCCACCGACCCCGACCCCACCCGACCATCCACCGACCCCTCCCCACCCGACCATCCACCGACACCGACCCCACCCGACCATTCAGCGACCCCACCCGACCATCCACCGACCCCGACCCCACCCGACCATCCACCGACCCCACCCGACCATCCACCGACCCCGGCTCCACCCGACCATCCACCGACCCCACCCGACATTCACCGACCCCACCCAACCATCCACCGAACTCACCCGACCCGACCATCCACCGACCCCGACCCGACCATCCACCGACCCCACCTGACCATCCACTGACCCCACCCGTCCATCCACCGACCCCGACCCGACCATCCACCGACCCCGACCCGACCATCCACCGACCCCACCCGACCATCCACCGACCCCGACCCGACCATCCACCGACCCCGACCCCATCCGACCATCCCCCGACCCCGACCTCACCCGACCATCCCCCGACACGACCCGACATCCACCGACCTCCCGACCCCATCCGATCCATCCCCCGACCGACCCCCACCTCGAACATCCCCCGACCCCCGACCCCACCCGACCATCCCCCGACCCACCCGACCATCCACCACCCCGACCTCACCCGACCATCCACCGACCCCACCCGAACATCCACCGA